>JAUEPT010000021.1:0-571861 GCA_030435635.1 Armillaria borealis | reverse complement strand
TCCATGACCGCCATCCTTTCCCTTGTTGCCGTAGTTGTAATCCTTGCTTCCACTGTCTTGCCCTTGTGGTCGCATTGCCGTACGAGTCATCCCTAGCTTGGATGGAGCAGAGAGGGGGGGACCGTGAGGGCCATGAGAGGGAGATAGTAGCAACTGAGAAATGCATCGTGATGAATGGGCTGATAGTAGGCAAGTAGATAGACGAGTTGAGGTGACTGTCTGGAGAATCCTGGCGATTTGGGAGCCCTTTTATATCTATTTGAAGGAAGAAAGTCCCTCTCTTTACTGAACTTGGAGAACGCCATGTCAAAACAGTGTGTGTAGGTGGAGTTTCGTGGCCGTGGGTGATTCAAAGACCTGCCAAGCCATAAAAGATTCTGCTCGGAGTGGTAGACACCAAGCCTAACAAACGTCAGCGGCCAGCGTCAGTCTCAGAATGGTTGGGAGTTGATGCTCTTAGAGAACAATAACATGTGTTCCTTGTCAGTCATGACTCTGCAGGCCTCCCCTTCAACGGTCATGGCGATACCAGGAATCTGAAACACTGTGACACCGGATGAGGTTGCCCATCGCTCGATATTCCATAGCGCTTATGGGGCAGAGTTAGAGTCCTCCGACGATGGCTTCAAGGTCCTGAACCGTTCAATGAGCTCGGCTGTCAATGCACTGCCTTGAATTGCCGAATATTTCTTAGGTGACTCGCCACAAGTCTTAGAAATCTATTGTCAGAGCAAGCCTTGAGCAATTGAGCCGACTTGAGAAACAAAAATCCAACGAGAGGTGATCCACCCGTTGAAGGAGGTTTGGACTTGCCAAGTTGCAAAAGAACCCGCTTTCGAGTGGCAGTAGGAACATCGGTCTCAGAGAAGTTGGAGAGCAGCCGTACCAGAAGCGGGAGGGTTGATACTCATAGGGAAAGACATTTCAGCTCAGCCAAGGACGTCGAGTGGAGAATGAAAGTAGTGAGGTAGGCGAATATGCTGAGCCCGTGTTCAACAAGAAACATAGACTTTTCTCGACGAAACTAAGTGATCCTCAGCTTGGCTCAACATCATAGCGGACAGCAGGAAAGCGAAATATGCCAAGTGAAATCGTGAGTTGCTTGGTAAACCATCATGATGCCAGAGTCCTCCAATTCAAAGAAAAGTGCCTTTGAAGGTCCTGAGCCATTGTGTTAAGGCTACTGGCTTCATATGAGTTTCTGAGCATATCCAGGCGCTCGCCATATAGAAGGATCAAATTTGTTGTCCAGATAGTTGAATGGTCCTTTACTATAACGACTTGCCATGAGAGACAGAAGACACTACAGCAAACGCCGACATGGCAGCGGCAATACTCGGCTCATGTTCCATAGTTCCGATCCCCCTTCATCAACAACTTCAACAAAGTCCTCATTCCTAGTCGTGACATCCACTGTGAATCTGACATCAAAACAATCACAGACTGTTACAATCTCGCTTCACTGATTGTTCTCGGCATACCCAAGTCCCACAGATAGCAGGTTTCTCTAGAGTTTTTCCCACTACATCTGAAACCGATGTTCCTGCCTGCACTGTATTTGGTTACCACCACTCGAAGCAGGCTCCTTTGAGGCTTGGCAGGTCTTGGAGTAGATTACACTTCCCTCATCTTGTGCTCGATGCTGTTTCAATGTGACATTTTTCGAGGTTCACGGTTGGTCAAGACAGCCACTTACTTTGTGGGGGACTTTCTGCCTTCGGAATAGATATAAAAGGGCTTTCAAATCACCAGGATTCTCCAGACAGACACACCATCCTCATCTATCTACTTACCTACTATCAGCCTCATCATGATGCATTTCTCAGTTGCTACTCTCCTCCCTCTCGCGGCCCTTGTGGTCCCCACCCTCTCTGCTTCCATCCAAGCTAGAGACAACTCGTACGGCAATGTCGACCACAAGGGCAAAGACAGTGGAAGCAAGGATTACAACTACGGCAACAAGGGAAAGGATGGCGGTCATGGAGACTGCACTTGGACACCGGTGTTTGAGCACAAGAATGACTTCAAGGGATGGAATAAGGGAAAGTACACCCCTTACAAGCACAAGGAAGTCAACAAGATCACCTTCGAGATCGGTAAGTGCATCTCTTCATTTTTTGTCCATGTCACTGATGTCTCCTCAGAGTGCAAGAGCTTGTGTGAGAAGGACGACAAATGTAACTCTTGCCAGGGTACGTCTGATGTTTACTCCTTCTCCCGAATCATCTAATGCCTTCTTTCTAGCTTACTCGCGTGATGAGAAGGATGAAAAGTTCGTCTGCGAGCTGTTTGTCGAGATCATCGACATTGACACCTGGCAGGAGGACTGTGATGATGGCAAGGATGATAAAGACCACAAGGATGACAAGAAGGATGACAAGAAGACGACAACAAGAAGGATGACAGGAAGGATAACAAGTACTATGACACTTCTGCTTGGAATGCCCACTACGGATACTAAATCTGACGAATCTTCTTATGGGTGGTGACACAGGCATTAACCCCCCTATAATCAATTAAAAGACTGCGGCAGCAAAGCAGGATATAATGTATTATTGCCTGCACTTGTACTCTACGTCTCATTAATTATTACCTACAGTGGCTCCAGCGATAGGCGGGTGGGCGCAGGGGGTATCCGTACGCTCATGCGCTCCCCCACCCATTGTGCATGCCAGAAATAGGTTTCATAATTTGTTAGTGTGATAAATTTAGATTTTCGCCCTTGATGTTGTATTTTTAGTTTTTTTCCACAGCTGTCGGTCCATACCACGAATCCGTCGCCATACTTCGGTGTGAGCACTATTAATGGATCCCTCGTGCACTCTATCCTTCCCTACCGCAATCCATCGCTACGCTCTGGTGTGAGCCCTATTATTGGATCGTCCACTTACAGGTGTGAGCACTATTAATGGATCCCGCGTGTCACGTCTTTCCCATCTGTTAATATGATTTTCCCATGTCTTCCCGAACCTCCGTATGTTCTTCCTCAACCTCGCTTTCGTTCTCACCATTCTTCGCTGCATACCTTGATACAACCGTTGGCCGTGACAATCATTTCCATCATTCCCTTGTCTATTGTGCTCCGTATGTTTTCCACTCGTACGAAAAGACTTGCGTTGATCTTTCGTCTGGCGAGGCTTGCCTGACCTCACCCCAAAAAACCTTGAAGTCGGTCACTGTTCTACTTCGGTCGCCCTCACGTCTCTCACGTCTAATATCTAATTCTGTCTAACTCCAGCCTCTCTGTGCACTTAAGTCCGAGGACAATTTCAAGACGTCAACATGCATGAATTCAAGCTAGGACATTAAACGACCGTCATACATGCTATACTACGTCTTCCTGGCTCTATGCTTCTTAGGAACATTCGGTGCACGAATGTCTCCTGCAAGCCCCGCCCGCTCTGCCAGCGTCAGAATCTCCTTTGACGCTGCCTGCTCTTTTGGGTCGTGTACTCACCAGGCTCTCAGTAACCTTAGCTTGGGAACATTGGCGTTTGCGACTTTTGGCACCCGTAGGCTCATCTGTTGGGGGTTCAACCGTCGGATTGATAATATCACCGGGAGGGATCTGAGAAGACGCGTCGCCAGAAGGCATCTCCTCTGATGGCTGCCTGTCATTACCATCACGGTCTTCAGGCAGTCGCCCAGAGGCATCGTCTCCATCTGCTGGGCCAGCTCCCTCAATTTCTACCAGTTCACGAGCATCGTTTATGTCCCTATCGAGCTCAGGACTAGGACTTGGGGGGGGAATCTGGTCCTTGTCCTCAGGGACACGAGGAGAAGGCGGAGGGTCGATAGGAGAAGGTAGAGGTTCGATTGATTGCTGGCCTTCCGAAGCACGCCGCGACTCTCCTTGACATCGATGTCGTCTGCCGCCTTGTGGCCCTCAGTGCTGTTTGTTTTCGATGCGCTTTCCATAACAATCTCCTCATCAACTTGCTCTCCATTTACTACATCTCTGTCATCCGGAACTGGCTTGCTAGAGCTCCCTACACCGTCTTGAGATGACTTGCCAGGAGCGTCTTCATCCTGTTTAAGCGCTCGAGCCAAACGAACATCAGCCGCTGTCATGATCACATACGTCAAAGAGTGTACAAGCTACTTATGTAAAACCACGTACGATAAACCTCTCGAAGAAATCTTGTGAACGGCGTGAGGTAAGTCTCCTTGAAATTGGGAAAGGCCTGGCCAAACGTCCTTCCATGCTTGTCTTCACCTGCATGGAAACTGAGATAAATGTTAGTGCATCTTCTCCCTTTTACAAGTGATATGAATACACGGACCCATACATTGCGATCTTCCCATTCTCCCAAGGGTCCGGACCGCCAAGTATAGTCATCACCGCACAGCCCGTTGCCTTCGACAGTGCCTTATTGAAAGCCTTAATTTGTCCGGGAGTGGCACCGAGCGCACTAAAATTATATTTAGAACCAAGCAAAATCACGGTAGGTGTGAACATACCGCAAACATCTCTGGAGTGATGGTTTCATCATCGTGCTCCGCCGTCGTCAAACTACCTGCTCTTTCATCCGTGCTGACACCTCTGTGCGATGATGTGGCTCGGTTAACCGGCGAGTGTACAAAAGACTAGTGGGCGGAAATGATCTTCCAACCGACACTAAACCTCTCACACTCTACCACTATCACCAATTATTGAATTCGGGTTTTCGAGTAGCGATAGAAGCACTCTGCAGAATCAATAATCAAGGGATGGTTGTTCAAAGACACTTTATTCGTTACTAGTGGTTTTTAACAAGACGTACTACTTGCACTAGTGGGGTGGGTAAGACACAATTGATGAATGTGACTTGGTTTGAGCTACTGCGCTCGTTGGGACTATGGACTGCTTCGTAATAATGGGCTCTCTTGGCCCATGTACTACTTCCTACAAGTGATCTTCACTTGACTAGTTCGCACTCTAGCCTTACTAGTGGCACTCTTGGCCTAAGAATAATACTTTTAACTTCGAGAAATTGCAAGAATTACTTCGAATACACTCTTGGTCTTTGCAGGACACATAGTATTGCTCAAAAGGACTTTCACATTCACTTCCAATTCTATAGGTAACTTAGTGACTAGTAGCCGGCTATCGTTCGAGGTTAAGCTACAAAAGCCTTTTAATTGGGGCCCTAACCTCTTGTTAGTCACTCGGCAATCAGCAGGGATGGTTGCCTTCCTGTGCGAGGTGGCTATTCTACTACTCCTAGTCACTGTTAAAGAAAGGTACAAAGGACACCAACAGCTACACCTAGTGGGGTATTTTCGGTACTGATTTTCTTGGCCCTAGGCCCGAAACTATCGCGCATAAACCCATGCAATAGTCCGTCTAGAAATTACTATTGGACGACTAGTGAGCCCACCGAAAGCGCAGCTATTCAGGTTAATCCGGAATCTTGACACAGCAACGCGCCACTAGCGACGGAGATGAATGCACTAGCCACATCCTTGTGCTCGCAAACACGTAGGCGGCCGTGATTGCAAAGGCACGACCCCCGGGCTATACTAGTACCAGGAATCCGTAGTAGATCTGATTCGCATCTAGTCGGATCTGGGTGTAACGTTAATCCGTTGTTAATGTCATTTCTAAGTCCTGCTTCGAGATTGCTGCCGTGACTAGTTAACCCTGACTTAGGCGTTTCTGCCCCGATCGGTCTGCTAGAGGACTGAACTTCACGAGATCTGTGTATGTCTGCTTCTGTTTGGTGCGCTAGTCGCGATACTCTTCTACTAGTGGTCTTATATAATTAGTCCGGCTAGTATTCAAGTCACTAGTACGGCCGGCTGGTAGATTTGACCCACTAGTGGTGTCGCATCTAAGTCCTGGCTTCACTAGTCGCATACTGCTGTAACTATCAGCTCGAAGCCTCAGCTATAGTCCTTTTACTATCACTAGTATAGGATAGGTATGCAATTGTATTGTTACAAATTTGCAAAATCTAGGTGTGAACGCGTAGACGGCGTATCAGCGAACCTCTGGACTCTCCACATTAAATAACTCTTTTGTCGTATCCTTAATTATACGCAGCACCTCCGCACGAGAGCTTACTCCAGCCTTCCGCTCATCTACCACGGGTTTGATGCGATCCTGGTAGTACAGGCGTGAATACACCTCCTCCGCTTTCAAGGCACAAGTCTTCGGCTTGGCGAAGATGTCGGAAATGCGGACCGCGGTCTCAACTTTCTTGTTGCCATGATTTTGAAACCATTGTTTTACGCGCTAGCAAACCATTAGTGATGACAAATGCCACACTCTTAATATGACTAACCGTGCGATCACTTGCAGCCGTTCTAGTACCCGCTATCGGATGCACAACCCAAAATTTTGGCATGAAATCGTTCAAGAAAGTATCGATAGCAGAGGTCTTCCCCTTGACGGCCTGGGCGCTCCGATAGTCAGGGATTCCAGTCTCTAAGAATGCCCACAGTTCTGGAGTCGCCCAAGGTTTCGGGCCAGGTTTCTTCCACGCAGGTATGGTCACGGTGGCGCCAGTCGGATTGGGGGGTGGCGGTGATGGTGATTTAGGCTTTGATATGTCCATCTGAACACAATGTCATCGGAAGCTTTATATCACATAGATAGACATACCTTGTATCAATTCCCGAACACTTGCGTTATGCAGAGATTATCCGAAAAATATTTCAGTTACACAATGGGGGGGATACAACAGCAGGAGCTGTATAGTTGCACTCGGCTTCCACTCTGCCGACATTCCAGCCGAAATGCCAGCAAGATTCAAATCTTAATTTGCTACAAATACTGGCAAAGGCCCCGCAGGGGCTATATAAAGTGCCGTGATCACTTACGGGAGCTCTTCATCCCTTGATTGTTACCATCATCCGACCCTGAAGCTAAACCAAATGGCCCAACAATCGCTCAACCTCGCCCCTGAAGCCCTTGCGGCACTTTTAGAAGCGCTCAACGCCCTCACCGGTAAATTTATTCGTGCCCGCACTACCACCTTCACTGACTCTTTCTTTCAGTCCGCGATGCTGCTCCTCCCTCCACTCCAGCGACGTCTGCTCCTGGAGAGCCAGGCAGTGACGCTACCGCAGCGAGCACAGCGGCAACAGATGGTCCTGAAGTCCCCGTCGCGCTCTCTGAGGGCGAGGTTGGTCCCTCCCCGACTGGTAAGTGCTCAGCTTTCCTTCGTTTCCATCCAGCTGAGTCTCCTTCTAGTTGCCTCTGGTACATCCTCCGAGGCGCCCGTCGTCGCCCGTGCCCTGTTCACCTGTGCTGCGTTCCCAGCCACGTTCCCGGCGCGCATCCCGGCGCCGCCAGTAGCATCGTCTTCTCGTGTGCCACCGACTCAGCAGCCACCAGCCCAGGTTCACTCTGGATTCCACTGCTCTAACTGTGGAGCCTTCAATCCCACCGTTGGGCAATTGTCAGAGGCATGGTATGTAGTTACAGCCAGGCGTGAGGTGGGCATCTTCTCGAACTGGTACGTTGTTTGTTGAACTCGTGAATCTTACTCACTGGGGATGCAGGGAAGTCGTCCAGCCGTTGGTCTCTGGGGTCGCTCACGTGTGCCACAAGAAATATAAGACGCGTGCCGAAGCTGAGGAGGCTTTCCAGGCGGCCCTTGCACAGGGCAAGGTCCGTGTCCTTTGAGTCCGCTGGGGGGGGGGTTTTTTTCTTGGACATTATTACGTCGACTATCCGCTATCCCCGCATCTGTTTTTTTTACTTTGCTCTGAGTCTCACTGTCGTTTACATCTATTACGCTTATCTACACTCCCAAAAAAAATATCTCTAGTACTGTAGTTAGATCTAGCTAGCTCCCAAAAATAAATACTGTGATTATACCCTATCAAACTGCTCCCGCGACGTGTTTCCTCGGTTATATCGGACATTCTAGACTTGGGACTTGATCTTGATCTTGATCTGGAGTTTTTTTATTGCGACTTCCCCCCTTTTGGCAGCTCGGCATCAGCCGGACTTATTTGGTGGCTTGGTGGCTGTAACTGTACAGCTCAACTTCGGGTAATACCGAAAAGCTTCCTGTAACCCATCGTCCCTGCCAAAAACCTACCCCAGCATGGCATGCACAGACGAAGACAAAAATCTACTGTAAGTAGATTTTTACTGAGCTCGGCTGTCAATGTACTGATCTCTTTGCAGGGCAGCCACATGGGCAATGGTCCGGTGGCGCAACCCCTCATTGCCACGTTACCGAGCGTGAGTCGTCCCCTGGTCAATTCAATTTCATTTTCTGATTTTCACGCAGGCCGCAGTCAATTCCACGATCTCTCTCCCCAAATGTTGATTCAGCCTGGCAAATGGCTCTCGCTCGTACCTTTGACACCAACTTCCGATTAATAAAAATGCACCACGATTCGCACACGAGAGCGGCGCACTGGGTTCAAAATGGGGTTGGAGCCACTGATCAAGAGGGTGTGGAGAGGATGTGGAGCTTCGTACTCCCTGAGATGACTTACCGTACCCATAATCCCCGTCGTGTATTCCATCAGTCCCGCTTGTAATTAAAGTCGATACATATTTCCGTGGCGAAATAACCAAGAAACTGAATGATACCACCTAAGCGCGCAATGCCGGCAAGTCCGGCACGACATCATTAACCCTAGATACGTATCTCTCCAGCTTATTTGGAATGAAAATAGGTAGATGGTGTGCATAGACCACTCTCAACTAACTCTGAGGGCCTTGCATAAAAATCTGGCAAGGGTAGACCCTGGCGATATGACGCCAGCGGCTAAATGATTTAATATCAGTATAAAATCATCAGGCAAACGTAGGATGATTACCACTAGTGATTGATGCCCAAGTACCCGATCCATCTTTTTCAATCTCACCACACTTTTGTGCGTCCTTCCTCCAGTTAAATTTCATCGTGTTCAGGCTCAGTACAGCTACTATGGTACATTTATGAAGTCAAATTTCAATCACGTTCATCCCAAGCCATTGATATTCATTTAAAATCATTAGATCTGGTTGGGTATGGACCCTGCATTCCAGCCACGGCATCTTCGCTCGGCACGCTTTTCACCCTTCACGGCTGACCATGACGGACGACAATGGCAATGCAACCGACTCTGCTTCCACTCACACGCCTAGTTCTGGCGCCACTGATGCACCTCGTCGGAGACCACGCGGCCGTCCACGCAAGTACAACACAGAAGATGAAAAAGCTGTGGCCCACACCTTGGCGCAGCAGGGCTACTATCAAAGGTGAGCTCACTCTCGACGACCAGGAAAATCCACTTATTTCTCCTCCCTCTCAGAAATCGCGACATAGTCTGCAGGAAGGCGCGTCAACGCTATACCTCTTCATCAGACAACCATGAACGAGACCGCTGCCATGTGCCTTCCAAGGAACCACGTCAAGCTTGTCGTCTGTCAGCTGCCTACCTGTGCGTCCTCTATATCATGCAAATTTCATTCTGAGTGGTATCTAACTCTCGTGTCTAGGACCATGCCCAAACCGGCTACGCTCGACGAATGGAAAGCTGGTATCGAAAAAAACCGGGCTAGACTTACTCGACATCTCAACAACGAACCTGCTGTCAAGCTTGCTGCCGCCGTATATGCCCAGGCAAGCGAGGAGCATGTCACCGACCCCTGTGCCGTGATTTTGGAGGCGCTCGAACTGTTCAACAGGTTGCACAACCGTGTGACCGTCATCGTCACCGGAATTTATTGACAGATGGGCTGCACTGACTTATGGAAGGATGCCGAGCAGCTTGGTCATGATGTACAAGATGTGGTGGACCTGTTACAGGATCTCTTATGCTCTGCTCTATCAGGTGTCAGCGAGCTCAGGGCGGCATTCACGCAGGGCCTACTAGCGTATCAACTAGCATAGTTCCATTTGTACAGACCATGTAGTCCGCGGATACTGGCTGTGTCCTATTTAATAGCATTGACTTTGTAATGTCACAATGGTGTGACATGTTCAACGAGCTAGTTTGTCTCCTTCCCCCATGGTCCTCCTCCCTCCGTCATGGGGTACCCTACGCTGCTACACTTCCTATTCCTGCTTTGTGCTGGGTCCTTCAATACCACGGATTTCACCATGTGTCCAGCTTTGGCTTCTCATACGTCTTCTGGCACTGTCTACGACTCATCAGACCATATATGGCTGGCGCCAGCTTTTCCAGACGTCTCCCAGCTCCCCGCTTTGTAGGGTCGATCCCTCCACATCTCCTTGTTACTGTACAAAATGGACGACCACGACGATAAGAACGTGTGGGGTTTGCCACCGCGTCTGGTACGTATTGTTCACGTCGCTGTGGATGTTTTTCCACATCTGACTCTTTTCTATGGTCTGTAGAAGCGGATCCCCCAAACAAATTTCAGTGGACCCATGCGGCGCGCATTGAAAGAACATCTGGATACATACGTGCGTGCAATCGAGTGCGAGGAGACAGCCAATTTCTGGGAGTGGTTCTTGTATATGTGGGTCAGATGGTTCCCCGAGTGTGTGACGAATTCTTGGGCCAAGGAATACCAAGCCAGCGTACAAGAGTGCTACCATGTGAGTGGACCTGTCACCGCAACCTTCCCTCCCTGATTGAATCTTTTGCCTAGCGCCTCGAGAACCAGTTGGATCGCATGGGCGGCCAGGATGCCAAAAACGAACTCGCCATGCATCAGTTTATGTTCAGTATCCCCGAAGAGACCAGCGACTCCTCGGCGTCTTCCAGGTCCAGCGAAGAGTCCTCAAACGAAGGGACATTATCCGGCACCGAGGAGAGCAGCAGTGACCACTCGATGTCCATTTTGGCTAGGGCAGACGATGGACATGATGTTATGTCGACGGATGCAAAACAAGGAGCGAGAACGAAAAGAGTCGGGCTGGAGTTGAGGATGCGAGCTAAGACTCGACTATTGTACTGGCGAGCAGCGTTGCCGACGGGTACTGACCACAATCCGGCTGAGTGGGAACGTCTTGATGTTGATGCTTGGGTGGCAGCTACGGGGTATGACGAGCTCGACGTGCAGGTACCAGTCACGAGCATGACAGTTGGAGAAGTTACCACCATTTACGAGATGTAGTAGTTGTTTACAATCTTGTTATTATTATATTGCCGCAATAACCTCTTCACAGTCTTGCTACTATAATGCCGCAATAAGCCCTGTACCCAGATTAGTCTAGCGGAGTTTGGTTGCGAATTCAAAATCCTTAGCTAAAGACATCGAGCTTAGTTTCACCATGCGAAGAATCAAACGACCCAAGTTATCGGCCGACATAGTCTTCCGAGAAGATGAACTCGAAGAGATTCCGATGGCACCCGCACCAGTCAGGTTGCGACATACGGATTACAATGTGAATGTCGCCACTGGGAGCTCCAAGCACCGCAAGAGAACGACCTACCATGATGCCCCCCCCAGCCCTTCCAAAAAATCCACCTCGTCGTTGCATGATCCTGTCTTGGATGACTTCGCTGGCGGTGACTTGTCGTGGCTTCACGGACCAACACTTGAAGAAGAGAACAGCGACTCAGACTCAGAGGATGAAGGCGACACGGTGATGGATCCTGGGGCATCGACGGAGGATGCTGCTATTAGCCAGGTATGAATGACAGTCTCTCTCTTGCTACTCCTCGCTAATTTGCATTCGATGGCCAGGACGATCCGCATTTCCGTGATTGGTTGCCCCTCACCTGGGACTTTCTTGAGGAGATGTTTCGGGATGAACATCCTCGACAGTTTGGTTCATCGTGCGCACGATGTCAGGCATCCGTCGTTGAGGAAACCCTCTACCGGTGTGCTTCATGCAACGAGGCATTCATGTACTGCAAGGAGTGCATGGTCTTTCGTCATTACCACAATCCCTTGCACCGAATCCAGGTAATGCTCGTTTGCCGACTTAGATCCTTCCCTTCTCATAGAACTCAGGAATGGACTGGAACCTTTTTCAAGAAGACTACCCTGGGAGCACTTGGTCTGGTCATGCCCCTAGGCCATGATCCTGACACGTTCTGCCCAACTCCACGCCGCGCACGACTTCAAGTTCTGGATCTGGAAGGTATTCAAACAGTACATGTCGAGTACTGCGAATGTACACAATCCCTGGGTCGATGGCGCCAGCTTCTCCGCTCCCATTTCTTTCCGTCTACTGTTGTGAACCCTCAGATGGCAACGACCTTCCGTATGTTGGAGGTATTCCACCTCCTCTCCTTTATGTCCAAGGTATCGGGCTATGAATTTTACCACACTCTCGTCCGCCTTACCGATAATACGGGCACATGCCAACCTCCAGTAAGCTATGCAGTTACTCTGATGAACATGGCTCACTCATTTCAATAGAGCCGATTCCAAGCGTTTATGCGCATGGTGCGGGAATGGCGATATCTGAAGCTCCTCAAACGAAAGCTTGACAAATCTCCCCGTGATTTGAAAGGCATGGTTCTGGGCAAGCTCCCCATTCCGGCTGGTTCGTTGGCAGTCAAATGTCCGGCATGTCCTTGGCCAGGAATCAACCTGAAGGAAGGTTGGGAGCAGGACACTGTGCATCCATACGTGCCGACACATAATATATGGATTTAGTGCTGATCACTCTGTTCAGGTGGAAATATAGTTTATTTCTGGCTATCGATGCTAATTTCCCCTCGTCCGATTTGTGGTATCGAACTCAGCACGGGACCCCAGCCTAGTGAATGGTTCTGGTTTTGTAGTAGCGCAAGAAGAGTTTAGAAAGCACGTCGCTGAGTATGGGAAGTGCATACCATACGATCCTAGCGACTGCAGAGACCATCAAGCCGTGAAACTCGCAACATCCAAACGTGGCGCAGGTTTGGCAACCAGTGGCGTGGCCACTGTAGACTGTGCTCGCCATGATGCCAAAGGGCCAGGGGCGGTTACAATCCTCGACCATGGTGAAGAGTGAGTACTTTTTTTTTTATAGATTTAATACAAGTCTGACATGTTTGGACAGACAGGTTCGAATGGATTATATTTTTTGCTCGAGGATGCAGCATTCGACGCCCCAGCGTGTGGTAGTTTCCTACGACATCAACTGTCAGTGGTCGAAGAAACTCTGGGATCGAATCGCGATCTATCCGTCTTCAATGACGCCCCATCAAGACCCTGCCAACTTCATTTATCTAATTCCCAAGTTTCATCTGCCGGCGCATATACCAAGCTGTCATCTCAAGTTCTCCTTCAACAAGACACCTCACGTTGGAGAGATGGATGGAGAGGCTCCCAAACGTGGTTGGAGTCAGCTCAACCAGCTGGCTGCCAGTTTGAAGGTCATGGGACCAGGAGGATATCTTGATACCCTTGATGATCATATCGGCGACTACAACTATAGGAAATCGGCATTGATGGGTACGTACCAGCACTGTTCAGAGCACTGGTTCTCATATTCATTTGACAGGTGCCAGTCTGTTGAAAGCGATGCTAGAGGCGATTCCTGCCCGTACTTTACATACCGCCGTCTATGTTGAGTTCACTGCATCTCTCCCCATGGAAGATGTTCGACTCTGGAGTACTGCTATTGAGGCATGGGAGCAAGATCCCTCTAATGCAGTCAATCCGTTTGAAACGACTGTTGCTCGTACGTACTATCTAGGTTGTTTATTTTTGGACGGAAGGTTCTTATTACATGCTTAGAGTTGACAACGTCCAAAGTCCGTCTCACCCTCGCTCAAGAGGAAGCCACGGAGATAGCAAAGATCACCGCGCAGCGAAATTCAACAGTGTGAGGAAGGAGCTCCACAGAATGATGGTGTGGCTGAGAGCATGGCGAACGACGACAGCGAAGACATTTTTGCAGTGCGTCACGATGTCAGGGCCAAGCTCGATGATCCTGCAAGGCAGTTGAATTGGAATGTGATCAGTGAGTGTCGCCATAGTTATCGCCATGTTCTTGGCTGAAAATCATGTTCCAAGACGACGCCTGAAATTGGCTCATGCAGCGCTCGGCCCTCATTCGACGGATCGTGATCGTGCAAGAGTCACCGAAGGCCTCAACAGACTTCGACGGCGTATGGATACGTGGTTTGAGGTGCAGCAGGTTTATATGCCAGGTGTACCAGTGTGGCGAGCCGATTGGAACAAGGCACAACTACTGGCGAGATCTGAGGCTGAAGCCTTGGTAGCGGCGCAAGCAGATGCAGAAGTAGCAGAATCGGGGGGCCGGGGGAGACGGAAGAAGTCGCGACGAAGCAAACGCCGTCTGAAGGTGTCCTTGGAGGAAGCTCTTGATGCTGTCGCAATGCCACTCTTTCTCCCGAGCGCTTGTTTGGGGCAGTCGTCGCCAGAACCAAAAGCTCATGGACTTTGAATTCCGTCTGCGGGAGGCCGAGGCTTACGAGTGCCTGACGACGATGCGCCGACTGCTGATTTACCGGTCGCATTTGTACAAGTTCAAGGACAAGCATGTTACTGGACAAATGATGAGTACATGCGCAAGGTCGACAGTCTCCAATGTTCTCAATAACATTGATGAAGCCGCAACAAGATATCGAACACTCCGTGACCATCTCGTACTTTTAGCAGGCGCAATTGAAGGTGGAAAGCTGGGGTGGGACCGTCAGCTACGAGTGCTGAGCTCGACAGATGTTCGGCCTCTCGAAGACATTTTACCGGGGGAGACAGAGGGACGGCGGGCGATGAGCTGGATCTGGCGTGTACATCGACATGAGACTGATGCCGAAGAGACCGCGGAGGGTACGTAATTTTTTTCGACGTGTAATCTGATCTGATCACCAGACCGATAGCCTTGAGGATAGAATGGTGCAAGACAAGGGCGCGGGCTCATCGCTGGCGTGAGGAGACTATTCTATTGGAGGAGGAGATGAAATGGGTGAAGGCTTTTTTTGCATGGGAAGGAAGGACATGGTTGGCGCGTGCAGCACGGGAAGACATCTCGGATGGCGAGCGTGCATATGCTCTACGCCAGGCTGACATACGCTGTCGTATGCGGCTGCACTGCATCACCCTCTGGGAGAACGTGCCGACGTGGTTGGCCACCGGTGTAGTCCCTCTTTCGAAGCGAGGTCGTCCTCGCAAACCGAAGGTATCCCCTCTTGCAACCATGTAGAAATCTATACTTTTGTATTTGTAGGTGAAAATGAAACCGAGATTCAGGTGCCAAAAAAACATAAGAAAATCACAGGGAAAACATAGGTCGGTTTTCCAAGCATTTCCAGAGAATGACATGGGGGCGACATCATGGAGAACCACTGGCGGAATGTACCGGAGATTGACAAAATGAGAAATAGAAGGGAGGGGACGATGACAGGACAAACGTTTCACATCAAAAGAACAGCGAAATTTTGATCCCTAACATGAAATACACAGGACGAACAGAAATAGAAGGCATGACGAACGTCTCACATCAAAAGCATGGCGAAGTTTTGATCCCTATCATGTAGGATCCAAATGGGAGCCAAGGCGCGAAATGACAAAGCAGGTTGCGCCTCATTTGTCAGTCGCGCACGATGAGCAGGTCCCTTTGCCATCGACCCAGGCTAGGAAGCGATGCAGACTGCTCACTCCCAACCGAAATCTCCCTGCCAAATTGCTATTGCAGCTGCAATCCATAATAAATTGTCCTTGAGCTTACAACGGCAAGGAATTATTTCATTATTTCTGTACTGAGTCGGCAGTCAATAATACATTATCCTGCAATTAGAGGGTGAGTGGACGATGAGTTGCCGATATTGCTTCGGAATTCGTGCTCTTATACCACGATACAGCATCTTGAAGAGAGACACACAAGCTACAAAGGAGTGTGTGGGGTCTTCAATCATCATGAATTCATTGACTTAGACCCTTCAAGTGATCTGGGCAGTGGGCACAACTTCTCGGTATATCAATCTCCCCGAGTCCACGACAAAGACCGCAGTACTTATGATCCAAGTGGTTTACGCATGGGGTAAATTCACGTGGGCCATAGCAGTCAATCATTTTCCTCCTCAAGCTGACATCAACGCTCTAATGCTCATATTTGATTACGAGTAGTACACTTCGTAAAAAGCTCTACAGTAGTACAGAAAGTTTGTATGCTTTGTGGGGGAACATATCTGGCAACGTCTGGCATAGCTTCGTCTTCGTGAAGGGCATGCATGCTTTTCACCTTGATTAATGATTGCACATCGACGCAGAGACTATGAGGGCAACGGAGACAATGTCTTACAGATGGTGAATTATTGACTTGGGTTTGGAAGGTCACAGGTGTGCAAGTATACAATTTTAATCGTCGAGGGAGTGTTCTGCACAGATGGCTGAGATACTTCCCGAAACCCACGTATGTCCAATTGACTCTGGAGTCACAACTGTCACTCAAGCACTTGATCTGAGTCGTGCCCAACTTTAATTGCAGTTGCGACATGGCTTGTTAGGGCTGTAGACCCGACCCGCTATTCCTGATTGCGACCTGCGATGATCGGCGTGCCGGTATCAATATCAGCACCACCGAGACACAATTTATGGTCTCTATCACTTCATCAAGTTGATGGCAATAATTAACTAGTCATGGAAGCACCGGGACTTACGGTACTCCAAGGACATGTACGTAAGTATGAGGTCCAGTTAGAAAGCCGGGATACATATGCATTTGAGTGATGTTTATGAGAGATATTATCATATAGGTCAGTTTCACTCTGATGTACAAGATGAGAATAGATGGCTGGGCATAGTAAACATCGAACAAACTCGTTGGTATAGAGGATGGCTAATAGCTATGACCCCGGGGAGTGCACCGATCATACTCATTTGTATCTCCCGTTGTACCGGTATTCATCAGTAATGATTCAGATGGAGAGGGGGAACAGTAGGGTGGGGATGGCTATGTGAGATAGCCCTAGATGGCCGAAATGAGGGATGGATTACCGAGTAATACCAGGTAATATCGACAATTACTGCCAATTACTGCTCATGAGCCGAAAAAAAGTAAATTTCCTATTTTTGTCTTTAAACTGACACCATAGTTTTCAGAAGGTGTGAGCTTTACCGACAAGCTACCCATAATTGGTGATTCTATACTTATCGACCGTGAGTTAAACGTGGGATGATGGACCGGCACCCCGGTGTCCCGTGCCGCAAGTCCGATGTAGTGACCATACCGCCGGCACGTGTCGACTGGTTCTTCCACAGCTTTCTACCGGATGATGCTGTTGTGCACTCCTTACTGATATTCTGTCTGGCACAACTTGTATGTCTATCCTCGGAAACACTCTATTCAAAGTTCAGACAAGAGTGGCGCCATTCTTTGAACGATTGGACAATTCCGATCTCGTGCTAGCAGTCTTGCTTATGCTGGCAACATTACTTCTGTTAAGAAAAATATCATCGAGTGGGGAGCGTTTCTACAATCGATTACGGATGGTAGGTACGAACGTTTCTCATCTTTGGCTGGATCATGTTCGACTTACGTTGCACACAAGGCACTCCCCAGCGAGGACAGCTCGACGCCATCTTCTTCCCGTGATTGCTTATCTATCGTATGTG
The DNA here is from genome assembly GCA_030435635.1 of Armillaria borealis. NCBI lineage: Eukaryota > Fungi > Basidiomycota > Agaricomycetes > Agaricales > Physalacriaceae > Armillaria > Armillaria borealis. The sequence goes on along the minus strand of JAUEPT010000021.1, from coordinate 554,439 downwards.
TATATCACCATCTGCATGCTGTGACCGACGCATTATTTAACTTTTGACAAAGGGAGACTCAGATCAATCTGAGATTGAAGAAATCGGCCGCCTAGAAGAGGATGAGCAAGCGCTAGCAAAGCTGTACGGGTTGGATGGCGTTGACTCGGTAGAAGTTTTTTATGAGGCCAAAGCCAGAGCACTATCAGGAAAAGATGACCATTCTGTCGAGGCTTATGAAAAACTTCACAGACTTTATCACCTCCGACTCAAGTTTGCGGGCGTCCAACGGATGCAAAGTTTGCGACTCAAACCCTCTCCGGGTCATCAAATCGTATGTTTACCCACCTCCCATTCAGTCTAGGTACTGAAACTCAACCATGTAGCCGGGACACCGTCTTGACGCATCTAGGTTCTGGGCCGTGCTCATAGGGATTGACGCGTATAAAACATCTCCGCTACGTGGTTGCGTGTCGGATGCCCTAACAATGGAAAGTTACCTTGTTAAGGACCTCGGCGTTCCAAAAGGACGCATCCAGCGCCTTCTCGGTCCAACAGAGCACAGATCTCTAAATGATTTCTCTGTTCCTTCCCGCGCGAACATAGTCTCGTCTCTCCACAGTCTCGTTAACAACCCCGAAATCGAGAAGGGAGACAACATCATCATATACTTCTCGGGCCATGGCTCGTGCTACTCCCCGTCTGATCTTGACCACAACGCGGGAGCGGGGTCAATCGAGGCGCTCTGTCCTATGGATCGCGAAGATCTCGATGCCGACGACGTCCTAATCCCTGATATCAGCGACAGAGAGATCAACTGCATTCTCAAGGAGATCTCTCGTAGCAAAGGGCATCACATCACGTTTATCCTAGACTGCTGTCACTCTGGTAGTGTCACCAGAGGTATAGACGAGTCAGGAATACGTACCATCCGTCCACTTCCACGCGCTTCGCTCAAGGGCATGCTCAATACCGCGGAAGAGGCGATGAAATCCTTCGCTGGATATCATTCTATCTTAGCGGAGGACTGGTGTCCTGATATGACTTCTCATGTGGTTTTGGCGGCATGTAAGGAGTACCAGTTTGCGAGGGAGGTGAAGGGGAAGGACGGATTTAATGGGTTTTTTACGCAGGCTCTCCTTCGCACTCTCAGGTCGAACGACTTGACGGAGGAGTCGACGTATATCGACCTTATTCGGGTTCTACCTTGTGTGACGTACCAGTCGCCGGTTGTAGCTGGAAGACATAAAGACGCACGTCTCTGGTATCAGTGACCTATACTTCTAGGGTGAGTTTAGTTATGTATTCAGAACCGCGCATGGCACTGAATCCTTTCAACGGTGAAGATTTCAAGAATTCCTATATCTTTCTGCATTTTGTTTTTGTAGTCAACGTTAGAGACTACATATAACCTCTTCTGATGTCTTTGCTTTCATCTCTTCTGCTATGTTCATTTCAGTTCTCGGTGTATTAGGTCACTGTTGTATAAAACCTTGTGTTCTCGATCGGAGCTTTACACTAGTACACCTGCTATGACCACACTCGACAAAGGACTCAAGTCTCGTTGGTCAATGTTGTTCGTTGATTTCCTTGTCCCCCGCGAAGAAAATAGTGTTTAAAGGTGGTACCTGCTTGTATTGGTGGGCACGTTTGTACAGCTGAATCGCTGTGGGAGGAAATAGTAGGGGTTCGAATCCCTTTGGTCCCATAGCTCGAGCTCTTTCCTTTTTCCACGCTCGAATAAATGCACTCGGAGAATGGAGTTCAGAGAATAAAAACCGATGTAAGTTTGGGCATTTGATTTTCTCTTTCTTCCTCTTCCTTCTCAATGTATCAGTCACCTGGATGTCTATAAAGTGCGCATGCATATAAATCAACTATTTAAAGTAGTACTACGAACATCGTTGTGTACTACCGACCTGGAACCAATAACCAATAAGTCCAATACCGAATCAAACACACTTCTTTCCTTCCAAAAGAACGAGGCGACAATAAGTGGAAGCATCCGGAGTCGAACCAGAATCATGAGATCGCGTCCCCACCAAGCCAAAGCATCCACGCTATACCGTAACTGTTTTCTCTATCCCATAAGAGAGTATGTCAACGGCCTCCGTACCCGGTGGAAGCTACAAAGCGATTCTGCCTATGTAGCGAATGCACATCATAATTCGTTGTAGCCGCAGCAGTGACCGGGCAGGGCTGATTTACATTTAAATAGATAAAGACTACCACCCGACTGTCCAAGGAGGGTCTCTATTATCCCATGTCCCGTCGCACCGTTTCGGCGCCAACATGTCGAGGTAAGGAGGTCTCTAGCAGAGCCGCAACAGCTCCCCGACAATGGATGGGAACCGTGCTTGAAGTATTGTCCCCACCAAGACCTAAACGTTCACCCTCGCTCTAGCCTCGAAAAAACCGATGCGAACGCGGCGCTGAGAAGAATTTAGCGCGACAAAAAGTGAAAAAAGGGACAAGGGGACTCACGGAACACTGAAAACTTCCTCTGTCCGTTCCTGAGACGCGTTCTTCTTCGGCAAGGGTAGGACTTCATACGGAGCCCTGAGGTAAGATATGCCTCTTCCTCTCCAACGACGACACCGCGCACTCGGGAAAGTCCTAAGTACCCTTGAGCGTATCTCATTTTTCTCAGACGGCTATCTCAGGGTTATGCGCAGGAGGAGTTGGCTAGGGCCCAGTCTTCCGCTGGGGGTCGTAGTAGGAACTACAATGAGCGCCCGTACATCCATCATCCGGGTATGCAAACCTATGGATGGTTAATGGGTAATCCGGCGCAAGGATACGGGCGGAGATCTATGAACACTGTCCAGGTATCATGGGACCACTAGAACCAGGTCAGTCTGCGAGTCAGAATGCGCTCGAAAGAACATATTGGTATGTACCTCGGATGAAGTCGGCTCGGCTACTCCTCTCATCGTGATCTCTCCTCTAGGATTTACGTTCCCGATACCGACATCTCTTACGCTTCAAGGTATGGCAGGGCGACCCCGATTTTTGCATTCGAGGCATCAACAGCCGCCGTGGACAGACATACAGGTCACATAGGCGGGTAGGTACTAGATGAAGGAAAGCGGGAAGTGACGTGTCCTGAAATTCCAAGTATCGCACGCTGAGCTTAAGAGCGTATTCGTCCTCTGGATGCGGGTTTTGTGGTGCGATGAATGCTGGGCACGGTACTAGGAAACTAATGAACACGACGAACACGGAGAGGATGAAATTTTACTCACAGCGAGGTTGATATTATCGGCTGCATCGCCCGTCTTGTTCTCGTTGCCTGCTATGGCATCCAGAACACACACGGCAAGCCCATCCCCAGGCTCCTTCTCATTCCAGATATCGCGTTTCGTACAGTGCATGGGTAGAATGTAGCCAGAGAAAGTCGGTTGGTCTCGCTACGTCCATTGGCCCACCGTATCCTATTACGGGCCTCATATATCATATATGGAGCTATATCATGGCGCAGGAAAATCAATGAACACGATGAACAAGAAACAGAGCAAAACGCACACACGACATCTTCACTTCCTCAACCCTACACCTCGCGCCTATACATCAAACATTCCTACACCTTCAGCGTTGGCCGTTTCCTGCTGGGTTCGTCTCGCCACGGAGGTGACAGACTGGGGAAGCAACCAAGAGGTAACCGGTCCGAGTTCATTTGTTGTGAATAATATTCCTCCTGCGACAACCAGGGAGGTTCGGCAATGCAGAGGTGAAAACTGCGGCTCGGCCAACAAGTGCATGTCGGTCGAGGTTGGGTCGGGGCGACAAACTGGGGCGGGCATATGCGAGTCTAGGTCGACGTGTGAGTGAAGATACTGATGATAGACACACTGGAGCAAGGCGCGGTTGGTGAAAGAAGGAAGCAAACAGACGACACGTAGCCACGTGGCTCGGTTGACTTGAATTGTGGATCCACGTGGGTCCCTTCTTCCACCTATGACGCCTGAAATTTTAGGGCTTCTCTCTTTCTTGTATTGTCATGGCAACTGTGATCAAGATTACCATTGCAAGTCTCAGGTGTGTACTATCAATCCGTCCTCGTCTTGTCTTTCCTCCTAAGATTCCCTCAGACGACAAGCGACTCAGATATATAAGTATCGACAACCTGCGCCAGAAATAAGGCTTCTTACTTGCCGATGGTCCTAGCCCTTTTAAAAATGATATTGTTCGTCTGACATCATCATGGGGGGGGGGGGGGGGGGGGTTTCCGGCGGCATGATCCTAGTCTCCAGATGGAATTGCTGGTATGTTCAAGTGCATGTAATTCTCTACCAGTTTCCTGCGTCTTTTGATCGCGTCAGAAAATTTGACCTCGCGTAGTAGTTATTTCTCAATTCTGTACCACCCTTTGCCGCAACGCGAGTCACGCGACCCGGACGACGAATTTTTGCACGGCCCGACTAAGCCCCTATACCCAGAGATGGCCGCGCCCTCCCATATTCTATCTGCCAAGTCCTTGCAGAACAACAACGATACATTTATATTCTCACACACAGTGCCCAGTAAACTAGTCGTTGGTGAGTGTATCATTTTCTCGTGATGATTTCCAAAACCTCAACGCCCTTATTCAGCATTCAATCAACGACTCGTCCCCCTCACCAGCGCCCTCGTGCATCGATGGATGTCCCTCCTAACTTCGTACACCTCACCCTTTTGCCTTTACCCCGTCACTGTACACCGCATGGGCATCATGGCGTACGGTATACGCCGCAGTGGGCCCCCCATACCTGAGCGATCGACTGACCCGCTACCCCCCGGCGATTATGGCTGGTATTCGACCAGTGAGTACCTTATCTCGGACTAACAGTGTTTCTGAGTCATTCTGACGGTCTCCCCAGGCGGGCGTGAACACAGATACCTTCCCGAAGTCACTTCGGGTATGAGGCCGAAGTCTTTCCTGACCATGAAACAGAGCGAATCTGGACGCCATTGCAATCCAGAAACAATCGTAAGCCTCTTCGCGTCCTGGCATCTTCCATTAATTGATGGTTATCCCCACAGTTCGATGTGGTACCGAACGTGGCACAGGCGGTCATGGAAAGAGATCGTCATCGATGCTTTATCACTGGGTCCGACGCGAACACAGAGCTAGTCTGGATTTTTACACCATATTATGCTCCCATAGTAAGTCATTTGTTAATGCATAAGAGCGCTAGTTCTTACTCGTTCTTGCAGATCTATGACGTCTCTCTTGATATATGTGCTACTCCGGAGGAATTCGAAACAGCACCAAATGCGGCCTACCTTCATAAGGAGCTAATTCCGTTCTTCTTAGACAACGCGTTCAGCATCGACGTCGACGTGAGCAAACACTTGTATTAGCTTGACCTTCCCACCGCTCACCCGGTTCACCGTTCTAGGATAACCACCGTATCGTGTCATTTCGCGATATTAGTTCCGCTCAATCGCTCTTGCCGACCCATCTCACCATGATAAATGGACCGGACGACTATTATCTCAGGGAACATTTCCGGCTATCTCTCGGAGTGAACGTCCTGGATTGTGACATCCGCAAGCAGTATCCCAACGGGGTCATTCTTGACATGATGGGGGAGCTTGGCCTGGATCCCCAGGATCCGGAGATGGAAGCTATGGTACCGCTGAGTGACCCGCGGTGGCACAACAGCGTGCTAGGCCAAGCTATCTGGGAGAATGTCATGGAGACGAGGGCGGCTGCAAAGTACAAGCCTTGGGATGATGAAGACGTTGCAGAGATGGATTGAATTGTAATTCAGCAAGTTCTAACGTACAATGCAGTTTAGATGCAACTTTGGAATCTATACTCTATCACTAAACTACGATTCATCAAATCAGGCACAGCTTCGAAGATGCCGGACCACAGCATCACGGTACCAATTCGAACTTGACATCAAATCGTCATGGCGTCCATTTCCATCGACATTGCCGCCGTCGTAGGAGAAATACACGAAATTGTCAGCTCGATCCAAGAAAACCGCGTGGCTCAGAAAGAGAAGCGGAAGACGGCGCAATTATTGGTTTACAGGGCGCTATCCCTCCATCCTGCGCTCGATCACATGAAGCCGCCGACAGGGATGCTCGCTGACGTCGACTGGTATCACGAACTACGAAAACCGTCATTCGTCGCTGGGATCTTTCGGAAACTCGGTATGTGATAATCATCTAGAGTGCCCGGAGCAGCTCATGGATTGGGTTGCAGGGCAGAATGAACATTTCAAGACTACAGCACTGTTGGGAGAAACTGGCACGAGGGCTAGGATTATGATGCTGTTGCTCTGGATCATCGGACATCGCCTTTCAGAGGACGAAGTCGGAAAGCTACTCTCACACACCCTCGGTGATGCGTTCCGAGCGACCAATAGCCTGAGCGTTACCTCCGCCACCGAGTCGATGCAGCTTGATTCCGTCAAACCAGTCATGGTGAGCTTGAGAAAGATGATAAAGACGAAACTGCCTTTGCCACCAGGTGAGTATTTAAGTAACACCTTTGCGTGTGATTGCTAACCGTTTCTTTTAGACCGCAACCCGTTCTTAGGAGCGGATTACGATCTGGCCGACGAGGACAAAGCGTTGCCTCGTGCAGAACTTTGGGGGTACGAGCTTCCTGAAGAGCTGAGATACGAGTATGACGTTCGTCGGAACCCGTCTTTGCTCCTCCGGCCGTTACCAGGAAGCGTGATTATCCCTCAGACAAAACTAACACTGCTGCTCATTCGCTGGGCATCGTCGAACTTTGGTCTGGGGAAGAAGGTCTATTCTGCAGAGGAAATTGACCCTACAGCATTTTGGAACGCGGATCCACCAGAGGATGATGAGGAGGAGATATTGCCGATGGACTGGTCCTCCGACGAGGAAGACGATACTTATGCATTCGAAATAAACGAGGGGATGGCAGACCCCATATACGAAGTCAAATTTGACGGGCCTCTTGAAGATTGGATTCATGACCGCTTTTGTGCTGCATATCCCGTGCATGGATGGGCTCACAACAGCTTTGCTCGCGTTCTGCTGTTTAACGCATTCTGCAGCACTCAATCATTTCCGGAAGAACAAGATATACTTTCTGCGATTCACGTTGCTGATCGTTTGCATCAGAAATACCCTCTCGAGGTCATCCTATACATGCAACCTTTCATCGTAGCCCAGTCCCTGCTGCTCTGGAAAGAGAACTTCGAACGTCAGCCTTGGGTCACGAATTTCTCGGAATGGACAAGGCGTCAGCGAGGCTTGGCTTTAATATTCTCTGATCCAGTGAAGTGGGATATGGAGCAGAACGTGATGGACGTCGAGCTTAAAGTTTTTCGCGAAGTCAGGGAGTTCCTTTTCGACCCGCTGAGATCCTGTCAGCATGTCGGGGACATTCTTTTCCTCCCCCTCCTCTGCGAACAGCAACGGCCATCTGAGGAAGAATTACCTTCCCTCGACTTTTCTGGGTGTACATGCGGCGAATGCACCTCCATCATCAGCAATTTTGCATTCTCATAGAGGGTATAGGCAGTATAGGTGGTATAGGGGAATTTGCACGTATTCACAATCTACACCATCTATATCATCTATACCCCTATACATCTATGAACAAGCCCATCAAAATTATATAAATAGGACAGTGTATTGCTTCATAAGCCCAGAAGAGTGATAGCAAAGAGCTAGGATTATATAGCTCAGGATGTATGACAAGAGGAAAAAGGACTTGAGCGAAGAGCGTTCAGCATGTTCCCGAAATGGAAGTGGCCTGTGCACAATGACGCTATTTGGTCACGTGTAAGTTCAACTTTGCGTTCTTTTTCATATTGATCGTTGCTCTTCTTCCACTTTCTCCATACCCTCCCCTCGGTACATTGGGCGACCTTAATAACATCGGACAACATCCTTCAAGCTCAACATAAACATATCAAATGCGGAGCTATGTTGTACGCAAGTGTCCCATCCCTGTTTTCTCTGCCAGTCTCCATGCATCTGCTGCTCATCTGTACTACGCGAACTCAAACTGGAACTTGGAAGTCTCATCGACGATTTGGATACTGGACCCATGGATTTCCTGAATGACCTAGGCGGAGATAGCATGAGACCTTGGTAGCGACACGGCAAACGAGCATCCTTCTTTTTCTCAGCTTACTGATTCCGTGTGCAGGGTACAGCGACGGTGGTCATCCCTAGTCTCGCGATCACGTCAGGTGGGAAGGATCGGTCTTGGTGCGTGTACCGTCTCTCTTTTTAGAGTTATCGTTGATCTTGCCTATAGGAACATGGTTGTTTTGCGTATGGAGGTTTTAAAAATCAGTCAACTAGGGAATTGGTTGGCAGGTACGTCTTTCTATTCTCCATTCACTGTTCCCCTTCTCCTTTTTGTGTTCGGTGAGTTTCCGTGACTTTGCAATGAGTAAACACATGCTTACACTATCCTAGGTGATATCGTCGAACTTGATATGCGAGTAAACCTTCCACTCCAGGACAAACTGGCTTTTTATGTTGGAAGGGCGAGTAAATAATGGATATAGATGTATCTGATTTGTACATACGTAGCAAATATTATACCATTAAACACCTTCTATTGTATTGATTTCGAAGAACGATGATTATTGAGCTGAGCATTGTGGCCTATAGGACCAAATACGGTGGGTATAGGTGAGTATAGGGTGACCGTAGCCCTATGAAAATGGGTATAGGAAACATGCATGTCCCTTATAGCCCTATACCGTGTTATAGGGTATAGAGTGCTATAGCCGCATGGTTTCTATACCCTCTATACCGTTTGTGAGATTGCTGATGATATATTCTTCCTTCTCTTTATCGCTGCAGACCTTTCATCAGCATTACTATTTCGTCGCGGAATCCCGTCCAGATGGATGTACGGCATGGGTTGATGCCTGGGAGCCGGCACTTCAAGAGGCGGAAGATTGGTTCGGCGAGTTGACCTCACGGATAGAGAGTCAATATATGCTCTATCCAATCCTTGATGAACAAAGAGCAGGCCCGGCGGTGCTGGAAGTGTGCCGGAGAATGGGAATCAATGTAGGCGCCGACATCTCGGACGCCGATCTTCTTCGGTTTTTAGTGGCTCTGGCTACCATAGGAGACCACAGGCCAGATTCGACGACAACACGCTTGTCGATGACGACCAGTGTATCGCTTCCTGTTCCTCCGGGAGATTCGGGGCTGGGATACATGGTGGGGAGGCCGTGGGCTGACGACCGAGATGAATATCGTGACGAGGAGAGTCCAGTGGATCATGTCCTCTTCGTCACAGGAGGATGGTTGTATGACCTAGTAGGCGTCGACGGGATCACGCTGCTTCATTCACGGGAAGACGTCTCTATTTCCCACCGTACCCTCTTCCCCGGCAAATTTTCTGCCATTTGCATGCCTAGCTTCAGACCCGACTTTCCCGGATGGCTTCCTCAACGGCACAACGAGGAAGAACCACAAATATTTGATGCTCCCCGAGATTATGGCGATGGCGATCAAGGTCACACGCGTATATCCCTCAGCAATTTCAAGAGCGATGGATTCCCTCTGCTATCAGTTTTGGACAAGGGATCGACTGCACCGCGCGGTGCTGTCGCTGCATTTATACAAGTGCGCGTGCGAGGAAGGATTATCGAGACAGCATATCGTCCAGTCGTGAAATGCGGGAGCCCATGCGAGCATCGCGAGCGATGGGGACGCATGACGCATTGTGCCCTTACTTCATATGAAATCCTAGAGCGCGTTCTCCCTCCTAGCGACGACGAGCTATCAACAAGTGCCAATGCCGATATCTTTGAATTAGAAAGGTCGGCGTCAGGCCAAGAAGCATATGTTTTGCGAAGGAGAATGCAGGTCATTTCTGATAGACTGGTAAAGCTTTCCGAGGCGGGCGCCCCTCTGGAGAGAAACAGGGCATGTATAGTCCGATGCGGGGCTCGAGATGGGCCTATCGATCCTGTGGTTGTGTTGGCCGCGTCATTGAAGAAGAAGGTTTATGTTATTCACCGAAGGTGAGCTTGATCATTACTGTTGTCTCAGAAATGCAGTGCTGACTGTGAAATCAGCGAGTGCTGGGACTGTGCAGTTTCTAGGATGCAAGAGTTTGAGTGCACTGTTGGATTAGCGGAGGATATTAAAGATGTAGCGTGCTGTCGCGACTGTCTCATACCCAGATAATCGAATTCCTTTCCTTCGTAAGCTTGCAGGAACGAGAGAGAATAAGCATGTGCCGAATGACGAATCCAAGATGGTAGCATCAGCCAACGAGACGTTCTAGTCTCTCAGTCTTCGAAGACCGTCGACACCGCAGTGACTCGATCGAGCCTTGCTACAAAATGCCATTTATTTAATATCTATGCTAACCTAGGAACTTAGAAGGAAGAGGCGTTGTTACTACGCATCCCATGCTATAGCCTCCCTAGCCCGAATATGTTCCTCGTCTGGGAAGGACTGGAAAACTTGGGCATGTTCGCATTTCTCCAAAAAAAAAGTGCAAGATTCTCCAGGGTTATGTCTCACACTTATTCGATCGGACTAAATAGCGGGGGGGAAATGGACTCGAAGTTGCACACAGGGCTATAGGGATTCGAACCCTTGGCTAATATTTATGCCGAGTCAGCTTCGCAAAAGTGCCCGAAAATGTGAGCAGGTACTTCCTTTGACGACGCCTTCTTTGCCGCAACAATGAAGAAGACAAGTCCTACTTAGCGTAACACTGAATGACAGCACGGGAACAAAGGACAGTGCAGACAGTAGGAACAAACTTCTATACAACGGCGACTTGTTACAGAACGGGAAATGAACTGAATGAGGTAAATAAAGAGCGATGAAATCAAAGGACTCGGAAAAGGGTATTCCGACATCGATACTGACTGTAAAGAAAAAATGTAGAAAAGATGATGGACAGATTAGAAATTTTTATCATTGGAGATGTCAGCTTCACACATGGTTCTGAATACAGAATTGAACCCACTCTAGAAGTTTAGGTCACTGATACCAAAGACGAGCATCTTTATGTCTTCCAGCAATGACTGGCGACTGGTACGTCGCACAAGGCAGAGCCCGAATAAAGTCGATATACGTCGACTGCTCCGTCAAATCGTTCGACCTGAGAGTGCGAAGGAGAGCCTGCGTGAAAAACCCATTGAATCCATCCTTCCCCTTCACCTCCCTCGCAAACTGGTACTCCTTACATGCCGCCAAAACCACATGAGAAGTCATATCAGGACACCAGTCCTCCGCTAAGATAGAATGATACCCAGCGAAGGATTTCATCATCTCTTCCGCGGTATCGAGCATGCCCTTGAGCGAAGCGCGTGGAAGTGGACGGATGGTACGTATTCCTGACTCGTCTATACCTCTGGTGACACTACCAGAGTGGCAGCAGTCCAGGATGAACGTAATGTGATGCCCTTTGCTGCGAGAGATCTCCTTGAGAATGCAGTTGATCTCTCTGTCGCTGATATCAGGGATTGGGACGCCGCTCGCGTCGAGATCTTCACGGTCTATGGGACAAAGGGCTTCGATTGATCCCATCCCTGCATTGTGGTCAAGGTTTGATGGGGAATAGCACGAGCCGTGGCCCGAAAAGTATATGATGATGTTGTCTCCCAGCTCGATTTGGGAATTGTGAACGAGACTGAGTAGAGACGAGACGATGTTCTGTTGGACCGAGAAGGCGCTGGATGCGTCCTTTTGGAACGCCGAGGTCCTTAACAAGGTAACTTTCCATTGTTAGGGCATCCGACACGCAACCACGTAGCGGAGATGTTTTATGCCCGTCAATGCCGATGAGCACAGCCCAAAACCGAGATGCGTCAAGACGGTGTCGCGGCTACATTACTGAGTTTCAGTACCGGGACTGAACGGGAGGTGGGTAAACATACGATTTGATGATCCGGAGAGGGTTTAAGTCGCAAATTTTTCATCCGTTGAACGCCCGAGAACCTGAGACGGAGGTGATAGAGTCGATCAAGCTTTCCCAGCGCTTCGGCTGAATTACTATCTCTCCCGGACAGTGCCCTGGCCCTAGCCTCGTAGAACACTTCTACCGAGTCGGACCCGTCTATCCCGTACTGCTTTGCCAATGCTTGCTCATCCTCTTCTAGGCGGCTAATTTCTTCAATCTCTGACTGTTTGGTATCTCGCTGTGTCCAAAGTTAGAATGGCGATCCAGGAAGGCGAAAGGAGATACATACAAGAGATAAGTCATCTTGGGCCAAAGATAGTGGCGGGACATTTTTGTGTGGGAGAGTCTCGTGTACGGTGTGAGTCGAAAGTGGTCCAGCCAAAACTGAAAAAGGCTCGTACCTACCATCTGCTGGAATCTACTGTAGAAACTCTCCCCAGTGTCTCCACCCGATATTCCGAGTTCCGAGTCCTATGTATATAGGTAACTCGGTTATTATGCAACTTGAGCTTTACCGTGGGAAAATCTATTCGCTGTATCAAACCTTAATGGAATTTGCCGGTCGACCTACTTGAGCTTATCGTGGGAAAATTTCTATTCACTGCCGGTTCCTTCCGTCCTCATTGACCCGATTTCACCGCTTACCGTTGCCTCTGACTCCCCGGCCCCATGACTTTCCCCGATGTTGGCGACTTCTTTCTCTCTATTCTCCCTATTGCTTCCCTTAGTGATCTCGGCCTGAAACCTCTCACATTCAGACACGGTTCAGCCTGAATGTTGTAAACTTCCTTGATTTGATGCAGACACATAATACAAAGCTAGGTATGCCTTGGAACCCTAAGTGGCATGTTATTACAGGTAGATATATAGGAGAGCATGTTGTTTTTTCCATACACTTACCTTCATTCAATTAGAACGCTCAAGGGAATGGCCTTGTCGGCAGTTTTAAAAGAGCATAAAACAATGAAACTCAATATGCTACATGCTGCATATGGTGAACAATCTATAGTCATCGGTAGAACAACCACTCATTGACCTCTCAGGCATTGGCACGTTCATTTTGCCATTAGTCGCCACCCACTTTTCATATGAACATCACTGGTCATATCACTTCATCATCTCCACCGGCATTGCGATCTCAAACTTGGTTGTCCTCGCATTGGTGTTCCGCTTCAAGACGCAGGAAGGTGAGCTGCCATAGTCCGTGACTTGAGTCAGAAATTGATCGTATCTCCAGTTCTCCTCGTGGAAGCAGGTCAGGCACCTGGAGAATCTGATGCTGCAGGATCACGAGGTGCAAACTTGTACAACTTGATCCTTAACGTCAAAGCCATGCATTTCTTTGCCGTTTTTGCTCTCATCTATATCAGAACTGAGGTTACTCTGGGTGGTTGGTGCATTCGCACACAAGATCTTCATCTGGTGTTCACGCTTTATCAGGTTGGATTGTTACGTTTATAATCAATGAAAGAGAAGGTGGAAAGAGTGCAGGATATGTCTCATCTGGGTTCTTTGGTGGTGAGCATCGTTCGTGCTGTTTTGGTTGGTATTTTGTTAAATGTGTGCCTCTTTCAGGTCTGACTCTGGGCTGACTGTCTCTTATATGGTTCAGCAAGAAGGTTCGTATCTGGTAGTCCCAGTCGCTGAAGTAGACTCAAATTTCTTGACCAGGCCGGAGAGCACTGCATCGTTTTTGTATACACTCTACTCTCCATAGTGTAAGTTAGGCCAAGTATTGCGACCTGTTCCTATCTATGCTAATCATAAAATAGACTGGAACTAACCGTGTGGTTTGTTCCTTCCATCATTGAGAACGGAGTTGCAGTAAGCACATCTGTATTCATGTAATGATACTACTGATATGCCTGCTGGGCATACACCCTTTAAAAACGCATGTAATTTTACATTTTACCCTAATATAAAAGGGTTACATTGTAAACACAAGTATGGAACACCAAGTAAAGAACTACCTTGTAAGAAAGAACGCGCCAGAAAATTTAGAACCAGGTTGTCCTAACGCTTAGATCGAAGACCGGATATTCTACCCAGTAGATCGAGAGCCCAGACTATGTGACCCACATAGTGTAAGCACCCGGCATTCTGGCGGACGTATCTGATCACAGAATGCTGGATCTAATACGATCGATCGACCTGGTAGCCGGCGATGAGCTCATACCTGCCAGGCAGAGAGTTCATACCCGCCTGGTTGGGTCAGCAAGAATCTTAGTCAGTCAGAAAAGATTGGAAATCATAGATAAATAGAGTGGTATAAATACAGGTCATGTAACTAACGGGGATCAGGTTTCTGACCCCCGGAACGCTACCAGGCGAATAGTACGGGTTTATTGGTTAAGAGCTTCGAGTCGTAGACTCACCTGGAATAGAAATATTGTGACCTGGTCACTTCGTGTGTGCAAGAACCGTTAAGCAAGCAAACAGTATAAGTTAGATTCAGAAAGACAGTCCAGAGAAACCGTTCAGAACAGTCAGAGTGTTTTAAAGTCGCAACCAGGCGCATAATATCAGTATTGAAACTGCACCAGGCAGCTATTTTGTATCAGTTTACGTTTGTGTTCAGTGACACATCGAACTTAGAGTGGAGACCGCAATATATCATTTATACAATTCATATTCATTGCACCCGGAACTAGTAAACTACAGTACAAGGCGTCATAACCTGGTATAATATACCTCCCTTCGAACCGCAATTACTGAGTGTGTTGTGTAGTGTGTTGTGTGTAGCACATCACATCTATATAGGCGCTCAGCACCTTTCACTACTCACCTGGTTGTGTTCCTAGATCTCTTTCATCAGTTCACTACTAGGCCCCATGTTCCCGATACTTGTCGGCCATGCGGTAAGGATCCTACCTGTGTGGTTGCTGACTGAAAGCATCGGGTGGATTACGGGAATTGGTATGTCGGGATCGGCTGCCCTGCCTTTCATAACAGGTCTATTGGCATCTCGCTATGGAATCCGGTCATTAGAGCTGCTGTAAGCTCCAGGAATTCTTGGGTGCCAGAAACCTTCAAACTGAACTTTGTGTATAGAGTTGTCTCGATGATGTGCACGCTGGTGGGCGTCTGGGCGCTTGTGCCGAGGACACGATGAGTTGACTGAGCGGTGTCATAGCACCAATGATTTAGGAACCTCACCGCCAAGACACCAAACTGAGTCATCAAAGTCAGGTGTTAAACTTTCTGTTGCCCTGCCATGGCGCTAAACTGGTCTGAATCATGCCCAAATTTACAGATTCTGTCTCTGGGCAGTTGCTCCCGAACCCTCACTGCCATCATTATCGAACCCCGAGCATATCTCCTGAATGAATGTGCTGTTGTGCTGCATTAGTCCATGAAGGCTGGCACAATCAACCTTTCGGCTGTATCGTATGTGAATCCACTCATTTAGGTTCTGTGCTCTTTTAACTGGAGGTAGCTGTTTGAGTCTGAGAGAGGTTGCGACTGAGATGGACACTTCGTCAAGTTTCATCACGTCCCGAAGCTTGGTGTGCAGAGTCTGGTGTTGGATGGGGTGCTCAAGATTTAGCAAAATCCTGGTATGGGTCTTTGAGGAACACTTTTATGAGTATTTCGTTGTTCTATCGTAAAGACCTAAACGAGGCCGTTGAAAGACGAGCTCCGAACAATGCTAAGAATTTGAAGTCGTAACTGGTGTAGGTGCCAAAGTAGCTAGATGGTGCATTGCTGCTAGTAAGAACATATAAAACATAGGACTCGGACCTGCCGCACGGATGTGGTGGCCCTCACCTGACTAGTTAGTTTTCGTAGTAGAAATAATGTTGGCACCATAAGCAAGGCTGCCAGTGCTAGCACAAGATCGAAAAGGTTGTATGACTCGATAGTAATCAATTGATTAAAAAGTAGTAGCACCGCTCTGGTTTGGATTTCGGATAGAACACTTTTGAGAATAGACATACTGTACTATTTCGTTCAATTTGAACCATGGTGTGACGCGTGACACGTTCGGACCAATTCGAACACTCGAACAGGGTATCGGGGACGTGTGACGGACGACAAAATTCGAACCTCAAAATTCGGAATCAGCTTTGAATGTACAGCTTTACGATGAAAATTTGAAATATTTTACAGCGAAGATCGAAAAGAGATGCATTCCTAGCGAAATTTTCAAGTTTTATCCAGTTTAGGCTTGGTTAGGGAAAAATTTTAGTTTTAGACTTATGACGGGGTGCAAAATCAATTCGAACGATCCTCCCGTGATGCGTGACCAACAGTAGTTTTTCGTACTCGAACGGGGCCTTCGTGATGCGTGACATTCAATTTGAACGAAATAGTACAGTATAAGATATTCCAGGAAAAATATCAGGAAGAAGTGCAGAATAGCATTGTCAGCATGTACTGTACACAGTGCTGTTGACAAGCTGTTAACAAGCTGTAGAAGGCATGTCTCGACCACGTGTGCAATCGAACTCTGCCTTCGGCTAGGTGTGGCCCGCAACACCGAGGTTCTCTAACTCCCACAACTTTCCTTTGCCGTCCATCGTCCCGCGTCGAGACGTATACAAACACCATTCAAGAAAGAGAAGTGTAGTGAATCAGAGCGAGATATACATGTGAGTTTGTGGGATATCATCAGAGTCTTGAATGCTGTATTTAGATGCAATTGGCGAACTTCTTTGTTCTTCACTGACAGGCTGTGGAAATTACGCTCAGTCTTCGTTCGCCATCAAGAGCCAAGACGATTTTATGATAGCTGTGATTGCAGTATTCATGTACTCCATATTATAGATCTCCTTTATTGAGAATAACAATCTTTCGCTCCGTTGAGGAGGCGGGTCAGAAAGGGTTCAAGTATCGGGTATCCAAAGAGTTAGTCAAATACGAGCGTTCTTCAGTGTTCGGTGACACAATGCATCATCACCGTCCGAGTCTAAGAAGGAGTCTCGCCCAAGAAATTCAGTATTTGTTCAGTATCGTGCATGTTGGCTTGGCTTTATGGCGGTCAGTCTTCCAGCTGAACATTGAACTACGGTATCCAGAGAAAAGTGCCAAGGATAAATATGATTGTTGTTCGGCCATAAGTAAAATCCAAGTAGCAGTGTATTGGCACCCGAGTAGACAAATGTGAGGCTTTGTGTGACCAGAACCAGATCATGCAGCGGCTCGTAGACTGGGTACAAATGCAGAACGGACACAGGAAATGTAAAGGATGCTGAATTTTCCCAAGAAGTGCCATAGTCATTATAATATCATGTACGAGCATTGTTAGGGTACGAGGAATGGATGGAAGAGGATCTAAGACGAGAGAATATGGCTTGAGGTGCTGAAAGCTAAGCTTCAACACTGCTGGCTGCAAAGAGGAAGGACTTATTTCATGTCGGTCCGAAGAGGATCACTTTTTGTTCAGGGTACAGGGATAATTTGGATGTATGGAGAAGAGTGAGATCACCTTAGTGATCGCAAGCCTGAGCATGATTCTCTGAGATTCTATTAGAAAGTGGATGGTCGAGTTTGAACAGTATGAGCCACCATGGCCACGGCAATGGTTACAGGGAGGTCGTCAGGGTTGCTACAAAGGTGGGGTAGCTGGGGTCTCCAGACTTTCCATGATCAATGATCGCCGGTCCAATCAACCTCCAACCTGCTGTCAGTGTTTTCTCTGAAATCACCGACTGCCCACTGATACGCCATCTATGCGTTCACACCTAGATTTTGCGAATTTGTAACAATATAATTGCATATCTATCCTATACTAGTGATAATAAAAGGACTATAGCTGAGGCTTCGAGCTGATAGTTACAGCAGTATGCGACTAGTGAAGCCAGGACTTAGATGCGATACCACTAGTGGGTTAAATCTACCAGCCGGCCATACTAGTGACTTGAATACTAGCCGGACTAATTAATATAAGGCCACTAGTGGACGAGTAACGCAACTAGCGCACCAAACAAGAAGCAGGACACACAGATCTCGTGAAGTCCGGTCACTAGCAGGCTGATCAGGGCAGAAACGCCTAAGTCAGGTTAACTAGTCACGCGGCAATCTCGAAGCAGGACTTAGAAATGAATTAGCAACGGATTAACCTCGCATCTAGATCCAACTAGTGCGATCAGATCTGTTACGATCAGACACGAGGATAGCCTGGCTGCGCTTTTGATCATGGCCAACTGCGTTGCGGATGCGGAAGCATGGCTAGTAGTTTATCCTCGGCACTAGTGGCGCGTTGCTGGGTCAAGAACGCGAGATTAAACCGCTGGCTGAGCTCCGTGGCTCACTAGTCATCCAATAGCAATTTCTAGACCGACTATTGCATGTTTATGCGCGATATTTCGGGCCTAGCCAAGAAATCAGTACCGAAAATACCCCACTAGTGTAGCTGTTTGTGTCACTTTGTACCTTTCTTTACAGTATATAAGTAGTAGAATAGCCACTCGCATGGATAGGCAACGCCATCCCTGCGATTGAGACCTACTAGTCAGTATCTAGTGCCCCAATTAAAGGCTTTTGTGCTTAACCTCGAACGAAGCGGCTACTAGTCGCTAAGTTACCTATAGTATTGAGTGAATTGAAGTCCCTTTGAGTCTACTATTGTGTCCTGCAAAGGCCAAGAGTGCTCCGAAGTTAGTTCTTGCAGTTTCTCGAAGTTAAAGTATTATTCTTAGGCCAAGAGTGCCACTAGTAAGCCAAGAGTGCGAACTAGGCAAGTGTTGATCACTTGTAGGAAGTAGTACAGGGCCAAGAGAGCCAATAGTCCGAACAGTCGGAGTCCCAGCGAGCGCAGTAGCTCAAAACCAAGTCACATTCATTCAATTGTGTCTTACCCACCCCACTAGTGTGAGTAGTACGCTTGTAAAACTCACTAGTAACGAATAAAACATCTTTTGAACAACCTACCTTGATTATTGAGTCTGCAGAGTGCTTCTATCGTACTCGAAACACCCGAATTCAATACATTGGTGATAGTGTAGAGTGTAGAGAGGTTTAGTGTTGGTTGGAGCTCATTTCCGCCCACTAGTCTTTTGCCACTCGCCATTACCGAGCACATCACCGCTGTGAGCTGTCCGCTTCCATGCAGCCTTGACATCTTGACAGCTTCGAAGGTAAACATCGCACCTTGATTGGACCTGTAAAAATGTACAACCATGATTTTTTCCAATATTGAATCACCGTTCCTTGTCAGGGCATACAGAATGATATGTAACTTGTATGTAACACCGGGAGGCCAGCGATCTTTGTATATAAACTAAGCTCGGCTCAGTTGGACCGTTCTGCTTGGTAAGATCTACCAGGCCTATTGAATTTGAAGAAGGATACATTGAAATTTGATTGATTGCATTTTGCTTCCGATCACACAGGAAATAACAGCACTCATAAATACCCCCCTGGACTTTCATTATCGTAGACTTGAATAGGGATCGGGTACATAGGGTTACAACTTACCGGTGCCAGCTACCCGTGCCATCAGGGGGGCAGTCAGTTTTGGACCATACCGGTCCTATACAGGTACCTGAAAATGGACAAAACAGTGAGTTTTTTTTTTGGCGATGTAGATGCAAAATGAGATACTGAGAATTTCCGCTATATTCTACCCCTTCCTACTAGGTGACCGTTAAGCCACATACAGTAGTGACGACCAGCTGTCACCGTGCCGTCAAAGCCAAATTTTCGACAGTTGATGGCTGTCCTCCATATGGCTGTACACCGTATATGATACATTGTGAAGCCCTAAGAACGGCGCGCCGAGTATGGATGACGAAGGTGATGATGTCTGTGGACAGGACAACGAGTATATTAATGATGGTGAAGGTGAAGAGTGGATGGCCTTGAGGGTGACAAATGGAACAAGGAGTCTGGGCCGGTATCTGAGTTAATCCTGAGGAAGGATTGCACATGGACGCAGACGAAGACTTACAATATAGGCCCTCTCTATCACCTTGGATTCACATCAAACGTAATTCACCATGCGACAGAGGCCATACCCAAGCAACAGATGGAACCACAGTTCATGTGGAGAACACTGCTCGAGTCGGTCAGTTGAATTGAGTGAGGGTGTCACATACAAGGATTGCAATACCATCAGACGGCCAGTCCTCCCAAAAAATTCTGGCTAGCATACCCCAGTCACCACTGGTTGATGGATGTCATCGATGTCATCCCTCATTCACCAACGTTTCCGCAGGCCTCGCCATGTTGAGCACCAGGATCGGTACCAGACCTGATAGTGCCTGTAACGTCCGCATGAAAGCGATAGAGAACGTTGGTCCTCTTAGATTGTATTTGCGGTCATCAAATCGAGGTCGAAGAACAAGAAAGAGCTGTGAAGTGCACAAATAAAGGGTGTGAGACGGTTTAGGTGAGTTTTCCTAGTTACCAGAGATACAACAACTAAAAAAAATGTTAAATTCATCTATAATGTGTAAATCTGGAGTTTAGAGTTTAGAAAACCGGTATGCGGTCCCAATAAGGAACACCGGGGTTCTGTGCCGCCACGGTGTCACAGACCATATGCACCAAAGCGGTGGCGATGCGATTCATGTCGAGCGGCAAGCAGAGGAGCGGGGTCTGATGTGGGTCCGAACCATGGGACACATGAAATTGCCATATATATGTATATGATGTCATCATGATGTCATAGAGGGAGGTAGGTCCCCCTTTTGATCAGAATAAAAACCCCCTCCTCCTCCCTTCGACCGTCTTAAAAAAAATTCGACCCTATGTAAGTAATTAATAAAATAAAAATTTCGGGGCCTCTTGGCCAGCTGCGGAATAAGGATCTCATTTGTGCCTGTCATGGGGTTCGTACTTCAAAAAAAATTTCGAAGCCCTTATTCAGGTTGCTTAGTGTTTGTCCAATAAGGACCTGATGGCTGATAGCTTTACTTGCGTAGTAGCTGAATCTGTCAAGCCGAGGTCCGCTCCGCGTTTTCGCGTACAAAGCTCGGTAGCGGAGCTGTCGAGCTAATCCGTGCTTACGGAACATTCTACGTGAGTTGATCGAGACCCCGAACAGTGATTTGACAGTGATTTGGAATTCCCCAGTATTGAATACTGT
Organism: Armillaria borealis; assembly: GCA_030435635.1. Lineage (NCBI taxonomy): Eukaryota > Fungi > Basidiomycota > Agaricomycetes > Agaricales > Physalacriaceae > Armillaria > Armillaria borealis. The sequence continues at coordinate 533,554 of JAUEPT010000021.1, read as the reverse complement.
TCGTACACATATCCTTCCAACAGGTAGACTAAGGTGTTAATTGAGGCTATGTATCTGTGATATAAAGGACCCAGTGGACGCAAGTACCCACTGAAATCGAATGGATTCCATCCTTCCGCTATCCAAACATTCCAAGAGTACTGCCGTAGCGGTATTCATGTCGGTGGTGCTGCAATCGGTCGGTGCAGGAACAATACAATACACGGCCGTCTATGCCTTTCTCTTCTACATCCTATTTATCCATCCATGCATCTCACCTTCCATGGTACTGGTTCGGCTCCAGGCCGTTATAGATGAGACTACTGCACTCTTTAATGAACACCACGATCTACTGGTTACGGTGGAGAAGACACTTAGAGAGTAAGCATCTGCTTTTCCCATTGTTATATTCATCTTGTTTAATCCTTGGTAGATTACGAGCTGAGACATACACACTCACCGCAGGTCATCTCGATGCCTATCGACACATCTCAGCTACCAACATTCGTTCCTGGATGCTTTATGCATCCAAAGTGAAAGATACATGGAAGAAGGCTTACGAGTACCACAAAAGGACCGCCGACTTGAAGACAATGATAGAGGTGAGCATGGAGAAGTGCATGTTGCCTTCACATCTCATGTTTAGCAGATTAAATTACTGGAAGTGGCAGAAGTCAACGAAAAGGCTGCGCTTGAACATCTAGAACATAATAGTGATATTGTCGTTTGAAAGTCGACGGCGAGTGATTGAGTTCGTGAGCTTGAAAAACTCTCGCAATCTCACAGGTTTCAAAAGATACCGGAGGCGGGATCTCGTGAAGCACAGACTCTTTGACGGACTTACTCTTCTCATATTTGTTCTCCTTTACATCGTCTCAAGTTATTTTCTCCATTGTCGAATGCTTACCATATTACTTCGAATACGATAATATCCTAGGACTTTTGTTGCACTTGCATTGATTAGATGTGTTCTCGCACCAATGAACAGCATCGGCGAGTGCTGCGAGTATCATCCTCATCCTTCAGCTAGCAAGAAAATATCTGTATTCACTTTTTCCCTTCTCCTCCTCCGATCAGATACCGGCCGTTGGGAACAGGAAAAAAAAGAGTGCCGATGGCGTCCCCGTCAGAAGCAAAACTATGGGCGCTTGCAGGTTCACAGTCTAGGAAATGATGACAGCTAATATATATATTTGACGGCGTCAGAAGGTGTGTACCATCATCGGGCCTTCGAGCGCCTAACAGGGAGGCATGGGCACGGCAGTAATAGGTCATTTGACGCTCGGTATCATTTTCGCGTATGCACCGCCAGAAATGGAGGATTAAGAGATATGAACTGGACATGGGGGATGGAGGGGAACAGTGAGTCAAACGATCACCAAGGGCAAATCATACTAGGGAAGCTGACTGGACATAGTGATGAGGGAGTGAACAGCGCATCGAAGTAGAAGTAGTGTGGCTTGAACTTGCGCCGGCCTTCCATTTGCAAGACAGCTTGATGCGGCCTTTGCTCGGCGCCGCAGACGAGGTCCCATGGATCCCCCTTTTTTGTGCCAGAAAATAATGACGCTAAGTGTGGTCTAGCACGGCTCAAAAGAGAAATCATGATAGAGGCTGTTACAAAGGTAGCGGCTGCGTAAGGACGAGTGGTATTGTTCAATTCTGAGACAATATTGCGTCCCCGAGATACTGAGCGCCGGCGAGGAGCGGCCGTAAGGTTCCAATGGTACTGCCTCTTTTCCAGCTGTCGTTTAGTCGTTGGTACAAAGATCTGGGTTGCCAAACTTCGTCAACACCGTCAGCATTACTGCAGGCGATGGCTGCAAAAATGTATGTCAGAGGGAACCAGAAATGAGAGAAATCGGCGTAGAACTTAGTCGGCGCATATCTCCTTTTTGTTTCCACAACATTGCACAAATATGTGCGGGAATAAGCCATTGGGGTTGGCAGCACTCTGTTGCATGATTAATACCGGATGGCAGAGGTTCTGTATTATGCGAGCGAGATAAGCAACCCACGAAGCTCTTCTGGCTGTTGCCAGAGTGAAGGAGTCTGCCATGTTGTAGGATAGGAAGTGGTCGTCGACAAGGATAAGGGCGTATTGCAAGTAGCGGAGAGTCGACGATACTTGACTGGCCACACTCCGGTCTCTGAGAACAGTAACACAACAGGGGAACAGTTCGCCACACCAAGCAAGCGACGAATAAAAAATTTTCTGGATATGTTCCAGCTAGGCGAGCAACGTCGCATTGGAGACATCACACGCAGACGTGATCAACGGTGGCCGTGTAGATAGCGATGTCGTCTTTTGGAGGGATGGTACCCACAGAATTCTCAGCCCAAAACAAGGCATTTACTGACTTTCAGGCTTTCGACACTACTCTTCATGGGGTGCATTAGAGAAAGCCCAACTTCGTAAGGGATAGAACACAGGTAAAACGTGCACGACATACGCACGGACCCCGAACTTGAAGAAGTGAGAAGTCACAAAAAACGAAAGCAGTGAGGGAACGACGGGAACGAAACGCAAGCACTAAACAAGCACCGGTGTCGAAGTCCACCATTTACAAGAAACGACAAGGGCGCAGCAGCGTTGCTCGGGCCTATGAAACCACAAAAAGAAGTCACCAAGCAAGCGCCGGTGTCGATGCTGACCATTTACAAGAAATGGCGAGCGCAGCAACAGAGGTCAGACTCATGAAAACACCGAAACGCGAGCACCAAGCCAGCGCCAGCATCGAGGCCAACCATTTGCAAGAATGACGAACGCAGCAGCAACCGAAGTCGGGCACAGGAACACAAGAAATGGCAAGCCGTGGTAGAAGGGAAGAGTCGTATTGGTGACGGTGGTGTCAAAGTGGAAGGAGGGACCCATGTGGATCCACAATTCAGGCCAACCGAGCCACGTGTCCATGCACCGCCTCTTGATTTCCTTCTTCCACTGCTCTAATAGCTGAGAATCATTTTCCCATCACTGACGGCTGCCACCTACTCGCATAGTTCGAATAATGACGCATATCTGGCCTTTGTTTGTCCTCGACGAACACCACCAGCCAGTGACAACTTCCTGGACTACTATCGCCATCTTTTCCTTCCCAGGCCTTCTTGGGTCTGGCGGACGGTGTATGATTTCAAAAAAGGCGCAAGCTCACCGGATTTCAAGACGATAGGAAGATACAACGGAACTGGTACTGAAGGTGAAGGAGGAAGAGTGGTTTTTACATGCGTAGGATTGAGCCAATGCAAACTTTGTGCATTACTCGTCCGTCCTTTCCCTCTGTTCTTCCTTCATCGTGCTCATTGGTTGTTTTCTAGCACCTGTATCTCGCTTTACTCCTCGAGGGAGCCCTATATTCTAGAAATTTCAGTGTCGCGTAGCTCAACGCAGGAGAAGAACGGACCACAACGTCGGGGTGCCAGACCTGAGACGACCCTCTCGATGCTCGCTCTCACCCAAATGTCCAATCGTCACCGCTGCCACAATACCACATTCCTATCCATCACAGCCTGCGGAAACTATGCGAGCCCACAAGAATACCAGAGCACGGAATGCCAGCGAGCACGATGCCCTTGAAGGACGACACAGATGACAAGGAGTGTGATGAGAAGCGCAGGACTTGGAGAGTGGCTCTGCAAATATCAGACGAAGAAGAGACGCACGACGTAGAGAATAGTATCGACCCCACTGTGAGTATAACTTTGTCCTCTTTATTTTCGTCATGTTCATTAGTTCCCTAGCACCCCCACTCGGCATCTGTCACTACGACCAGATGACTAGTATTCTTTCAAGTTTAGCTCGCACGGTGCTTCAAACATGTTACTTACTGCTTCCCTTCATATCCTGTACACAACGTAAATATGTTCTTTCGAATGCTCTTCTTAACCGGAGATCTGACGTTCTCGCAGTCCAACGGTAGCTCTGATTATTTTCTTTGATGTCCTTTCTGGCTTCACTGGGAGTGACAAGGCCTGGCTTCCACGCAGGGCTCACGCATGCGTGCAGCCACGCCTAGTCCAAGCAATCTGGATCAGACCACGCCAACTATGTGGACGGCGTTGTGTCGCTGGACGATAGTCGTACAGTACACTGTTTCCAGTTTCCTTTCTTTCTGCGCCCATTCAACCGCGACGCTCAGTTCGGCGTTAACCGACTTCAGCGTTACTTCCTCTTGCGTATAAACTACGATACTTGCCTGAGGGCCGGACATAGAGTGCGGGGTAACGTACTAAGCGGAGTGTCTGTCGCTTTATGCTGTTCCACGCTCTGTAAGAAGTCTTACTCTCGTCGAGGAAAGATAGAGTCCGTAGGGGGTTATCAATGTTTCGTCAGTCGTTATCCGTTTTCTCGTCTTGGTTGGGCTGATATTTCTCAGGTCCGCGTGTTTTGCTCCTCCGTGTCGACATCCTTTACGATGGTCAATGTTTTTTTTTTCGAGGCTGGTGTGCGTGGCGTGCGCACCCTCAGAATTCAGGTCAACACTACTGAGCGTCTTTTTGTCCGGCGACGGCGCCATTCTCCCAGCCATCTATATACTATGCAGCACCAGTCTCAGCGATGCTTTGTCTCCTCGATGTCAACGTTGCGCGCCAAGGACGTGGGATTTAACGCGAGGCAAAACCTTTAGGTCCAAATGCCGCCATCGAGATATACCAGCACTACGCCCGGCGTTCCCCGTTGGACCGTGCCGTGTAATACTAGCCTACCCTTCCCTACGGCTCCCGTCCGGTATCGGAGCTTCTGCGCCTCCCCCAACTACGACCTCATTACATCGTCATCGCGGAAAGTATTTTTCGTGCTCGCCCTTCCAGGGCGTATTCGGCCGAATTCGGCGTGGCGGATATAGACTGTAGAAACACGCTATGGACTTTGAATTTCGTACTATGGGACCATGCCTTTATCCATTTTCCGCATAAGCCATCCTCAGATTGTGGCATGCGCTATGTCGTCGTTGTGGCTTTTACCACCAACAATCATAATCCTTGCTCCGGCGAATTTTTGCAGCACAGCGACAAGTGGCGTTTTGTGCAGCCTGTCTGGGAAAAGCAATGGTAGTCGCAGGGACGAGCCGAAGAACAATTCGCCATCGCACCCAACTTATTGAGCACGTATAATTTTGTCGCGCTGAATGCCCATGTTTGACGAGAAGTACAGTCGCAACTGGGTATATCAACGTGGAAGGCAGATTTCGAGGATCATTCCATCAACAATATCTCCTCGCCATCGGGCTGATCTGCGTTCCAAAACGCCGCAGAGTCTATTTCCTCTGTAGCATATTTCTTCGTCCCCAGACCGAAAATTTGCCTAGCGAGTGAGCGACAGCTCGAGTTTTGTCTGAGGGATACTAATGCTTCCTAGGAGTAGCAATTGACGAACGTCATACTCGTACCGCAGCTCTTCAGGAAGCCCACAGCCCATAGCTCCGCACGAGGTAGTATGTTGTCCTCGTCAGCCGGATTGTAGTCCCGGTTCTAAGAATGGGCTGCGGTCTGTAAGAAAGGTTAGCAACCACACACGAAGGTGTCGCCCAAATATTCAAGTCTTCACCTGGCGGTAAAGGTAGCTTTGTTTTGACGCTCTTTCTCAAGCTAACCAGAACCGATCTGACAGAATCAGGCTGCATCAACTCGGTGGCCAAGGTAACGCTCAAGCTGTTAGTCGCGTCGCCAAGGGTGTGTGAGAGCAACCAGCCGGCTTCATCCTCTGAAGGCGCTGTCCAATGATCTCGGGTAACAGCATCACAATCCTTGTCTTATCCTGTGCCTGCGGCTCTGCGACGACCATCAATCACTCTTTACAGCCTGAGGTCCTGTTTTCTCCTTGAGACGATGACGCAATGGACTCCCGATGATATGAACGTGTTCGGCCACGATTTCGACTAAAGCTATCTTATCACTAAAAAGCAATTCATTTAGCCAAGAGATTCGTTTCAGCAAATCGCCGTTGCACCCGGACAACAGCATCTCGGCACCAACTCGAACTCGATATTGAATAATCTTGGCGTCCATTTGGGTAGACATTTCTGGCGTTGTAAATGACATAACGCGAAAATGTGACCAAGGAAACCCTCATGGCGAACAGCAAGAAGCAGGAAACAGGATATTTATTGGTTTATAGGGACCCGTCCGAGCTTGACCTGGCGCTTGATAATATGGAGCCGCCGACGAGATACTTGCTGACGTTAACTCTCGTTAACTGATATCACGAACTACAGAATCCTTCATTTGATGCCGGAATCCTTCGGAGACTTGTGACACTAATAGCCATCTACCGTGCGGTTCAGTTCATGTGCTATTGCAGAACGAAAGGGGAACAAACATTTCAAGACTACAGCACCGCGCGGAGAAATTGGCACAAGGGTGGAACTACATGCTCAAATGGGCAAGTAGACACGGATCTATGAGGAACTCCGAAGAAATGCTTTCGCGGATGGTGGTGGTGGTTAATGGGCCGCTGTCTGGAGTCCGGACCGGGTACCGAATCCACCACAAAGAACACTGGGATCAGCAAAGGCTGGATTCGCTCCAACTTTCATGAACGTTTAACGTTGAACGTCGGTACCTATAATTGGGATCTTGATGCACCTTTCCGAGCGGTAGGTATACTGCACAACTTCATGTGGCTCCGCATCACAGCTGCATTGATATATCTATCCCATAGGTATCGGGTTCCGTGCCTCACAAACAGTATTAATGTCGTATTTTTAATTACTGTAATACAGCTCTTTTCACCAAGCAAAAAAGATGTGTATACATCTCAAGGTCCTCGTCAATTCTCACAGAATACTTCCGCTATTTTTTAAAGATATTTTTAAAAGTGTCTCGATTGGATGGGAGTGAGACGTTTTATTCCCGCTCCTCCGCTTTAAAATGTATGTAGAATTACAATCACGACAAGCACGTACACAAAAATTGTATTATCTTGAAGAGATGGCTTTTCTCCAATTTCAGAAACCTTCTATGGTCTGACATATCGCCGCAAACATTTCACGAAGCGTCCAAAGTAACGTCTGTGAGAAAAGGATAATGCGCCCAAGGGGTCAAGGATATACATTGCTGTGTCTTGGTGATAGTAACTATTGGTCGAGATCCTTGCCGCTCGTGGAGCTGTACCTGTTGGCTTCTGTTCATTCAGAGGCGGCTATTTGTCCCTAGAAGGCGTTGGACCAGGCAAAAGCATATAAATTGTCACAAAAATCAATATTTCGGTTATATTGGTGCAAGACGTTTCCTCCCCCCAGACAAGACCGATGTCATTGCCATCCATTATTCTATCATTTGCTCCTCCGGGAACGGTACTCTACACATTGATCCTCGTTTTCCTTCCCTGCTATTTTTTCCTATACCCTCTACTACCCACCGTTAAACCTAGCTCGGCGCTTGATAAACTCAAGAAATCCCTCAGGGATGCAACTCATCTGTACACTTCCCATATCCGTGTAATGGACGATCCTGTCGCTTTTCACATTGCCGTAGAGGAGTACGGTCATCTGTCATCAAATGTGGACTGCACAGCGCTGATTGAACGCCTTATAGAATCGAACTTTCCACCGCTGGTCTAACCAGGGTTTACCTCAATGCATGCCACAGACTCTCCTTGACGGACCGTCATTCCTGGGCTCGCTACTTATCAGATGCAAAGCACGTCTGGTTAAAGGCGCGGGAGTATCAGCGAGAGATCGACAGCTTAAAGAAAAGGCTCGAGGTAAGCATCTATGATGCTCTGTCTTCCCTTGTCAAGGAATCATTTGCTACTAAAGATGAAAATAATTAAAGAGGAAGAAAGAAGAATTCGGGACTCCATTTTACGCCAGAGAGCTGCTCGTGACTGGGGTGATGACAATGATCCATTGGTCCATCGTTCATGGTATCACCCTTCCGTTGTTTGAGAGTCACGGGTTGTTTGCCTGAATCGACGACATATCAACGCTTTAGCCCCAGTTCCTCGAAAACGGTATTTACTGTACCTGCCTTCTATTATTATATATGCACCTTACTTCTCTGTTTCTTTCTCCACTCAACCTTTACTATTGTACATTGTTCGCTGCTTTTTTATATATAAATTCTCTTTCTTTGTACGCAAAACCAGTCTATGCGTGGTCAGCATCATAAGAAGCGACGAGAAATAGGTAGAAATGGACACAAAGACGTTGTTTTAGGTGGCTGTCAGCCTGTCACTGTACAGGCGTACCTCGACGCATAAGATGACCCAGCTATGAGTATACAAAACCTTGCATCTCAGTGGAGCGATGACTTGTGCCTGACATTTCAAGCGTATCAAGACCTCGATCTGGAGGGCGCCGACAAGGTAAAAATATCTCATGAGAATCGGATCTGGACCTTGACTTCGAGTTGAGCGATGCCCTCATGGTTTTCTTGTGGTGCATTTTGCCAACGTTTAACGTACTATTTACCGCCGTAGATTATACTCTGCACCTTGTTGAGTCACGGAACAGCTCAATCCGTACACGGTACAGGTGTGAAGCATACGGACAACAGTGGGTATGTAGATGCACAGCGACACAAAAAGTTACGTCCGATCTCATTTTGCCGGAGATATCTTGGCGATCGCGATCGGCACACGATCGACGTCGCATCTCCTATACATTTCCCCATCTTCTTTTGGGAGGATATGGACAGACGAAAGGACGAATACAGACGTCCTGGAAGAGACACGCCCAGGTTCCAGGGAAATCGAATTTCGAAACCAGTAAATCACCTTCAATCCCATTGCGATGAAACCTGTGACTATCCGCGAATCTCGGGGGCTGTCCCACTACCCGTGCAGGCTTCTCTTGAAGGAGGAAGAAAACTATCTGGTCTCATGTAACCCAGAGCAACACTGTGGCAACTTTAGCGGAGAACTAATGACGTGGCATATGCTGCGAAAGGACTTGGGAGATCTAGATGGACATACATGGAAACGTCGAGTCATTTCTGCGGCTCCACCGATTTGCCTTTCCTCCCCCACTTGAGCGCAGCTCGAGTGTATTGAAGTCTTGCTCACCCAGGGTATTCTTTAGGACATGTATGTTATCCACACCGATCTGGTGCTATCACGGTAATTAAAGGCCATCCCTTCGTCCCGGGGAGGCGAGCAATAACTTTAACCGACTGACCATATCATTCCTGTCCGTGCTTGAAACCATGCTGAAGGCTCAAGCCTTTTCCCACTGCTACGAACCACCATAATATATCTCAGTTCATGCCATCGTCGTCACAATTCTGGCGCTCGCCCTAAGACCCCAGTGATGAATCACGATATCCGGGTGATAGTCCATGTTGATTCTGGGCTCAGGAACCGAATGCCTGCCAATGCCGCTGAATATAGAGAAGATGAGGTTAGGGAGACGACTTACTTATCCCGAATGTGTCTATGGATGCCAACAAGGGTTGCCGGCCAAGAAAGGTCCTGGCAATGGACGCACCGCCAACAGAACGCGTAGAGCTGAACGCTATTCGAGGGACACGACTCCACGATCTCGGAAGGGACGATTTCGAAATCTTCAGGATAAGTCACACTGTCTCCGAACGAGGTATGCATGCCCATATGTTGGATCTAACGACGAAAAAATTCAGCATTGCACTTGCTCGAAGCCGAATACTTACAAATGAGCGCCATCCATACATGTTCTTCGATCCTCTGTCGACAAGAGGCGTCCTCTGACAGATGATGCAGAGATAATAATGCTCTAGAGAGTCAATATCCCGTACCACTGCACTAGCCGGGTCGAGCCCCGTCGCCCGTATCACAGTCATCATGAACGGCGACAGAGTATCATGTTTCACCAGATCATCCGCATTCCATGCACACCTCTTCTCCAATATAGAGACGCTCGCCGGAAAGAGATCCCGTGAACGCGTACAGCATTCATGCGCCAACATCTCTGGGTAGAAGAGCTCACGAGACGAGCACATTTTGCACGCAAAGACATTACAAGCCAGCTGGAGGAAGGCAACTTTTTCGTCCATGGTCTCCAGCTCTATGTGAGGAATATCGAGGATGCTGATAAGCTCGTCGTGCGTTCGCTGCATCCATTGCTGGTGAAATAACCCAAGCAGCGGAAGGAAACATTCCCGACTAACGGTAATGGCATCCGGAAGGTCGAGGATATCTTTGACAAGACGAAAAGTGCAGAAATCCATACTGGATGGGATAGCGGTGGCGGAGGGTGATCCGGGTGGGAGAGACGAATCAAATGCCGCCTTAGCAAGAGCTAAGCGGGATTCAACGACCGAGGCGTGTTCGCAAGCAACTATCAAAGAGCGTTTCCAGCCCCGACTAGCACACACATTAAAAACGGACTTGTATTCACGATATCGGGAGGCCTCTTCCAGCTGGACCTGCTTTTCGCTAGCCTCTCTGGCAAGCTCGATGAGAGGGGCAGAGATATTTGCCCAACCTACAAGACCGATGAGAAGTAGAGGTGATGACCAGCAGAAATACGCACCCTGCCGAGTGAGGAGTCGTGACTGCTTGACAAGAGGGTGGCGATGGAATTTAAAAATGAATTCAGAAGAGCTGAAAGCTTTTCCAAAGCCTTGTTCGTTTAATCTTTGTGTGATCCTGAGCGGTAATGGCTATCAACCAGAACTGACGAACAGGTGGACCATTCAACGTACGCAGCTGCTCTGTCGCGTTTCAGTCGGGCGATCTCTCGTTCGCGTTCTGCTTCCTTCTCTTGACACCATGCATTACCGACGGGAACAAACTGGTTCCCGGATTAGTATCAAGAATAAAGAGAGAAAGGGAATATCATGTACATTGGTTATTTCTTGAACGTATCTCCGCCTTTCTTGGCAATACACCTCTCTTTCATCCCCAGAAAGAGAGTGGTAATGAGCTTTAACAGTTTCAAATTCTCTCCGTAGAAGTTGGTAAGGTAAACGACCTCGCCGCCTTGCTTATAATTAAGATGAGTACTTTTTCCAACTTGAATACAGCGTACGACTCACTGTTTGTCATTTTGGTAGGCAATAATGTCATGATTAGCGAGAGCTCAACCGGGTTGGAGGCTATCTCAGGATGGGTTAAAACACTGGGCGCATGAATGAGCACTGCTCATATTGCACTGACAGATGGAGGACTTACGCCTTATCCTTGCACTTTGAGCAGATTCGTGTCCGGAATACGAAATCTATGTGCCGCACGATGCTCTTGCAGCAGAACTAGCGATAGTCTTAGATTGTATTGCGTCAGAAGATGATATGTAGACATACATGGCACATGTTCACGAATAATAAATTGGCCCAAGCTGGTTCCGAGAAACCGACTATCGGAGGAGGACAGTTCACGGTCTTACGCCCCGCTTTCCACATAGCGGTTGATGATCGGCTCATAAACGCCCGGCGGATGTCCTTGGAGGATCTTGAGAGCTGTAGAAGGTCTTGTGGAGCCAAATGGCTTGATATCTGCACCAGAAAGCCGTAGCGTTCAGTCTAAATCCCAAGTAACAACGGTAATCCCTACCTCCAGCCACACCTCTGGGGGCATATCAAGGATTCCCTCGAGTTTGCCTGCACGGGAACGTCTTGGAGCCATGGTGGTGGTGATGGAGATGGGTATCAAAACATCCGAACTATTTCACGACACGTGTCTCGTTCGTTCGAACAGGGAAGACTTAATCGATGATGATGTCGTAAGAGTTCATTTTAGTGGTGGTCCGTCGCTCATCTCCTTCGTCATGGGTGCACCTGACTGCCAAGTCCAAGTCAGGCTAATTAGAGAACGAGCAACTGCCACCGTTGCATTGAGTTCTGGCTGAATGGTTGTACATGATCTTGAAGAGAATGATCAAGGGGAAAAATGTGACCATTCAGTTGGCAGATAGCCTAGTACTTTCGACAAGGATCGTCCTGTAGAGAGTCGGTTCAATGATAGAAAGGCAGGATGCGTATCATGACAAATCACCTTTTCGATGCTGGATAACGAAGACCGTGATTCACCCATTAGGCTATGATTGCGGTAATAGTGTCTCGTCATTCCAGTCCATCAAACCACAGAACAATGTCATATATCGTTCACCAGTCATTGGCTGATGATGACGAATATCTATTTCGCTTTGATCGCTGCCAAGGAATGCTGATTTCATTCGAGCGTGATGAAGCGCAATGTGGAAATGGGACCAGTCTACCGTCGACCGATATGTGAAACAATAAGGAGCATCTGGACGCGTTGCGGCAAGGATATCCCATTTGAGACTAGACGAGATAGATGGTGGTGTGGTGTGGTGTGTGTACCGGCGCAAACGGTCCCAATCAGGAACGGCCAGGTCCACAGCCCTGGTAATGATTGTAACATCGTCCTGAGCCCCTTCGCCTTCTTTGTATCCCATCGAGATACTTCCCAAATTTGTCATGCGTCAGAGAGCCTTGTATGACAGAGCGCGGCCAACGCTATGAGATATCCAAATCATTAGACGCGAGTGAAAGGCATAGAAGTGCTCGTACTTGAGTTTGTCAATTCCCAGCGATTCCACGCTTCCAGGACCATGCTGACCTCTGGCAGGGCGATTTGAAATGGAAGTAGACCTGTAAGGCCCCAATAAACAGCCATCAAACGGGCCTTGGAGACCCCCTTCAGCACGACGTTCCTCCTTATTAGTCCGAATTCCGAATTTCATCTTTACCCATATTGGGATTGAACCTCCGTTGACCTTCCCCGTGCCTCTATATTACGCGCCTTACGCGCCTGGCGTCGCGCACCTTTGTACACATCGGAACCTGTTAGTTGAGCTGTACAATTGGCCTAGGTAATATACTGTTGCTTCTCTGTTATATGCTTTCAAGCGGCACGTATTTTTGGTAATCTTTCGACCTTCCCTGACCTTCCTCCGATGCTCTCCCATGCCGTTTCCTGGCTGTAAATCTTTGGGATTTAACTGGGGGTTAATAACGACACTCATGGGAGGTTTCCTGCGAATGTTCCAAGCCACGGTCTGTCCATACTTATTTTTCGGAGCGTCTTTCCGAGCTTCCGCGAACTTCCAGCTTGAACTCCTGCGGCTTATACCACTTGTCCTTGTCCTTCGTTTCTCCCTTTTCCATTATCATACAAGTATTAATTTGGCTTGCTGTATGCACACTCTGCATATCTGTGTAAGCCGTATCAAAAGGATTCGGCCGGGAACTTAGAGACCATGATGGTCCTTCTGCTAAAAGCTTTCATTTCTATGACCCGGAGAGGGAATGGTGCATATCTTTCTGAGATCTCAATTTTGGCAGAGAATAAATACAGGGTAATATTCTTGATATTTTGCCCATGATGAATGAATCCAGCATGAGCTAGAACCACTATCTCTGTCATTTCCTGCATGATCTTGAACTTCATGAAAAGTAGTGAAATGCGAAGGATTCAAGTTGTCACCATCAAGTAGTTACATTAGCCTTCAACAACATTGCGGGGTCGTTTGTGATGGGCATAACTCTCTGAATGTAACTGTACCCTCCGCTTCTAATCATGCATCCCCAAGGTGAAGATACAGGATATTGTGTACATGGGGCATAGAAACAACTGAAACCCGAACGTCACTGGACTGCTCATTCACCATCCGTGCGCATATGGGAGGCCAAATACATTTTACAGTACCATATATAGGTAGTCTAAGTTAGTTTGCGTAGGAAATCAATGAACGCTGTATGCCCCAAGTGCAAGATTAAGTACGGCAAGCTCGAAGGTTGAAGCCAGAAGTTCGGGTGATGTTCCGGAAGATAATACAGACACGCCGCGGCACCCTAAAACATGTTCAGGTGACCTTCTATCGCTGTTGTTGTGACAACCGAGCTCAATCCCAAAGATTTACAGCCAGGAAACGGCATGGGAGAGCATCGGAGGAAGGTCAGGGAAGGTCGAAAGATTACCAAAAATACGTGCCGCTTGAAAGCATATAACAGAGAAGCAACAGTATATTACCTAGGCCAATTGTACAGCTCAACTAACAGGTTCCGATGTGTACAAAGGTGCGCGACGCCAGGCGCGTAAGGCGCGTAATATAGAGGCACGGGGAAGGTCAACGGAGGTTCAATCCCAATATGGGTAAAGATGAAATTCGGAATTCGGACTAATAAGGAGGAACGTCGTGCTGAAGGGGGTCTGGGCGCACTCTCAAGCTTGCAGGGTGTACAAAACCTGTTGAAGAACTTGCCATTGCTTGCTAGCAATTCAGTCGCGGAGGAAATCAACACCTGTAGTCGTCTCGAGTTGGTCCGAGGCCGAATAGAAAGGACAAGATCTGGGAGAACATCTGCAGACCCCCTCATTTTCCGTTCCTACCTTCTTCTCCGGATACCGGCTCATCGAATAGCACTTACACGGTTACTGACGTCAAACCACGCATTAGCAGTGGAGCGCGGAAGATGGCGGAGGATCGATGGTACGAATGTCACTATTCCCAGGCCGTTCCGTATCTGCCGCTGGTGTCACAATGATGTCGAGGACGAGTGCCATGTCTTGTTCATCTGTCCTGACCGGACACTCTCTGATATGCGTGTCGGTTTCTTGGCGGAGATATGGAAGTTGTACCCAGCTCTGCACGGGAGAGCGTCTGGTCCGAAGGAACTGCTACACATGCTGCTCACATACCCCGATCTACTGCCGAGACTGGGTCGTTACGTGTACGAGGTGCTGAAACAAGTAGAAGAGATACCTATGTACATCCATCCTGGGGTAACTTCATAAAGCATTTGGTTGTTAGAATAGTACTCACGACGTTGAAGCTAGTGCTGAGAGGCCGTACCTTGCGGGGACGTGACTGTATCAGTGAGGCCCAGCGTTCGTTCGGTGCCGTAGCGTAGTGTATTAGGTAGGTAATGCACGCGTAGTACGGACTCTGGTTTGTTTCCTTCTTAGGGACAGCGATCAGAATAAAATTTCCTCCAAGGCCCGTTTGATGGCTGTTTATTGGGGCCTTACAGGTCTACTTCCATTTCAAATCGCCCTGCCAGAGGTGCCAGAGGTGTGATAATACACACCTAGGCCTTGAAAGTTGTGATCCCTTTGGACTGCATGATAAACTCTTTCTTGCCATTGCAAGAGACCGTATTTTCGCGAGTGTTCAAATTGTTGACCAGCAGCAAAGAGTAGGTCAGTGGATTATCGGTGGCTGCACCACCGATGCTCAAAAGGCAAAGGTCCAACATTCTGAGGATACCAACGAGAAAGAGACTGTCGTCGCTAGGTGGATAAATGAAAGCAAAGAGAAGAGAAGGGCAAGCCTCAGGAGGCAGCCCTATGCCGGCGACCGCTAGAATGGAAGGAAGGACCCATTTGGATCCACAGTTAGGCCAACCGAGCCACGTGGTTCGGCGCCCTCCTTGTTTCCTGCTTTCACCATGCACGACTTGTTCCAGTACTATCTGTGGATGAAAATCATTTTCGTCGCTCACACGTCATTTTGAATTCGCATAGGCCCGATGCACCTGGCCTTTTGGTACGCCGGCGCTTCCCCGACAACAACCAGTGGCACTTCATGCATTTTTGGCCTTTTCACTGCCGGCCTTCCACGATTTTGGCAGACTGCACATCGTTGGAAAGAAACAAATTCAAGCTCACTGGCTGCCCTTGGTTGCTATGCCGCGGCAGTCGCTTTGAACGAGGAGAAGAATCTGTTCTGGATGCGCGCAATATATATGGTTGAGCTAGCGAAGAAATTGCAGATAATTCGTGCGTCAGCTTTTTGCTCGATCTCTCATCCTCGTGCTCATTGGTTTTGCAGCTCCAGTATCTGGCTCGATTCCCCAGCAATGCTACCACACGCCAGGAAATACTGTCGTTGTGTAGCTCAGCGCAGAACGAATCCCTTTATAGCGTTGGGGGCGCTGACGATAGCCCATTATGCTTTAACCTTCTCGGACGCTTGCTCTCATCCCAATGCCCAACGGCAGCCAACTCCGGCTTCGCAAAATCGCGTTCATATCTGTATCATCCTGATTTCGTACAAGAATACCAGAATACACCGGCGAGGACAAGGATGAGGTCTGTTTTCGTCACATACTCTCTGCACAAAATACCTTGGATGAGAAGAGCAGGACTTAGGGTGGCTGTATGCGTGATGGTCAACATATTAGACGACGAAGAGACTCGTGTGTCCTTTTCGCTGATCCTCGTTTATCGTGCTCATCGGTTTGCCAGGCCTGTCCGAAATGCGCCTCGGTGTTGGGGTGCCAGACGATAGCTCATTAACCTTCTCGATACTCGCTCTCACCGAAATGCCCACTGGTAGCTGTCATGAAACATGGCATTCCTCCTTGCGGCGACTATGCGGAGCCCTACAAGAATACCAGAACGCGGCACGTCATTGAGTACGGATTACATTGGCGTGTTTCCTTGTCTCGGTCGTCACTGGATACCTTCTTGGGACCTAGGCCTTAAGGCCTTATGTCGGTAACAACACCAACGCCTTCTATGCGAAGGACAAGGCTTGGAGAGTAGCTATTCACAAAGTCTCGGCCGCTGAAGAGACGCGCGATGCAGCCAATGTTACAAACCTCCTGTAACTACAATTTTGTCTTCATCATTCGTCGTATTCACTAGTTCCCTAGCGCCTGCGCCCGACATTTATCGCGGCAGAAAAGTCACGACTAGATAGCGAGTCGGCTTCGAAACCCAACTCGCAATGGTCACTTTTAGCGCACGCCCAAACCTATCTATCGGGTTGTGTTGTAGTCCAGTAGTCCACGGACGGCAAGCGATCAATGCTCTCACGGATGCTAGGCGACGCGTTCCACGGCAGATATCTTGGGCCAGAATACGACATGACCATATATGCAGCGAGCGTGATGTACACAAGATGGCAAGACGTCTTTGCCTGGCTACGGTCTAACCGGCATTGTATGATGCGCGGTATCTTCGACGAAGAGGAGCGTGGCTTGGAGACGGGGAACGATTACCGTATGCATGCTTACATGCCACAATAGATGAGAAAGAGGTGACTGATAGTATGAACCTCGTTGTAAGTGAAATTTTGCCATCTTTATGCTCGTTGTGTTCATTCGTTCCCTACTAGCCCAACATTTATCACATCATAAAGACCGGTCGACGAGTAACTTTCCAAGTGCGGCTTGCATGGTACTTGAGCTTGAGCTTCGATACATCAGTCCCCGCTTCCCTTCGTCTAGCCCTTATTCCCACGGAAACTGTCAAGATCCCAGGAGCGAATATGCCAACCACTCTGCTATGTCTCGAAGCATTGGAGGTGTAGATTCGAGAGGAGACGTCGCCCTGAGGGGAGCACCTAGGTAAATATGCTCTCGAATGTTCTCCCTGACTCGCAGTCTGACGTTGTTCCGGTAGGACTACCGGTTATCTCTTTCTGTCTTCCGGACCGAACCCACACACGCGTGCCTAGATTCGAGCCACACATAATCAGTGCCGGATTAGAAGACTGACGCTGTACATGGCTGTATTACCGGACGAGTCATACACTTCCTTGCTGTCTTTCTGCATGCATCGTGGCGGCACGCGTCTGAAGGCCTAGCACGTCCTTATGCGGTAACTGCTTGAGGAGCGTAACATGCGCCAATGATTATGCGCGCATTTAGATGGACTAGCCGGCGAGGGAGACAACGTGTCAACGACCTTCACTTGTTTTGTTAGTTCCCAGCACCATCTTTTACTACAAATCCAAATAGCGAATATGTGGTACTGCCGGATGCAAGCTCCGGTACCCTCTCCTCTTCTGACTGTCTGATTGTCTTTTCTCCGGAAAGCCTGGCTCCCCCTCGCCCACCTTGACGCAAGGGACGACAAATATCTCTGTCGGTCCAGTATGTGGTCAGAAAGTGAAGCAGTACTACGAGGATGCTTTGACGTAATCGCAAACGCAAGGTAGTGTGCTCGGTTCGATTCTGACCGTCTTCATGTCATTTCCATGAGGATCGTTTTCGACTCTCCTTCGTTCCCGGCTAGACCTTCCGCTGTTCAGTTATTTTTACTGGATCGTTGCATTATCTGCTGCTATCGTCGAATTCAAACTGCCGCGGTCTAGTCGGTACGAATCAGAGGAAGTCTATTCCTGTTTTTACATATTTTCACCGGATGTGTGGATGATCGAATGGATTTTTTATTTTCTCCTTCGAATTACGAGTATCTCCTATGGTGCAAGAGCGACTTATGGTGGTGCAGTAGAGGAGACGGAAAAAGTGGAACTTGCTGCGAGGATGCTCTGGCGCAATCACACCGGATGAGCATCTTAGCGTCCAAATGGGTGTTGCCGAAGTAATCCTCCCAATCGATACCATGCTCTGGCAAGCAAAACCCTCCGGTCGAATTAGAAAGAATTTTATAAAAATTGAACAGCTTGATGGTAATGGTGTTGGTGTTGGTACCGGCACAAGGTCCCAATAAGGAACGGGAGGTATAACTCGAAGAATGTGGAGGCGGGTGTCTCTTTACCGCCGTGCGGGTTTGGTAATCCGCGTTTCAAAACAACAGAGCCCGACCAGATGGTTCAAAGACGATAAGTTTCGATGGTCGCTTCCATACAGGAAGTGACTCAAGTCATGCCCATTCAGGCTCGGTTAGAACCAGCCTGGAGTAGGATTTTCCAATTTGGAATCCGGGTGCCTAAAAAAGTTGTGCCGAGAAATCCGTTCCTGGTGGCTCGTTTGTTAACAAATCGCTCAATGCGATGCTTACTTGTTGTTTCATTATGCTTCGCGGCGGCTTTGGAGTGATAGTATCAAAATGGCGTCCGGTGCTTTCGAACACTGCGCAGATCAAGAAGGAACAAAGAATGATCCACCGAGAGGAGTTTATAGGCAAGTATGAAGAGAAGTATCATGATCATAATCATGAGCCCAATTCAATGTTGAGCAGTAAATCATTTGTGCACAGCACAAGAGAGATGCTGACGACTAGGTGTCGAGACGCTATTTATGGGTTGATTGAAAAGGGTACCACCGACGAGGCCGCGTGAGGATTCTAGACAGAGTGGTTCGAGATGAAGTAAAAGAATCCTGATGGTTCACTGTACGCCACCGACGCGGTTCCTGAGGCCTGAAGGCTTAAGCGGAGCACTCTTGATAGATATGGACAAGCCTGACAAGGTATAGGGCCAACGGAGTGCTAGATTTGTACCACAAAGTTTCCCAAGATAGCGGCAGAAATACCATGCATCTAGTAGGATTCACATTCTTGGTATCGAGTTTTTGGCGTAGGGTGGTGACGAGGAATGACGCACAACTGATGCAGGGCCGCAGGGCGCTTGTGCCACGGGAGCTCCGTTAAACGACGGTATCAGCATCAATATATATTACCACAGAGTTACACAGAAGACCCCGTACACTGAATCGAAGCAGCTGGCGTCTATGTCTTCGGAGGCTATAGAGTCGTAGTATAAAGTGTGCATTCTGAAGAATGTCAACAATTCATTGTCCACTGATGTCTATGGATTCCAGCCTTACACTATCCAAACATTCCAAGAGTACATCCGTCGCGGTGTTCATGTCAGTTGTGCTGCAGTCAGTCGGTGCAGGAATGGCACAATACATAGCGGTCTACACCTTCCTCTTCTACGTGCTCTTTATCCATCCGCACGTCTCGCCTTTCATGGTACTTCGTCGGCTCCAGGACACCATTGACGAGACTACCGTCCTCTTCAATGAAAACCGTACCTTATTGGTTACGGTGGAGCAGACACTGAGAGAGTAAGCATATCCTTTCCCCTGGTTGTACTTATCTTATTAGATCCTTGGTAGATTGCGAGCCGGGACATACATGCTCACCGCAGGTCATCTCAATGCCTATCGACGTGTCTCGATTACCGATGTTCGTTCTTGGAAGGCATATGCATCTAAAGTGAAGGACACCTGGAAGAAGGCTCATGAGTACCGCAGAAGAATCACCGACGTAAAGACAAAGATAGAGGTGCGCTCCGACAAATGTGCGTTGCGCTTATATCTTATGGTTGGTAGGTTAAATTACTCGAAGACGCAGAAGTTAATGAGCAGGCTGTGCTTAGACAACTAGTACATACCAATAACATGGTTTGACAGTGGCCGGCGAGCTACTCGTAGGGTACTTTTATGGATACTTTCTCTTACCTTTTCCTTTCTTCTTGTAGATACTATAATGGAACACAAGTCCCTTGAGATATGTGCGTCCAGAGCAACTGGCGACATCGCGGGATGCACTCAGAGACTATTCGAGAAAGGGTGGCCAAGATATCGCAAGGGTCCTAGTGAGAACCGTTGCAACGCCTATTTTCCGCTGCGCATCATCCAACTCTTTTAGACACCGTCCATTGGGAAATATGCTCCCTGAGCAGTGTACGACTCTGCGCAGTACCGTACTGGTACTGGACTCAGAGCGTATCCCGCGAGGTCGTAGATTATGCAAGAGGCCTTACTTTGATGGTTTGTGCCTAAATTGTCTGGACGACATCCAAGCATCAAATACGGGCGGCGGCGACTTGTACCTGCAGCCAATTGCGCTGCACGACCGCGTACCTCGTCCCTCCTCGCTTGAATGGCCGGAGTCAAGGGAAGGGTCAAGAAAACAGGACGCCGCAAACATCGATCATGGTGGAGATGTGACGTTTCAGTTAATGGCAGTCTATCATTAGACTGTGCCTAGTCTTGTAATCCATCCTGCGATGTGCTGGTCTCAAATTTCGAAATAGAGTCGCGGCAACGGTGCAGTATTTGGCCAGTCATGGTCGACTCAGGTGGTATTACTCAGTCCGTGGTCATATGACAACTAGGCCACAAGAAGAGGCTCGATAGGAACCAAGAAGTTACAGGATTGAGGAGCTCCATCCGTATGAATGAAAGGCATGTGAAGATGCGGCCGACAAGGAACTGGTGGGATCAAATACTACCTGCCAGTTGATATCAGAGACAGAAGTATCATCTGAAAGATTCATAGTTCTCAGAAGAGAAGCACGCAGAAGGCTATCCTATCCGTATGCCGTTCTACCGGCATTTGGAGATGATTTCGTCAGCATTCCTGTTAACCCATTCAGACCATAGGCATCCTTGACAGACCATCCGATGAATACTGTACTATTTCACCATGGTGTGACGCGTGACGCGTTTGGACCAATCCGAACGCTCGAACGGGGTATCGGGGACGTGTGACGGATGACAAAATTCGAACCTCAAAATTCGGAATCAGCTTTGAATGTACAGCTTTACGATGAAAATTTGAAATATTTTACAGCGAAGATCGAAAAGGGACGCATTCCTAGCGAAATTTTCAAGTTTTATCCAGTTTAGGCTTGGTTAGGGAAATTTTTTGGTTTTGGACTTGTGACGAGGTGCAAAATCAATTTGAATGATCCTCCCATGATGCGTGACCAACAGTAGTTTTTCGTGCTCGAACGGGGCCTTCGTGATGCATGACGTTCGATTTGAACGAAATAGTACAGTATCATGCCACCTAACAAAGTAACAAGAACTTGATAAGATTCGGTCAATGATGGAGCTCGCGATGGCAAAAAGTGAAAGAAAATGCCTGCAGTCTGGTGAATGTAGAAACAGAGATGCCGATAATCAAAGTTGGTGAGTATTCAAAGCTAAGCAAGCCATCATCCACGTCCACATATAAAAAAGAGCGGTGCCTTGTCACTCACCCTCGTCCATTCCCCTGATCAGATACTGGCCCTTGGGAGAATGCGAGCACAGATAGTCAAGTGACTGAATAACATCCTCCGGCTTCCATGGGGGAGTAAGAAGATCAGGATGCTTGGCACGCTGGGTGCTAGTCTAAGCGCGCTTGCAAGCTCAAGCCTGGGAGACAATGTTATATATATGCGGCACCAAAAGGTATCCATCATTATCGACGAACCGTTATCACACTGTCCTGAGGCTGAGACATCTAGGGTATTTGACACCCGTTCTTGTTATTGCGTAGGTGCAGTGACCAGGTTGATACATCGCATGTCTCGCAGTGCTCTTTGTTCTCCTTGCCTTGCTTGTCAAAGGAGGTATATGGAGGTAAAGGCTGTGCTTCGGCTTTGTTGGGGTGTAGACGCTCGTACATGGAAGTTACAAGAGGACAAGATGAGAGGACAACGGTTTCTTTGTTGCTAATATGACATATGTGAGGGAAAGCAGCCGTGATCGACAGTTAAAGCAATGAGCTTGAAGAAGGATTATGGCTGGGCGTATCACACCAACAATCTTTCGAGCTAAAGAAAGCTAATACAGACAATGCCTATTGCAGAATCCGTCAGCTCTCAGCAGCTTCAGCATTAGATGCCATGGTACATACCTTCCCAGGTAGATCCTTTGATGTGTATATAAACAGGTTATCTTCAGGTGCTGCGAAATTGGAACTACGCCCTATCCCTCGACAGATGTTCTTGCTTCAGCCCTTCTAGCGCAACCTTGATACGTGAAAGCCAGGTTCGGGTATATGGTAGGTAGGTAGTATGGAGCACTAGGAAACTCTATAGCCACAAGTAGATCCCATTTGAGGCTGGGGATAGCCTACGAGATGACCAGTCATTGTAAAGAGCACCGCATCTCCTATACGCCATTGACAACGGCAGTTACGTCCCAAATATGTCATTCGTCGATGGGTCTTGTATGACAGAGTGCGGTGCAGAATAGCCTAAGCAAGGTAAGAGCTACACGATGCTCAAATATTCAGACGCTAGCGAAAGACATGGAGAAGAACATGTACATGAGTTAGTTAACAACCAGCAATCCCACACTCCCAGGACCGTGCTGCAGGTAAATATTTGAATCCTCGTTGTTTCAGGTACGGTGAGTCGTGATGAACGACTTTTGTGGGCAAGGGAGGCAATCGAGGGACATATTCATTCTGGAACCAATGGTCAACATATTGTTACAATTTTTCCATTTTTCTTATCTTATCTTATCAGGATCTTATCACATCTAATCTCGATGCTTATCCAAGCAACCACGGATCTTACATCCACACCCTCGAGTCATTGGAGCACTCTCCATGCATTTACTCCACAGAGCTCCAGCAACACACGACTCTGCACTAGTATCGCTCTCCAACTCCCCGAATATTCCACAGACACCATGGACCATTATATTCATAGCACGTACAGAAACAGTATATAAGTAGTGTAGCTCTCGCTGTATATTCTCCAGCTTCGAGCTAAAGTTTTAATACACCAAACTTCACTCTCAGACTCACTTCTCGCTCAGAACTAAAAACTGTTCTATCTCAGTATACTACCGTTGGCAGACTTTTACACTCATTGGGTACACTGCACATCACGTGCAAGCCCACTGTTTAGTACTGTTTGTTTTACCAGAGTTCAGGTCTAACACATATTGTGCTTGTTGCTGCTCGCTGAGGATATCTGGCAGGCCAGTTTAGAGGGGAAGACAAACAAGGATGGATTGATGATACACTGCACCAAAGCCTTGCGATCATCTTGGCAAATCTTCGGCACTATCGTCGCAAGAGAAACAGAAGAGACTGATGAGAACAAACCCCAGGAAGCAGTGCATTTTGCCGGTGACTGACCAAGTGGAAGGAAGGACCCATTGGGATTCACAATTAGCCCAACCGAGCCATGTGGTTACACGTCCTCCTTGTTTCCTGCTTTTATCACGTACGACTTGCTCCAGTACTGTTTGTGTATGAGAATCATATTCGTCGCTCACACATTCGCATAGGCCCGATAACGATACACATCTGACCTTTTCGTATGCCGGCGCTTCCTTGACAACAACTAGCGGCAATTCAACTTCATGGGCCTGCGCCATTTTATGCCTTTCGCTGCCGGCCTTCCACGATTTTGGCAGAGTGCACGTCGTTGGAAAGAAACAGATTCAAGCTCACCGGCTGCCTTTAGTTGTCATGCTGTCATTCAGCATCTACATATCCCTCAGTCACCCGTCACCTTATCGACATGAACTTGAGGGCAATCACCTTGAACAAGGAGAAATTCTGCTAGTGTCAAAGAGATACAGAGGAGAGATTGATTGCTGGATGCGCATGATGAATACTATTGAGCCAGTGAATAAAGCAGATGATTGGTGCGTCCTTTTCGCTGTGTCTCTTGTCCTTGTGCTCATTAGTTTTACAGCTCTGGTATTTAGTTCAACTCCCCAGAAAGGTCGCTTTACACTAGGAAAGCCTATTTCTGTGTAGATCGGTGCAGAACAACACCATCAATGTAAGCGTTGGGGGCTGACGATAGCCCATTATGCATCAACTCTCTCGACGTTCGCTCTCACCCCAATGCCCAATGGTAGCCAGCTCCAGCTTCGCAAAATCACATTCATATCTGTATCATCCTGAGTTTGTACAAGGATACCAGAACACACCAGCGAGAACGTGGACGAGGCCTGTTTTTGTAACATACTCTCTGCACAAAGTACCTTGGATGAGAAGAGCAGGGCTTAGGATGGCTTTATGTGCAATGGTCAAAACATTAGGCGACGCACCCAACGATATGGATCCTTGCTGTAAGTAGAGTTCCATTCTCATCCATTTCGTAGCGCGCGCGTCTGATATTTGTCTTGCCAGAGAGGAATCATGACTGGATTGAGTAACCTTCGAAGTCCAACTCGCAATTTCAGGAATGTCACTTTCTCTAACCTCGGACCGCCGCCAGCCAGTGACAATCCTCTGGGCCCTCACCATCATTTCGTTCTCTGCAGCTCTAAACGTATATCATGGAGCTCGGCTCGATGCCGGTGCTGGCTCGGTGCTTGCGTTTTGGAGTTTTCATGGGCCTGACTTCCGCTGCTGCATGCTTGCCATTTCTTATAAATGATGAGCTTCGACACTGGCGCTTGTTTGGCACTTGCGTTTTGTTCCTGTCATTCCCGCACTGCTTTCATTTTCTTGGTCCTCTCACTTCATCAAGTTCGTGGTCCGTGCATATGTCATCGTGTGTCTCACCCTGTCTCACTTTGCATGATGACATCATTCCTCCTGCCAATGTGCCTATTGAAGCTCGCCCAGCTGGAACATATCCGGAAACTTTTCATTCGTTGCTTGCTGGGTGTGGCGAACCGTTCCCCCATTGCGTTACTGTTCTTGTGGTCGCAACGATTATGTCGCAATTGTCACTTCGACGTCGGAGGACGAAGCCCATGTCATGCTGTATTGCAAGGGATTTGTGATTGTTAATCTGTGTGCAAACAACTGTAGATAGTAAGCAGAAGGTGATGGCAATGAACATACCGGCCCGATAATCTACCGTCTCTACAAGTCTATCCTCCCGTACCTTTCTAAAATTACTGAGGCATTGAAACGATATCAGAATTCCGGAAAATGCACTTGGTGAGCGAGCGGAAAAGAGTGGCATTTGATCGAGTAGTGATCATATCAATCATGATCAGAGACAGCGCCAGGAACCACTCCAGCAGTTCAGTTCGTGTGCAGAATAACATGATCATGCTGGAACATAGAATTATCGTCGCATAACGTGAAGTGAAGAACACGAAGACCATCGGGTGAGGCGAGCTTTCTTAGCTGGATCATTCCGAGACCACTGTGATATGAAAGTCATCAGATTGATGTAGTGCACGGAACACTGTGATTGAAATCCCAAAATCAGAGTGATTATTTAGCAAGATGATATGGATGACTTACTGCCATGTTGTTCATACAGTCGCCCTGTGAAACCAATGTCCAAGGCAAGTTAGCTTTTAGCATGGCAGATGTTCTTCTCGATGATCAGAAGAGAGAAGAAGAAGAAAACGAAGGATGGAAATTAATACCGCGAGTGATGCCTGCCTGTATCCACATGCCACAAAATCTTTGGATCATTGTCAGCATGATGCAGACCCCTGACAGTGATAAGAATCACTTTATGCTGCTCCGATAGTGCCCGACGATATCTGTCAAGGCTTCACATGGGGTCTCTAGGCTCTGGCACGATCTTTGTGAATCAGAGTTCTGTCCGTCACGGTCGCATCAATAGACTGGAAGAGATCAAACGACGATTATTCACAGAACGAGAGCAGAGCCCAAAAGGACCGTCGCGTACCATCTCAAGTAGAATCATGGTTCGTGGAGCAAACCAATGATGGAAGCTAGCAAAACAATGTTCCAGAGATTTATAGGCCTTCGATATGGGGATTCCAGGCTGCAAGCAGGCTTGGATTGATGGTAAATATGGAGGAAAGACTTTAACACCTTGCATATGTGCCAAGATATCAGATAAGGCTTTCCCATGAGAGAAATCTGTCCGAGAAGGATTTCCGCAGAGAATGCGCTCACTGGCCTTTAATATGTATGCTAAAACTGAAGAAAGGGATACTGGGGGCGGCTGAAACATCAGAGTCTACCACAAAGTCTGAGGAGATCTCAGTGGACCATGAATTTCGAGGAAATTCTAGTATGAATGGTGCCTGGTATGTGCGATGAATGACCTCACCTATTTCAGGAGAGTGGTTGTAGGAGGAAAGATGCCAGCGGGTGGAAACAGAATGATCAGGCCGAAGTGAACCGAGGTGGATGTCTTGCGTCATCATTGACTGTATCTTTGACTTTGACTTCCAACAACGCCAATCCTGCGCGCCGCCAAGTTCGGAGACATTCTGTGCGTCTCCATCTACAAACTTTTTGTTTACCTGCCGTACCAATATAGCTCTATGAGGTTTCTTTTCCATCTTGACCCTAGATCTCTCTATGTTAGACAGCCAACATGGTCATGGGAGCGCAACAGGTACGAGAGCGAGCAACAAATGATACTTCGAAAGGGTCGACGGGCTGTGCGAATTGTCTTCCTCCTGATGTTACGATGCTACATAGACGCGTCGCATGTGAATAATTAGATATTGAGTCCGACCGTGTCTCATCCCGTTTTCGGACACCTTCGAATGAACACTTCTGTGAACTTCAGGTATTTATTATTATATTGCATTCTGCAGCTTTCTGATTTACGATATAGGTATCATGAGTGTCTGAAGAACTGGCTCATCGTGTTCCATGAGGAGCTCCCCACGCTAACTCGCAGACAGGCCTCCATAACATTTTCCTCTCTGATCATGATCGATCGGTGACCGGGGGTGGAGTTTGCAGCCATGTCAAACCAAACACTTTATAAAAAAATAGGTGTTTTTCTTTCGCTCTTTCCGGTCGACTGACGCAATGACTTTGATGTTTCTCATTTACGGTTTCGGATGCTATAGAGTTGTAGTATAAAGTGTGCATTCTGAAGAATGTCAACAATTCATTGTCCATTGATATCTATGGATTCCAGCCTTACACTATCCAAACATTCCAAGAGTTCAGCTGTGGTGGTATTCATGTCAGTCATGCTACAGTCGGTTGGTGCAGGAATGGCACAATACACAGTGGTCTACACCATCCTCTTCTATGTACTCTTTATCCATCCGCACATCTCGCCTTTCATGGTACTTCGTCGGCTCCAGGCCACCATTGACAAGACTACCGTCCTCTTCAATGAACATCGCATATTGTTGGTTATGGTAGAGAGGATGCTGAGAGAGTAAGCATATCCTTTTTCCCTGTTGTATTTATTTTATTAAATCCTTGGTAGATTGCAGGCCGAGACATGTGCTCACTGCAGGTCATCTCAATGCCTATTGACACGTCTCAATCATGGATGTATATTCTTGGGTGGTATATGCATCTAAAGTGAAGGTCACTTGGAAGAAGGCTTATGAATACCGCAAAGGAATCATCGACTTGAAGACAAAGATGGAGGTGTGCCCCGTGAGATGTGCGTTACATTTAAATCTTATGGCTGACAGGTTAAATTGCTCGAAGACGCAGAAGTTAATGAGCAGGCCGTGCTTAGACAGATAGTACATACCGATGACATGGTTTGACGGTGGCCGGCGAGCTACTCTTGTAGTGGGGCACAGCCTTTTTGACTAGCTTCTGCTTATCTTGCTTTCTTTATTACTAGATGCTATTAACATTAGTTCAAATGTAATCTCCGAGTCTTATAGCAGCAGACATACCTATGGTAAATACGTTTGTGCACCAGTGAACAGCCTAGGCGAGTATTCAACCAGTCCTCGATTACCCACAACGCAACAAGATGCATGGCAGAATGCCCGAGTACCGAGCGGTCCAAGATGTATCTAAGCCAACCATCATCCACGTTCGCAAATTAAAGAGAGCTGTGCCTTGTTGCTCTCCTCCCTCCCTTCCCCTGATCAGATACCGGCCCTGAGAGAAGGCGAAGAAACGGTACCAGTTCCTCCGACTTCCCAGCGCAGAGTAACATGATCAGGAGGGCCGGGTGTTAGTCTGCGCACGCCTTCAAGTTCACAGCTTGGGAAATGATGCTGGCTATATATATGTCTGTGTGTTAATTCTTTGATAGCGGTACCAGGAGGCATTGCCCATTATCGATCACACTTGCCCGAGGCCAGGACATCTAGGGTATTTGACACTCATTCTTGTTATAGTGTAGGTATGGTCATTGGTAGAAACGGTACCTTGCAGGAACCAGGGAAACCAATAGTGCGTATGCCTGAGCGCATGATTATTAGAGGAAACCCCAAAGTTGTTGTGGTCATGTTGTCAGAATGCAGACACAAAAGCCATGAGCCGCACTCCAACCATCTCCTGCTGTTCCCAAGGGCCAGGTCCTCGGGCAATAAGAAGCGCAAGTCCAGGCGCATTATGCGGGGTAATACCTCAGCAGTGAAGACCTGAGCACAAGTATTTAGCAGGAATACACTTCCTTCCTTCACACATTGCGACGCAGATTCTGCGTGAGTAAACACTAGGTGAGAAATTTGCATTGAGAGTGCAAGACTACGAAGATCTTCAAGATAATTTGCACACAGATTGAGGAGTGCCTTTACATTCTTGACAGACAAACCGACAATGAAAGTCAATGCAACTTCAGTATCTTGCCAGGCGACTTCGGAATATACTTGGGCACGAAGTAGAGCACCATTCTGTCCCAGGTAGGCAAAATGTGGGATTAGCCACCAGGTTCCACGTTATCAAGGCGGTGAATGGTTTCTTCAAGCTTGCATATTTCTGAAATAAATTTTTGGTCTTAGATGGAATCACTTAAAACAGTCCGTTATGATACTTACAAAGATTTAACGGCTCCCAGGCCTCAAGTGCTGGTTAGGGAATGAAGTCGCCTGAAGTACCACTCAACGTAAATTGTCAACTGAGGGTAATGGTGTAATGGTCTATGGGCACTCAGGGTTCGAGTCCCTGTATCTGGTTGGGGAGTATCGTGTTTACTTTGTTTTGATGCTATAGATAATGAACGTATGGGAAGGGAAGTCCACGCTTTTTCCCAACATCCCAAGTCTGGTGCATAGGTGCTCAACATTTATGGACTCTGATATCGTAGTAGCTCTTCAAGTTGGTCAGTAATATCTGTGAGGCCATAAGCGGGAAAAGTGACAGGATAGTCATAGTGTTTCAAACACGAGGAGGAAATGATGATCCATCTTCAGTTGGCAGAGGTCAGGCAACCTTTCCGGTGTCTTGGTAAGTATGAACCTAGGCCTGAATGGAAAAAGGTAGGTCGTCATGGCGATGACATAACACATCGCATGTCTGCAGCGCACTGTACCCTCCCCGTCCTGCTTGCCAAATGAGATATATGGGGGTAAAGGCTGGGCTTCGGCTTTGTTGGGGTGTAGACACTCGTACATGGCAGTTACAAGAGGAGAGGATGAGAGGACAACAGTTCTATTGTCACTAATATGGCATATCCAACACGTCGCAAGCACATATGAAGGAAGGCAAGTGGAATGTTATCGGCCTCGACACACATTGAACTGGGGTGTCGTCCCTGAGATGTACCGTTAATGCTTGGTATCGGCAACAGCAATGCACAACTGGCTGAGTTAGTATCGTCCCATCTGGCCTTGGGTCACAAAGCCAACAATGCAACGCTGCATCATATTTGACTTCTCGGTGAGCTTTCACAGTGATGGGACGCTGATTGATCCTCGGTCATTAGACTGGAGTTGTGATCTTTCCCCCACAGATTATAGTGATAATGTGTGAAGAAGAATGATAGCTCTCAGGTTACTAGATATGCGACCCGATTCAGATTTTTTCGTGATCAAAGGGCTATTGGGGAAGAAACCCATCAACAAGCCATTATGTTCATGTTGTGCGGGACATCATGTCAGAGATTGCAACAGCTGGATGTGAGGAATAGCAATGGTGGATCAACAGTTCAAGCAATGAGGAAGAAGGATTATGGCTGTGCGTTGATGTGCTCAGTAACGGCGAGTGGCAAAAGATTAGTGGGCGGAAATGAGCTCCAACCAACACTAAACCTCTCTACACTCTACACTATCACCAATGTATTGAATTCGGGTGTTTCGAGTACGATAGAAGCACTCTGCAGACTCGATAATCAAGGTAGGTTGTTCAAAAAGACGTTTTATTCGTTACTAGTGAGTTTTACAAGCGTACTACTCGCACTAGTGGGGTGGGTAAGACACAATTGAATGAATGTGACTTGGTTTTGAGCTACTGCGCTCGCTGGGACTCCGACTGTTCGGACTATTGGCTCTCTTGGCCCTGTAATACTTCCTACAAGTGATCTTCACTTGACTAGTTCGCACTCTTGGCTTACTAGTGGCACTCTTGGCCTAGAAACTGCTCCTTACAAGTGATAACACTTGACTAGTTCGCACTCTAGCTTACTAGTGGCACTCTTGGCCCAAGAATAATACTTTAACTTCGAGAAATTGCAAGAATTACTTCGAAACACTCTTGGTCTTTGCAGGACACAATAGTATTGCTCAAAAGGGACTTCAATTCACTCAATTCTATAGGTAACTTAGCGACTAGTAGCCGCTTCGTCGAGGTTAAGCACAAAAGCCTTTAATTGGGGCACTAAACTCTTGTTAGTCACTCGCAATCACAGGGATGGCTTGCCTGTGAGGTTAAGCACACAAGCCCTTTAAATGGGAGCACTAGACTCTTGCTAGTCACTCGCAATTGCAGGGGTGGCTTCTTCCTCTGAGGTTAAGCACAAAAGCCTTTAATTGGGGCACTAAACTCTTGTTAGTCACTCGCAATCACAGGGATGGCTTGCCTGTGAGGTTAAGCACACAAGCCCTTTAAATGGGAGCACTAGACTCTTGCTAGTCACTCGCAATTGCAGGGGTGGCTTCTTCCTCTGAGGTTAAGCACAAAAGCCTTTAATTGGGGCACTAAACTCTTGTTAGTCACTCGCAATCGCAGGGATGGCTTGCCTCTCGTTGCGAGTGGCTATTCTACTACTTATATACTGTAAAGAAAGGTACAAAGCGACACAAACAGCTACACTAGTGGGGTATTTTCGGTACTGATTTCTTGGCTAGGCCCGAAAGATCGTGCATATACATGCAATAGTTGGTCTAGAAATTGCTATTGGATGACTAGTGAGCCACGGAGCTCAGCCAGCGGTTTAATCTCGCATTCTTGACCCAGCAACGCGCCACTAGTGCCGAGGATAAACTACTAGCCACGCTTCCGCGTCCGCAACGCAGTTGGCCATGATCAAAACCGCAGCCAGGCTATCCTCGTGTCCGATCATAACAGATCTGATCGCACTAGTCGGATCTAGATGCGAGGTTAATCCGTTGCTAATTCATTTCTAAGTCCTGCTTCAAGATTGCCGCATGACTAGTTAACCTGACTTAGGCATTTATGCCCTGATCGGCCTGCTAGTGACTGGACTTCATGAGATCTGTGTATCCTGCTTCTTGTTTGGTGCACTAGTTGCGTTACTTGTCTACTAGTGGCCTTATATTAATTAGTCCGGCTAGTATTCAAGTCACTAGTACAGCCGGCTGGTAGATTTAACCCACTAGTGGTATTGCATCTAAGTCCTGGCTTCACTAGTCGCATACTATTGTAACTATCAGCTCGAAGCCTCAGCTATAGTCCTTTTATTATCACTAGTATAGGATAGATATGCACTGTACTGTTACAAAATCGCAAAATCTAGGTGTGAACGCATAGACGGCGTATCAGCATATTACACCAATCATCTTTCGAGTAAAAGAAAGCTGATACAGACAATGCCTATTGCAGAATACATTAGCTCTCAGCAGCTTCAACATTAGATACTGGATGGTACATACCTTCACCCATGTTGATGTGTATCTGAACATGTTATCTTCAGCTGCTGCGATATTGGAACCACACTCTATCCCTTGACAGATGGTCTTGCATCGGCCCTTCAAGTTCGAGTGCAAACTGGATACGTGAAATGACAGGCCAAGGTATACGGAGTGTCAGGAAACTCTATAGCATATCAGGTAGATCCTATTTGAGGCTAGGGCATGCCTACGAAAAGACCAGTTGTCATGACTAAGCACAGCACCCTCTGCACCAACACCATCAAGAAGGCCTTGTGTGGCAGAGCATGGTGCAGAATAGCAAGGTAAGTGCTATGAGATGCCCAAATCGTCAGATGCTAGAGAAAGATATGAAGAAGAACATGTACATGAACCAGTCAATCACCAACAATTCCACGCTCCCAGGACCATCTACAAGTACATCCCCGTCGTCTCAGATGTGGTTAGTTGTGACAGACAACTTTTGTGGGGCCAAGGGAGGTTGAGGTTCATTCTAGCTCTAGCGGTCAATATAAGTGCTTGTGACTGCTCATCGACTCTCAAGGATATCTGACAGATCAGTTTAGAGGGGTTGAAGACAAAACAAGGATGGACTGATAATATGCACCTCGGCCTTGTAGTCGTCTTGGCTAGCATGGTACTTAAACTCATATTATTGTCTCGCAAGACAAATAAAATAAAGGAGGTGAGCAAGCCCTGCATTTGCTGGTGATTGGCACAGCAGAAGGAGGGACCTATTTGGATCCACAATTAGTCAACTGGGCACGTCACGTCACGCACTTGCTTTTCCTTGCCATCTGTCATTTTTGTTGCTTATATATATCCCAATAACGATACATACCTTGTGAGTGCTTCCTCGACAACTAGCGGTACTTCAATTTCATGGGCCAGCGCCATTTCTTCCCATTTCGATGCTGCCCGAGTCGGCCTTCCACGGGTTTGGCAGAGCGCACATCGTTAGAAACAAATCAATTCGAACTCACTGGCTGCCCCTTGGTTACCGCCTCATTCGGCATCTGCATATTCCTCAGTCATCCAACTTGATGGCAGTCACCTTGAACGAGAAAAATCTGCTTGGTGTCGAAGAGATGGACCTGACATTACTCAGACTGTATCCGCACGATATATAGGGCTGAGCCATTTGAATCGTGCATCCTTTTCGCTTCGTCTCGTCCTTGTGTTTATTGGTTTGGCAGTTGCCCATATGCCAGGAAAGCATATTGTTGTGTAGCTCAACGCAGGACAAAATCCTCCATGATGTTGGGGCGCCCCGCCACCTGATAGCCCATTAACCATCCCGACACTTGTGTTCACCCAAATGCCCAACAATTGACGCTTGCTCATTGAGGAGGGACCGCTTCTCAGGTCTATGCGGCGACTATACAAGACCATAATACCAGAGCACACCAGCCAGCATGATGTACTGGAAGGATGTCACCGCAGGACCACAAGACGTGTTTTCTTTGTAACACACACTCCAAGAACAGCAGGGGTTGGAGGGTGGCTATTTGCATGATAGTGGTCGAGATATTGGACGATGAAGAGACGCGCGACGCACCCAATAGTATGACCCTCACTGTGAGTAAAATCACATTCTCATCCTTTTCATTGTGTTCATTAGCTCCCCAGCACATGTGCCTCACATTTATCTCATCAGGAAAAAAACCACGGCTGGAGCGAGTAATGTTAACCTTCGAAGCCGCTCAGCTTGTGCGCCTTCCTGTGACCTCGCTTGGTCTTCAACTGGCGACCACCACCAGCCAGTGACAATTTCTTGGGCTCTTGCCGTCAAATTTTTCTCTGCAGCTGATGTCGCAGAGCATGATGCAGGAGCAATTATTCCATGGGGTTGGACGACGAGCAATCAATAATTCTCAATGCTCGCGCACCAGCACCAGCTGACTCCGACTTGACACCATCATGCATCATGTTCCTGCTGGTATCATCCGGTGGCGAATATGCGAGGCCCATCATAGGATGTGATATGGCAGCAGATGTTGCGAACATGTTGTACAGGAATGGGCAACATGGCTCAAGATGACGAGGCGTTCTTTTACGATGCGTCAGAAGCATAGCTTGAAGACGGGGAAGGGCACATCTGAGCGCTCTGGTCGAAATACCATGACGCCGAATGCGGCAATCGTGTCAACGTTGCTGTGAGTCATTTTTTGTTTTCTCATGTTCGTCATGTTCATTCTCTTACTAGTGCCCAGCACATTTTCATTGCACATGATACAAGGGCGAATTGCGAGGAACTCTTCCAAGTCCAGCACACTTGGTGCAGGGAATTCAGGATCCATGTCGCCTTCACGCTTCCCATCGTCTGGTGGCAGTGTACCCAAGGTATCTTACCATTTAGGCCATACGAATGAGTGCTCAAGCACGAGATCAAAGCGGAGCGTTTAGGGAGTGTCATGGCAATCAGGGAGCTACTGCATCTCTCTGGATGCTTTGACATCTCAGGCAGGATTTCTTGTACCCACTAACTTCCGCACATGAAAGTCTTTCTTCAGAGTCCACCTCGCTCCCAGGGATATTGGTGCGATGGACATGCGTTTGACTGTCGACTTAATGAACCTTTTCCGTTCCACGCTTGCATTGCTATGTCGCTTTGGTGGCTATTAATCTTGTTGCGCACTCATGGCGTAAGACAAATTCTCTTTTGCTTGATCTGCCTGGAAAGGACAAGGGCTGTTTGGCTCACCAGCTGGGGTTGATATCTCTGTGTTGGTCCAATATGCAGTCAGAAAGTCTCAGATACTACAGAGCATGGAGATAGAGTAGAGTCTGCACCACGTGTCCTATCAGACTTGCAGCCCGCAACATCGGTGTTTCTAATTCAACAACTCACAAGGGTCACTCTTCAATGTGACCTACTTTGCCCAGTAGAACTTGGACTACTTGATGTTCCCCGATCTCTGTGACTTGAAGATCAGTCTCCTCTGTTGACAAACACTCTCCGTCAACCTTTATCTACATCGATATTGACGTTGTCGTCTCCCGACATACGAGAAAGATCGAGCAAACCAATGCCCAATTTCAATTACACCACCAGGAACGGTGATAATCCATCAAAAAAACAGTCTCGCATTCGAACATAACACGGGGTTGATTATAGAACATTGTAACCCTTCAACAAGGTTCTTCAACAGTTCGTGCGGCGTGCAGGCATCTCAATACTCAGGGAAAAAAGGGCCGGAACCCGATGCGAGCTCATTTTGGAGTGAACGAGAACATATGAAGTTCTATGTTTCCCACTTGACAAAAAATACGTCAGAGGCAGAACCACCAAGAACATTGTCTAGCTTACCTTCGTCATTACCCATTCCGGATAACCAGTAGCCGCTGCACCTTTGGCTGCCAGTCCCTTGCGGTTGACCTGGCCTTTTCCAAATAAATGCTCCTCATCAATCTGGGTATGAGATAAGGACACTTGTGCGAACAAACCCTCGATGAACTCTACCTCAAATCCAAAGTGAGCGTATATATCTCTATTCTTCATGGTTGTCGCTTCGAGATGGGCAGATTTTAGTGAAGTACGAGCAAATCCTTCTTTCATGAGGAGCGAAGACATGCCTACAATAGCCAAATTAGCTTCGAGTCGAAGGTTTCAACAGGGGGTAGAAAGGACGAACCTTTTCCCTGCCAATCTGGATCTACAACGACTCCGAGAAAATGCCACGAATCAAGGCAGTCAAGGTTCCTTGCTTCGTGCGCTTTTAGGAGAGTATCCTCTACGTGAGGAGTAAAATCCACAAAGAGACGCTATGGCCAATAATCAATAATTTAATTCAGATTGAATTAATCCCACAAAATGACCTACTTTGAGTCCGCGTATACCCCAACCCATGGCAATGGACCAGGCTCCCACCTTAGCAGCGTGGTCAACGGTAGATCAAAAGTTTGTCCTGGTTTCAACCAAATAGAAACTGTAACAATGCGCTCTTCCTTTCCGTCGCTCGATGGTAAAACAGCGAGTGTAACAACACCACCGACAAGCATGGTAACCTTGACAAAGCAGCGCTGGAAATTCAGCAGATGTTCCATTGTCTGCACCATTGCAGGACTTGGTGAGTTACATTCCATCACCTCGTTTTCTCTTTTGATGCATCCCCACCAGTTCATGGCTGGATCATTCAAAAACGCGCGCATCAGTACGGTAGCAGCGGCTTCGACATCGTCTCAAGTTGCTATCTGTACAATAGCATTTATGCTAGATGCTGCCTCTGGGTTTGAAAACATTCTGGTAACAAGTAGAGCTAGAACACATGCAGGTACGGAAAGAAAATGTGCATCCTGCGGAGATCATGGTAGATGAAATGATGGCAGACAGCTGTGCAAATCCTCATTTGGAAAACAGAGCCACAGCTTCTCATGCTTGGTTCAGTTAGTCGTCCGTGGTTCTTCGGAATGTTGATCTCTATGAAGACGGCGCTTGGTGATTTTCTCCCCAAAGAATGTTTGTGCGGACATGTGAGCAAAACCTTCTGCCATGTTGTATTGCTTACACCGTCTTATCATCGCACTTTCAATGTAAAGAGGACGATGTGTGTCAATGCCAGTTGCCTATCCGACTTCGAAGTAGGGCACATTACATTGTGCCTTGCCATCCGCTGTGCACTTGTTTATTCGCCGGGTTTCTTGTCGGTTGGGCCTGGGATGACCCGGGTGAATTGGAGCTAAATGTAGCTCAAACTGTCCGCTCTGAGCTCACCTTATCTGATGTTTGTAGTCAGCAGGCCCTAAGCCTGAGAACTTCTACTTTGGTATTGGGTCTACGTATTTCTTATACTTTGCGATCAATCACCAAGTGTGTTCGCTTGGTTCCCTCGAACAACTACTAGCTAATATCATCTGTTGGCCATGGCGCTGTCACTCCCATTGGCCTGTTTCATTTCTTTGGGTCTTGAAATCCTTCTAAATGGTGCCATTGAATCTTCTCATAGCTCATTACAGCTAACCAGTGGTATAATAGGAATGTACACCAGCCTTTTCATCGCCTCGATGTATCTTCTATTGTGAGCGACATGTTTAGCATAATCATGCCTATCTCTCATAGTAGGTCATAGAATGAAAAGGAAAAAGACAAAGGTCATCATAGCTATGATCGTATTGAACTCCATCATGTGGGCCATAGCGAAGTCCCATATGTCCGTCAGCTTTCAACAGAATTATGTTGCTTTTCTGAGGCAACATGCGGTACTGCATGTACGTATATGGGGCTTATATTAGCGCACAATTTGTGAATGACTGTTGCACAATGCTTTCGGTCCCAGGTTGATATACATTACAAGACATTCTCCCGAGTCCGCTGACAGAAACGCATTCAAAGATAGCGGTGGAGCAGCAGTATAGAAATCAATGCTTCAATGAAAACGTGATTGCCTTGGAAAATAGAGACTGAAGCCAGCGGCACGTGAAATGGCATGTGAATTGGATCTGATGAATCTTGACGATCGGCTTGGGGAAAAATACTTGAAATGACCAACCATCAACGTCACTAAATGATCCTACCGGTGATGGGTTCTACAACAGAAGATCCCAAGCTGGCGCCTCTTTCTTCGACCAGATACCGGGTTTCTAAATTCTAAACTCTTCGAGGTGCTGTATCGTCGTTTAAAAGTGCGCATTGTGAAGAATTTTAACAATTCCTTGTCCATTGATATCTAGGATGGACTCCAACCTTCCACTATCCAAACACTCTAAGAGCACAGCCATGGTGGTATTCATGTCAGTTGTGCTGCAGTCGGTTGGTGCAGGAATGGCACAACATACAGCAGTCTACACCTTCCTCTTCTACGTACTCTTTATCCATCCACACATCTCGCCTTTCATGGTACTTGGTCAGCTCCAGGCCACCATTGATGAGACTACCGACCTCTTCAATGAACACCGCACATTATTGGTTACGGTGCTAGAGAAGGTGGAGAAGACACTGAGAGAGTAAGCATGTCCTCTTTCCCTGGTTATATTTATTAAATCCTTGGTAGATTGCGAGCTGAGACATACATGCTCACTGCAAGTCATCTCGATGCCTATCGACGTGTCTCGATTACCGACGTTCGTTCTTGGATGGTGTATGCATCTAAAGTGAAGGACACCTGGAAGAAGGCTCGCAAGTACCACAAAGGAATCATCGACTTAAAGACAAAGATAGAGGTGTGCCCCAAGAAATGTGTGTTGCAATTATATCTTATGGCTGACAGGTTAAATTACTTGAAGATGCAGAAGTTAATGAGCAGGCCGCACTTAGACAAATAGTACATACCGATAATACTGTTTGATGGTGGCTGGCACGCGGCTGAGGGCGGCTCTCGTAAGTCACAGCATTTTTGACTTGTTTTTTCTTTTGCACGATATCTTGCTTTCTCTGTTTTATGTACATTAGTTCAAATATAATCTCTGAGTCTTGTAGCAGGACACGTACCGAAAATAGATACATTTGTGCACTAGCGAACAACCTGGGTGAGTATTCAAAGCTCAGCGAACCATCATCCTCATCCTCCACAAAGCACACAGATGCCGTTCTCCCTTGTCGCTTCTCCTGATCGGATACCGGCCCTTAGGAGCAGGCGAAGGAACAGCACTGATAGGCTATAGCACAGTGACTGAAACAATTTCCTCCGACTCCCCCACGCGGAGAATTATGATCAGGATGGCCGGGCACCAGTCTATGCGCACCTAAAAGTTCAGAGACTGGGAAATGATACTGGCTATATATATATATATATGTCTGTGTGGTTTGTTTGATAGCAGTGCCAGAGGGTGCCAGAAGGCATCCACCATTATCGAGCCGTTATGGCACTTCCCGAGGCTGAACTATGGCAGAGATATAGTAGGGTATTTGACGCTCGTTCTTGTTATCACACATTCGTAGTGTCTGGTGCAAATGGTAACTCGCAGGAACCAAGAAAACCAACCACACATGCGCCTGAGCCATAAACTCGATCTCCGTGATAGTTTGTTGTCAGGATGCGATTAATGTCACGCTCCAACCTATCTCACTGTTCCTCTGGACCAGATCCTTGATGTTAATGATGATAAGAACCGTAAGCCTAGGCACATTATGCGGGGATCAACCGCAGTGGTAAAGCCCTGAGCCTGAGCATTTATCAGGAAGACTCTGCCTTCTCACGTTGCAATGCAGTTTCTGCGAGATTGAGAGCTTGTAAGGGAACACCAGGTGCTTTGAGAGCCCTGGGAGTGATATCTATGAGGCCACAAGCGAGAAAAATGACGTGAGTCATAGGCCGGTGTGTCGAAAACAAGGAGAAAACGGTGGTCCTTCTTCAGTTGGCAGAGGACAGTGCATCCTTCTGACAGCTTTGTAGATATAAACGTAGGCCATAACGGTAAAAGGTACTCGCAGCGCCGATGTAACACATGACATGTCTCGCGGCACACCGTCCTCTCCGCGTTTTCCTTTGTTAAACGAGATATACTCAGTATAGCGACATGGGAGGGGAGTAAAGGCTGCGCTTCAGCTTTATTGGGGTGTAGACACTCGTGCATGACAGTTACAAGAGGGGAGGATGAGAGGACAATGGTTTCGTTGTCGCTCAAATGGCATATCCAACACGGCAGAAGCACATATGAAGGAAGATGTTGTCCTCGATAGCCATTGAACTGGGGCGTCGTCCCTGAGATGCACCATGAAGTATTACAATGGAGGTTGGTGCAATGTCGAACAGTTGGCTTCGTGATGGAGCGCCAGATAAGATGATACTAACTCGGCTGGGGCATTGCGGGCACTGATACCCACAGCCATGGGATGCATGCTTTCTGACCTTCTTCACTGACAGACATTTTCGATAGTGGAGAGGGAAGCTCTGATTTATCCTCAGTCATTGGACTAGGTTTGCGACCTTTTCCCACATATTGTGGACATAGTGTCTGAAGAAGAATGCTAGCACTCCGGGGGTTACTAGCTATGTGACTCGATCCAGATTTTGTCATGAGTGAAGGGCTACTGGGAAAGAAACCACTCACTCACCCTTGGCTGGAGTTGGACGGACTACTGGGCATTCAGTTGGAGAGAAACACAGATGAAGAAGGTGCGAACCTAGTAGATAGTCCCCTGTGAATGCCGTCGTTAGCAGCGGTACACACAGGACACATTCGAACGGATACACACCGAACGATGCAGAAATGCTTGAAAACATTGAATTGCATGTTGTGAGTGAGGCTAAGGTGCATTTGGTCACTAAGAAGGAAGTAGTGTAGTGAAGAAATACGCACCTCATACGCTGCCTTTTATACCATAACAGCGTATTCCATCCTTGGCATGCTACAAGTCGGCTGACATCGCACCGACGTTTCAGTATACGTGTCAGCATTCCTGGAAATCAAAGAGCAAATCGCTAGCAATGTATTGTCGTTGATGGAAAAGGTAAGCTGCCGATCCACCGTTTCACGTATCATGTCCCTAGGAAGGAGCCGGTTATATGCACCCAGAGTACGAAGGTACCCGGTACAGGGGAAAACTTGACACAGGGACCCTGGTATGCGATGATGAACGAGGGGGAATGACTGGAATGCTTTACCAATGTGACATCACAACATTATTTTTGTACCATGTCTATGTCCTCGAAGGGCTTAGGGCTGGTTGAATGGAGGGTATTCCTCAGGAGTGAGGACACAGCAGGAGAGTCGGGTAGAGGAGTTATAGGGAACGGTTGGCGATCTACGAGATGAACCCTT
This sequence comes from Armillaria borealis, assembly GCA_030435635.1. Classification (NCBI taxonomy): domain Eukaryota; kingdom Fungi; phylum Basidiomycota; class Agaricomycetes; order Agaricales; family Physalacriaceae; genus Armillaria; species Armillaria borealis. Next base: position 492,904 of record JAUEPT010000021.1, on the reverse strand, counting down.
ATCAGTGTGTGCCTGTTGCAAAGATAGACATATTAGTCTCTGTACATGACTTTCATTCAGATCGCCGTATTGAGTGCCTGACGCGAAAGACACGTCTTTGACTCAATTCTTCAGCGCTCAGCAGTCGAAGTGTCCAAGGACTGTTGTTACTGCCTGAGGTCCGAGGTTCGTATCAGCAGCAGCATTCGTCCTTTCAGCAGGAATGGTTGAGAATGAAGGGGCCTTGATTGCCTCTTGGCATTGCATCTTACACGGCATTAATGACATCAACGAAACCTTCGGTATTGCGGATTGATTTAGTACTCGTACGAGAAATGGTTTGGGGCTGGCCACCGTATTCGGTTTGAGCCTATTAAGCACATTAGAATTGCACGTCCACACACCAAAAGCATAAAACACGATACTAATCATTGTTGAAGATACCCGGCAGTCAGAAAACCCATGCCCAGAAGAGATCATCGTCCTGGCGTCCACAAAAATTGAAATTTGCTCAACCTGTTTGATCATCCTCGAGCTCGACTGGCGAGGTCATGACAAAGAGGTCTGGATGATGAAGCAAACTGGTAAGGTGGGCAAACCATTTTAGGACTACAACGAGCATCAAGATAAGTAAATAAAGCATGGCAGAGTCACTCACAGTCGAAATTTTGGGTAGTGCTGACATGCGCTACAGGCAATTCTGTTTGCATTGCAAGGCGCATCGTGTCAGAGATGACGATAGCCTGATGCGAGGAAAGCAGCCGCGAATCGGGTCCAGGTCTAAACTTTCTTACCCGACCTGACCCGTCACGCAGGTCACGAGTGAGGGTTACTCGACCCAGATTAGCTATAAGTAGTTGGGCACCGGCAACTCCCAGTTCTAGATCGTGAGCTGAGTAAGCGTCTTTTTGGGCCTTCCGGCGGCAAATCCCTTCCGTATTCGTCTCTGATCCTCCAAAGGATCTTCGAAGGACCTGTAAAGTGTATATCCCACAGTTATATGTTAAATAGTGTTTTATAGAACGGTAATCACTGTAATAATCATCTACCATGGTTAATATACATGGCTTGCTTGTAGCTACTATCTCTCTCAGCCAAAGCCAAGAGAACAGGGCTACTGTATATTTTGTCATGTCTCTTTGTCCGGACTGTCCCAAAGTGACTATATAGCAATTTACATTATTTTCCACCTAAAATGGTGTATTTGGGAACAATCAATCACTGTAAGCTGTGACAAAATTAGTGCGATGCAACTATTTGTACTTATTTATAGTGTAAACTTGTTCATCCAAATGCACCTGGTACAGGCTTCCACAGACCTCGTATCACTTCGAAAAAATTACAGAATATCATTTAAAAATAAACTACATGTATTCTTCGGAGCACTTTTTTAAAAAGCATTTTAAATGCTATAAATGGGATGAAACTATGGTAAACTGGGGTCTAAAAAATAAATTGCCTCGAAGAAAACATGTAAAATTATGTCCTGAGTAAAATGTTCCTGCAAAAGTACTCGTGAATCTTCTTCCTTCGACCTGCAGAAGGTGCATCCATGAAACTCACATATTTTGGGCTCTGATCGAGATCGCTCGGAGCGCGAATTTTGGCGGGAGTTGCCGGTACCCATAAGTAGATTAAATTACTTTTTTGAAATCCAATTCTTTTTACCTACATAGATAATGATTTATTAATATGATGTAGTTAGTAGGGCATCGCTAGCGCGATTACCGTGAACACATTAGTTCCTATCCCCTCACAGTGAACCACGAGTTATAACACAAAGCAGCCCAGGTGACAAAATGGAAGGAAGGACCCATGTGGATCCACAAACACGAGCCACGTGGTCACAGGCCGTCTCGTTGTTCCTTCTGTCACTATGCATGGCTTGCCTCTCGTTTAGATTCGGTTTCCCGTTATTGCTAGACGTCATGTATTCGCGCATTCCGGATAATGACGTGTATCTACCCTTTGTCAATCCTCGACCTCTATCTCGACCGCAGTGACCACTGACGACTTCCTGGTTTTTCGCCATCTTTTCGTTTCGAGTCCTCCAAGAGGGTACATCGTTCGAATAAGCGGAGGCAGACTCACCGCAGCCCTCTTGTTCCCGACTTTGTTCGGAGTTGGCATCTCTGTCGGTCCCGATTTTCATGGCGAGCTAGGCGACGCTACAGAGGAGTGAAATGGTTAGCGCTGAAGATCAGAGGATCTTGCGCCTGCATAGGATTGATCTGTGAAAACTTGGTGGATGCCTGGTGCGCCTTTTCGCTCTTTCTCATTCGTCGTGTTCATTGATTTTTAGCGTCAGGGCCTTCCGAAGTATCATGAAATCCGGTGTCGGCACAGGACCAAAACATCGGCGACAGACAACCAAATCGCTTACCTGGACACCTGACTCCAACTTCACCATCATCATGTTTCCTGCAAGCATCCTCCCGTGGCGAGACCCATGGCAGGATACGATATGCCAATGCCAGATGAAGCGAGCATAATGACTGTGAAGTGGAAACATTGCTCAGAATGGCGAGGCATCTTTCTTCCGCGGTCTCATGTAGCGACGCTAACTTGAATGAGGAGTATAGACCGGAGACGTGAAAGACAAAGAAGGAACGAATTACCCAGCCGATAGTATCGATCTCGCTGTGAGTACAATTTCATCTTCCTCACGTCCGTCGTGTTCATCAGCTCCCTAGCACCCGTCCCCGACTTTTTTGCACTCCAAAAGTCGTGACCAGATAGCCGGCCCAGCTCTCACGGTGCTTTAAACTTCTTGCTTCCCTTCCATCTACCCCTACTCGCCAATCTATCCCGCGGCGACTGTCTAGTCCCGAGGAGCAGATAAGCAAACGACTTTACTACATTTCGAAACACAATATATATGAGTGCTCCATATAGTGGTTAACTAGAGGCATAGATTTGAGAGGAGACGACCCACCCTCCGTTACACAAGGTAAATATTCTCTTTCGAATGTTCCTCTGAACTGGCGATCTGACATTGTTCTGGTAGTTCGATTGTAGTACTGATTATCCTCTTCGACGTCCCCTATGGTCTCACCAGGAGCAAGGCCTACCTTGCGGATAGAGCTCACACATGTGCAGCCAGTGCCCATCTTTCTATGGACGGGGATGTGTTCTCGGGACACGGACGATGTTGTAGACTTTCCACTCCCGTTCTGCGCCAATGACAGCTGCTCCAACTCGTCTGACTTACCGGTGCTGACCGCTACATCCTTTGCGACAGCTTCGTGAGAGGGCATACGTTACGTCGGTGGATCACGAGTTCGGGAGGTGTATGACGCCCCTCAAGAAGACAAGGCACCTTTCATCTTATTGCTAGGACCGGGAGGGACAGGGCGTGGTTGTGCACGCGCGTTCGAATACGATTGTCGGTGAGGGAGGCAAGACGTATCAGCCTGGGAAATGATTACTTGTGCTCTCCAGATGTTCGTACAAAAAAGTCTTTGCTCCGCTGCCAGGATGTGTTGGAATAGATACCTGGTGGGGCTGTTTTCAGCCAACATGCCATTGCTGCGAAAACCATGATGTGGACTGGTCTAAATCCCTTTTGTGAAGGAAAAAGGGGCGGCTCATCGACATCTCTGTGTAGTGATGCTTCAGATACAAGGACGGTTTGGTACAATCGCAAATGCAAACTTGTAGGCTTGGTTCGATCCCGAGACAGTCCACTTTCGTGTTTTCCAAAACGTTTTTACTTTTGTTTTCCGAGAGCGTCCGTTATTTAACACGTTTCATCGTCCGAGGAGGCATCGTTTCCCTGCAAGTACGCGACTGTCATTTCAAACGTTACAGAAGTCGGTGACTAGACTAAGGATGCTTTGGCACAATCGCAAACACCAGTTTGTGAGCCCGGTTCGATTCCGAGACAGACCTGTGTCAAGATAAAAATACCGTATCTTTTTATTTCCAAGGATGTCCGCTCGGTCACTTTCTGTGTGGGAGAATCGTTTTGCCAACACCGTATTGACGCGACTGACATTTCAAACGTTAAAAGGCTCAGCGAAACCCTTCACTAGTCCTAACTTCATCAAGAAATAGACTTTATGGTGAAGTGGTAACTGCCACATGGTTGAGTTGGTTCGAATCTGAAGGAGTCTGTTTCCCTGGCCACTGTACTTGCAACCTTTTTTTTCACTGGGTCAAAATGGATTCACCTGAACTATAGAACAAATTTTTAGCTTGTCTCTGGGTTGCCTCGAATCTCTCATGTGTTCCGCACATAGGCGCATTCTCGTATAGGTGCAAGATTTCCGTCGGAAGAGATACGAACTGAGAGGCTTGCTGAGAGGACGCTCTGGTACAATCACAAACACGAGCCTATGATCTTGGTTCGATCCCGGGAGTCTACTATGGCCGCATTCCAACTCGAAATGATGTGTAGTTTTTGTCATTACCTGGGCTCTTACCGGGTACTTATGTGGATTTTTCGTCCGTATGTTTCATTAGTCTAAGAGCAGCATATTTTGACTGGTGAGTCATTTCGTAACACGGCTTCCTTTTCATACGGTTACGGTGAGAATAAGGCTAACTGAATACAGTTAGTTTCAGTCCGTCTATATGTCCGACTCCCTTCGAGCGCAACCTGAATAGGTGAAGTATAGGGTCGGGGTATAAAGATCCTATTTGACACGATGGCAGACAAGTTGGGCGGACATTGTATTATCATACCGTGACCCTCGCCATTCATCCCTTCGAGAACGACAGTTACGTCCGAAACGTACGGTGTAGAATGACAAAGTGGGCTCTAGGAAATGCACAAATCGTCAGACATGGGAAAAAGACACGCAGTTGAACTTGTCGATAATCACCAAAAGTTCCATGCTCTCAGGTAGGCAAATCCCCGTCGGACACAGCGTTCTTTCTTGCACCAGTGGTCAATATATTGCGCTTGTTGCTGTGGTCAGCTTAGAGAATACGAATTAATAATACATACCTCGTCTTTATTTTAGCCATCATGGTGAACTCCTCATCATCATTGCACGGAGAACGAGCATTCCGTCGATGACCCGGAGCAGCAAGGTAATTGATTGGACATTCGGCGACACAGCCTGAGACTGCCAGGTCCGATTCGGAGAAGAATGCGCATAATAGCGACTAGGTATCTCACGGAAAAGCAAGAAAGAAACGAGGAAAGGTAAAGAGGCCAAACAAGGATTTTCATGGTTGACAAGCTGGAAGGAAGGACCCATGTGGATCCACAAATCCCACTGCCATCCAGTAGCGGCGGAAGCCGAGTCCCCGATTCTTTCCTTTTTCCGGATTCATTTTCAAAAGATAACTCAATAAGGCCCGCTACTTTGACCTGGCATGACGCAAAATTTTCTCACTTAACAGAGTTCAGACGTACTCGACAAAATCAGAATTGTGCATTCTGGATGACATGCAAGAATCTAATGCATATACAGCACTGGTTGGTTGCAGGGAAAAAGTCGCTCGGTGGCGCTGCCACCAGCTCACATTTTCCCTCGCAACCTCAAGCTGCTACAAAGACCATGTGATAAGGTAAGTAGTGTGCCTCAGGGGGTGCACAACTTATTGAGAAGAGGTCGTCGGCCCAAAATACTAAGATATAGCCAGCACCGTCAACGGCAGAGGTGCTTCCTTTGTGAGCACCAAGTAGTAGTAATAAAGAAAGTTGAAACCTAATACCAGAAATGTCTACTCACAATAGCATAACGCTCGCCGGATGTCGATATATTGCAGCAGCACAAACATTGCCACCAAGAACGCCATGGGGTATGTCGGTGACACCGTTACAACCGTCCCAAGTCTGGATGTCGCAAAAATCAGCTAAGAAATCGGTCGGCAGCATGTGAGGTACGTACATTGAACCTACCAGTGCACCCTCCACTGCACCCGAGTTCCACAGAAACAGCACCACTTAAAACACCATGCTCTTGCTCGCCGGACGTCAAAACGTCGCGGCAGGGGGAAAGTCGTTGTCCGAGAATGCGCGTACTACGAGTCTTGAATTATTGAAGCTTGTGAACGTTGAACGTTGACACCTCACGCAGTACTCGGCCTAATAATTAGCGAAAAAGACGGTTATTGTCATGGCAAGGACGTACCATGCCATGCCTGCAAACCAGCACTTCCCAAAGACTGTACCCTTGCTCGCCGGACACGTAACTGACAGTGAATATCAAAGGTACCTGATGTTCGACGAGGAATTTAATGGTGTCAGACTACATACCGGCGTCGAAAGGCCAGAGTTAAAGGCGAAGGCAAGGCCGGGCTTTTCGAAAGTGTAGCACCATAGTACTCGCACCACCACAAGGGCACACGAATCGCACCAAATGCACGCTGAACATTTTCTTGGTCCTTGCTCTCCAATGTATGCCCGGCGCACTAAATGACGCAGTGCTCAAGCGCTCAAGCTCAAGGTTCAAAGAGAATAGCATGGATATTCTGTTTGTATGCACACTTGCTGATTGATGATCTGGCAGTGTCTCGCTGGCTCGTTCCTCGTGGATGTGGCCAATAGTTTCCTAATGTTCGTCGCAGCAATAGAAGACCATCTTATCAGGAAAGATGAAAGAAGGAACAAAGTGAGGAGCGTTTTGTGAGGAGCGTGGGTCAGTCCTGGTACAGAAAAGAGAATAAAACTATTGGGGAGCCCCGCTCCCGGGGCTCTTCGAGGGGCTCTGCAGGAGCCCCAGTAATTCCGAAGTTATGTCTCTCGGCTCGTGGGCCGATTGCGGCCGCGCACATACCATATGTGGGGTTTCGCGACCGCGGCGTGTCCTATCGGTCGTCAACGTTGTTGTACCGCGACGCCAACACGACGCTCGATGTCACCGGTGAGGCAAGTAAAAGTATTTACACAGATCGCACCAATGCATGATTCAAGGTCGAGGTATTGCTTCCCATCATAATTGGTCATAATGTTTACCAAGCAATACATGCAACCGGTGAGCATTTTTGTGCAATGGAAATATCAAGAGAACGATATCGTTCATCTTTGCATCCTCTTTATGCCTGTCTCAGCCTAACCTACCTCGCCATACAAAGAACTGGGTTCAGTTTACTAGGAAGTCGGACAAAAATAAGTCAAATCAATAACTGATAAGCTACAGTAAGTGTCAAGTAAGTGTAATCTTCCATGTGGTTTCAACTTTCAACACGACGCATCGCAAGTTCAGTGAGCCACTCGTTAGCCACTCGACGTGTCCCTCCCTGGGTCCCCCGAGTCCGGGCGGCGCTGGCGCCGATAGGACGGGGCTCCTCATTAAGAAAACTCAGGAGCCCCCAGCAGCGGGGCTCTCAAATAGTTATTACCCAGAAAAGACGTCAAGCGAGGTTTTGATCAGTAAACAAAGCAAACGATGTCTGCAAACAGAAGTCAGGAAGACAGAGTTTTTCAGCCACAGCAGCAATCACTTTCAGCCACCCGGCATGCCAGCCGTAGCGTGCCGTATGCTCGCCAATCACCGCAAATTAGCCAAGCCAACCCGGAGTATAGCCCCTGTCCAGACAGTTTGGCACTACTCACGACCAGTTACGGCTTTCTATAACCCTCTGTCGTTTCCTCATTCTTCGGAAAGAATCGGGGACGTGGTCATAAACCGCCTCCTTGTTTCCTTCCGTCACGACTCACCAGCCTCTGTTGCTTAGATTCGGGTTTCCGTCACTGCTAGGCCATCATGTACTCGCGTACTCCGGATAAGAACGCGTATTTGCCCTTTGTTAATCTTCGACCGCTATCTCGACCGCTTTCAGACAGTGACTATTGACGACTTCCTGGGTAATCGCCATCTTCAATTCGTTTCAAGCCCTCCGAGATGGCACGTCTTTCCAGTAAGCGGACGCAGACTCGCTAGAGCCTTCTTGGTCCCGACCTCATATAGAGTCAACATCTCTGGTGGTCCCGATTTTCATGGTGAACGAGGCAAGGCGAAATGGTATTAGCGTTGAAGACGAGAGGATCTTGCACCTGCACATAGGACTGAGCCGTGAAAATTTGGTGGATGCCTGGTACGCCTTTTCACTGTGGCCCGTCCATTGTTCATTGATGTTTTAGCGCCAGAGTATACCTCCACCCTCCAGCGAATCCAGTGTCAGCTCTGGACCGAAACATTGGGAGACGGACGACCAGCAATCGCCCACCTGGACGCCTGACTCCAACTTCATACCATCGTATCATCTTGTGGTGAGTGTGCGGGACCAATAGCGGGATATGATATGCTAATGGATGAGGCCAGCATAATGACCACGAAACGCTGAAAACGGCCAGGCGTCATTCTCACCGCGCTCTCATGAAGCGACCGTATCTTAGATGAGGAATGCGGCCCGGAGACGTGAAAGGGTAGCTATATGCATGTTCGAGTACCATAGCAGACGATGAAGAAGACACGAGCAACAGAGCCGACAATATATCAACCTCTCTGTGCGTAAAGTTTGGCCTCTCCGTCTTCGTCGTGTTCATGATCTCCCTAGCATCCGGACCCGACATTTATTGCGTCACAAAAACCATGACCAGATGGCTCGCGCGGTGCTTCAAACTTCCTGCTCCCCTTCATCTATCCCTTCTCGTCGACATATCCCTGGCCCTTCCAACGGCAACTGTTTAGTCCCCAGGAGCGGATATACAAACGTCTTTACTACACCTGAAACCACAATATATACGAGTGCTGCGTAGGATAGCGGTCAACTAGAGGTGTAGATTTGAAGAAACGTCAACAAGGTAGATGTTCTCTTTCGAATGATCTTCTATAACTGGCAACCTGACATCGTTATGGCAGTCCGATTGATCACCCTCTGCGACGCCTCCTCTTAGAGCAAGGCCTGCGGATAGGGAAAGCTCGTGTGCAGCCAAGCCCATCTTTCTGTGGACAAGGTTGTGTTCTCGGACGATAGTCGTACACTTTCCACTCCCCTTCTGCGCCAGTCGCAGCCGCGACCACTCATCTGATTCCCGGCGCCAACCGCTACGTCCTTTGCCACAGCCTCATGAGGAGCATACGTTGCGCCAGTGGATAGAACACTTGCGAGTGCGGGAGGAATATGACATCGCTCAAGATAGGGCGCCTCTCATCCTATTCCATTTCATGGTGTCCTGCCCTAGGAGCAGCGGACCGAGCGTGCTTGCGCGCGCGCGGTTGAATACAATAGTCGACAAGACGTATCGACGTTCTTTACTCGTTTTTCCACCTTCTCGGTAGCCCTGTAACACCATCTTTTACCACCCCAATGGCGCATGAATTTATTTTGCGGCTAGCGCTCCCATTTTCCTGTGGCGAGATACTCCAAAATACCATGTCCATCCAGTGTCAGGGAGCTGCAGTGGCACTTCGACCTCGGAAAGGATTATCAGTGCTCGCCAGATGTCCGTACAAGAAAGATTGTGCTCCACTCCCAGGATGGATTAGGCTGGCAACAGATTTGCAGTAGCTACCTGGCGGGACTAACCAAAAATCATGGTTGTGTAACCAACATCCCTTTTGTGAAGGAAAGGGGGCGGCTCATCGAGATATCTGTGTTGTAGATGCCTCAAATATGAGGACGGTTTGGTACAATTGCAAACGCGAACTTGTAGGCTCGGTTCGATCCCGAGATAGTCCACTCCAAGAATTATCCAGTACATTTTTACTTTTGTTCTCCATGAGCATCCATTATTTCATCGTTGCTCTCGTCCGAGTTCTTTTTCAGTCGTACGTGATTGACATCCACGCGTCGTCCAAAATGCAGATGGAAAATGACTAGTGAACTAAGGATGCTTTGGCACAATCGCAGACACGGGTTTGTGAGCTCGGTTCGATTCCGAGACAGGCCTGTCAGTATTGAAAAACTTGCCACTACCATTTTGTTGTCTTTCCAAGAATGTCCCCTCGGTCAGAGCGGGAGAATCGTTTACAAACACCGTATTGACACGACTGACATTTCAATAGCTAACAGATTCAGCGGAATTCATCCCCGATTCTTAGAACCTTTGCTTCGAGTGGGCACTTCTCGTGATGCCTCGTCTAGTGCTCGAGAGTAATTCTTCGTCGCAGCGTACTTGATGTTTCTTCCCTGGAGGCCTTATGCATTGAACCCGGTAGCATTGAAGTGTTAACGATATCCTGATAAACATTAGATTTATGAAAAACACTGAGAGATCGAGAAATAGCTCACCGTTCGTTGGTCGGCGTCGTCGTCGTGGTTGAAACCAAAAAATTTGATCAATTGTTGCCAACTTAGTACCGTATATTGACCGTATATAAAAACATCTTTATGAAATCATTCTACATATACATACACGTACCGAATCTACAAACCTACTGAGTGTTTATTCGCTTCCTTGTTTCGACCTCTTCAAATGCTTCTTCCATATCCGTTGCCCATGCGGGCAGTCTGTCTGTACATGACTGATGAGACCCGAAATCGTATAAACTGTATCATATCGGCGACACTCCTCGTCGATGGTGTCCCCGTTGAGGTCTCCGTCCGATTCCATGAACTGTAAACAGCCTGCGCAGGATAGACCTTTGACAATCTTGCCCGAACGTCTGTTGAAATACGGTAGAGGGGCGGCTACTAGGCACTGAGCCTTCTGCCCCACTTCCGAGTTGCCGGTCCGAGAGATGAAATTTTCGTATGCTTTTTTACGTTCGGGTACGGAGTTGATGCGGGTCATGAGTTGTGCCTCGCCTCCCGCATCTTCGATCGCTATTGCACGAACTTGAGCGAAGCTCAGTAGACGCCGGAAATCCCGAAAATCGTCCCAGCCTCTTTCAGAGCACACGGCAGGTGCATTCACTAGTGCAGCTTCCGATACTCCAAACAACTTGGTCGCCGCATATTTGTTGATGGAACGGAGCTCGGGTGTACGAAGACATGGCATACAGCATCGTTGGCACCCAGGGAGCCAGATAAGAGTGCCAAGACTGCCACATAAGCCGCAGGAAGGATTGCTGCAGAGAGCATCATACAGGTCCTCGAGGGTGAAAAATGATGCTACTTGTGTTCTGAGCATTGCTGCGAGCGCACCGGGAGCATAATGGGAGACTCGTTGAAAAGGGAGCGATGTATCGACGGCCTTCCTGGCACCCCTATTGACGAGTGAAAAGGAAGTGACGATGGTCTGGATATCGCAGTGTTTGGAGAGGATGTCGTCGAGGAGCTCGTTGGGAAGGATAGCGAGCCTCCCTAATGTTGCGACCGGGTTCTTGACTACCCTGCGCGTGAAATGGCCAGGGCCCTGGATGACGCCAGTAAAGACTCGTTTGTATCCGATAATGTTGGCCATTGCAAGGCGTTGTTCCGTCATGATCCTGTTGAGGTAGAAACGGTAGGACTTTGAGAACTAGTCTTTTTAATTGACCACCAATGTCTGAGTCATCGTTATACGGTGTCACTTCGGCTATTGCAAGCTGTGCAGTCCGGAAAAATCTAGAGAATGACCAGAGAAACAAAGTGCTATCTCGGGTTTCATCCGAGTCTGGACGAAATCAACTAAATTTCGACATTCGCAATGGCTCGTGTTTTCGTCGCAGATTTTATTCGTCAACTCCCCCCTGATTATGCGTCTTCAGGCCTTCATGGCTGAGCTCAAGCACGAGGACAAAGCAGGAGAGGACAGGGAGCTACTACATCTCTCTGACGCCTCGACATCTCGGAAACAATTTCTTGTGCCCGTCAACTTTCGCACATGAAAGTCTTTCTTCAGAGTTCGTCCTGCTCATCGGTGCGACGGATAGTCAACTTGATAAACATTTTCCGTTCCGCGCTTACATACTTACATCGCTTTGGTGGCTATTGACCCTGTTGCGCACTTTTGCTTGATCCGCCTGGAAAGCAAAAGGGGTGTTTGGCTCACCAGCCAGGGTGTGTTGTCCAGCATGCGGTCAGAAAGTGATGCCGAAGATACTCCGTTTCTGCGTGTTCGGTTCGATTCCGACGGTCTTCATACACTTCTACCAGAATTATTTTCAACTCCCTGCGTTCCCTGCTAGACCATCCGCTGTTCAGATTATTTTGCTGGATCCTTGAGAATTATCTTCAGCTATCGTCGGATTCAATTTCTCGCTTAGAGAATTGACCCGACATTTATTTCAAACATGTGCCAGGCCTGTCATAGATCAGAGCTTTGGGGTACCTCCCTTGTAATTGATGAGGGTTTAAAGGCATGATGAAACAGCAGGTAACCGTAGCACATTGGTAAACGCGTCCTGCATATGGTCCAGTCGGTTCGAATCCGACAGAGCCCATATATTCGATATCCATCAAACTTTTTCACTAGAACAAAATGCATTCCTTCAAACATGTAGTCCCTTTGACGACACGCCTTTTTGTGCACGAATACTTATTCACATACATTTCCTCCTCGTCTTGCCTCAACTACCTCACCCGAGCTCTTGTCATGGTAGTATGGATTAGAGTTTCTTCCATGAAATCAAGCAAGGAGTGAAAATCACCAAGGAAGGTCTTCTGGCGAACTGGTAACTGCCGCGGTTTAGTCGGTTCGAATCCGAGGAAGTCTATACAGGTGGTGCTCTGAAGCCATTTTGCCATTTTCAACAGATGCGCGATCCCTTCCGAGTCAAGTGTCTAGTTGAACAGATTCTTCATTTTCTCCTTCGAATACCTTGCATTCATTGAGATTTCTGGTGTGTAATAGAGGAGGAAGAGGAATTTGCGAAGAGGATGCTCTGGTGCAATCATAATCGCGAGCTTATGGTCTTGGTTCGATTCCGGGAGTCCACTATGGTCGTATCTCAGATTATCTTTTTTGGCGCATCTACTTTCAAAAATCATCATGTTTATATTCAGCTTTTGTCGTTATTAGGACCCTTACCGGATACTTACATTTTCAGTTTTCGTCGTCCATATCTTGTCCTTGCCCCAAGCCTCAAGGGCAGCATATTTTGATCAGGAACTCGGAGTCATCATCTCATAACACTGTTCCCTTTCAAATGGTGTGCTGGAAATTAAGACTCAGAGGATATAGCTTCTATCCTTCCAAATGTAACACTTCCCACTTCCTTCAGTCCTTCGAGTGCAACCTGAATACGTGAAGTAGGGTCGGGACTCGGGGTAAGTATAAAGAGCACCTAAACACCTAGATCCTACCTGACGTTCTTTCTTACACCAATATTTCACTTGTTGCTACTCGTCGAGGACATATGGTCGGACGGCAAGTTAGAGAAGAAAGCAAAACGCGAATTGATAATAACACACCTTGTCTTTATTTTAGCCAGCATGGTGGACTTTGAGGATATACATAAGGAGGAGACTATCCCATCTAAGGCAGGAAAAAGAACGGCAAGTCAGAGCCAAGACGCAGTTCAAGCAGCCCAGGCCCCAGGTGACAAGACGGAAGGAAGGACCCATGTGGATCCACAATCACGAGCCACGTGATCACAGGCTGCCATCGTTCCCTTCTGCCAGTGTCACCATGCGCGGCTTGCCTCTATCGCTTATATTCGGTTCTCCGTCATTGCTAAACCACCGCGTATTCTCCTGGTCCGGATAGCAACACGCCTGACAGTGGGAACCTCGGGCTATTATCGCCATCTCTTCGCAAACCTACATCGTTTGAGATGGGCGGAGGCAGGCTCGCCGGAGTCTCTTGGTCTAGATTTTCATGGCAAGACAGGCGAGGCTACAGAGGAGCGGAATGGTATTTGCGCTGGAGATGGAGAAGACGATCCTGCACATGCATAGGGTTGAGCTATGAAAACTCGGTGGATGCCTGGTGCGCCTTTTCGCCTTGTCTCGTTGATTGTGTTCATTGATTGTTTAGCACCAGGGCATACATCCACCCTTCCGAGGTATCGCCATATGCTGCGAAATCCGAGGACCAAAACATTGGCGACAGACGACAGTAATCACTCACCTGGACGACCGACTCCAACTTCACATCCTGCAAGTATCCTCCTGTGACGAGCATGTGCGACCAATAGCAGGATACGATACGCCAATGGATGGAGCTAGCATAATGTCCGCGAATGGATGACATCGCTCAAAACAGAGAGACATCTTTCTTACCGTTCTCTCATGAAGCGACGCTGTCTTGGATGAGGAGTGCTACTGCAGCCCGGAGATGTGAAAGACAACAAAGAAGGGACGAGCTACGCAGCCAATAGTATCAATCTCGCTGTGAGTACAATTTCATCTTCCTCACGTTCGCTGTGTTCATCGGCTCCCCAGCACCCATTCCCAACTTTTTTGCATCACAAAAGCCATGACCAGATGACCGGCCCACCTCACATGGTGCTTTAAACTTCCTGCTTCCCTTCAATCTACCCCTACTCGTCGATACATCCCGTAGCCCTTCCCACGGCGACTGTCTAGCCCTCAGGACTGAAAATACAAACGACTGTACTATGCCTCGAAACACAAATTAAACGAGTGCTGCGTAGGGTAGTGGTCAATTAGAGGCGTGGATTCGAGAGGAGATTACCCTCCCTCCTTGACACAAGGTAAATGTTCTCTTTCGAATGCTCCTCTGAACTGGTGATCTGACATTGTTCCGGTAGTCCAACGACAGTGATAGTTATCCTTTTCGACGTCCCCTCTGGTTTCGCCAGGAGCAAAGCCTACGAGATCGCGCGTGTGCAAGGCTGTGTTGCCGAACAATACTCGACACTTTCCACTCCCTTTCTATGCCAATCATAGCCGCTTTCACTTGTCTGAATTACCGGCGCCGACCGCTACATCCTTTGCGATAGCCTCGTGAGGGCCATGTGTTACCCCTGCGGATAGAACTCTCGCAAGTGTGGGAAGTGTATGGCATTGTTCAAGACAGGGCGCCTTTCATCATATTGCTAGGACCAGGAGGGACAGAGTGTGGTTGTGTGCGCGCGCTTGAATACGATATTCGACGAGGGAGGTAAGGCCTGCAGTGTAGTGAAAGGATTACTTGTGCTCATCAGATGTTCGCACAAGAAAGGCTTTCCTCCGCTCCCAGGATGTGTTGGAGTAAATACCTGGGGAGATTGTTTCCAGTCCTCGGATTACTATGCCGTTGTTGTGAAAACCATGATGCGGACTGGCCTAAATCCCTTTTGTGAAGGAAAAAGGGGCGGCTCATCGACATCCCTGTGTAGTGATGCCTCATATACAAGGACCGTTTGGTGCAATCGCAAACACGAACTTGTAGGCTCGGTTCGATCCCGAGGCAGTCCACTCTTGAATTGAAAAGGTGGTTACTTTTGTTTTCCGAGAGCGTCCGCTATTTAGCACATTTCATCGTTGCTTCCGTCTGAGTGGGTATCATTTCGCTAGAAGTACGCGACTGTCATTTCAAACGTTACGGAAGGTGACCGGTGAATAGTGACGACTAAAGATGCTTTGGCACAATCGCAAACACCAGTTTGTGAGCCCGGTTCGATTCCGAGACAGGCCTGTCATCATGGCACCGAGGATAGTACCATTTTGTTTTCTTTCCAAGAATGTCTCCTCGGTGAGAGTGGGATAATCGATTTGCAAACACTGTATTGACATTTCAAAAGCCAACAAGTTCAGCGAAATCCTTCTCTGATTAGAGCTTCTGCTTTGAGTGGGCACTTCCCATGATGCCTCGTCTGGTCGATACGCCTGGAACATTGATTGATATGGTTCAGTTGGTTCGAATCCGAGGGTGTCCACTTCGTCGCTACTGGATGGAACTTTTTCCATGCAGAAAAACAAGCTCCTGACAGATGGATGCCGTCTTAGACTGAAATTCCTGGCGCCAACCATACATTATGCCCGTGGATAGAATACTCCCGAGTGCGCTCAAGAAGCGGGGAGAGGGGGGGGGAGCTCCCATCGTACTCCAGTCCTTCCCTAGGACAGAGCGTGGTTGTGCACATGTGTTTGAATACGAGGGAGGCAAGTAAAGCTTCGACCCGGAAAAAGATTACTTTTGCTCGCCAGATGGAAGTCTTTACTCCGCTTCCAGGGTGTATTACCAAGGCTGGCGGAGATTCCTCGGATTACTATGCTGAAATGATGATTGTGTAGCCAAAATCCCTTTTGTGAAGGAAAAGAGGCAGCTGGCTCGTGACATCCCTGCGTTGATTAGATACAAGGACGGTTTGGTGCAATTGCAAAGGCGAACTTGTAGGCTCGTTTCGATCCCGAGCCAGTCCACTCGCTCAGTCTGATTTTTCCCCTGAGAGGGCCGTTTTATCGTTGTGAGTCTGTCCTAATTCTTTCTCAGTCAGTGTGGGGTCATCGTTTCGCCGGACATACGTGACTATCATTTCAAACGTTACATTTGACAGCCTCAGACACGACAGTGCTGTAAGGATGCTTTGGCACAATCGCAAACACGAGTCTGTTGAGCCCGGTTCGATTCCGAGTCCTGTCATTATATCGGCGTATCCTTTTCTTTCCGAGAATGTCCGCTCGGTCAGTGTGGGACCTGGGAGAATCGTTTTGCAAACACCGTATTGACGCGACTGACATTCCAAACGTTAACAGGTTCTTCCAGGTTCCTCCCACCTCGTCGTAGATTGGAACCTTTTGCTTTAAGTGGGCATTTTCCTAATGCGTGATGTCTCCTCTGCTCAAAGAATAATAAAATGCCCAAAAGAGGACAGGTATCCTGGAACATTGGTATTGTTGATATGGTTGAGTCGGTTCGAACCCGAGGGGTGTCATCGCGATATCACTGTACTAGGTGGTTCCATTAACTTTTTCCATTCCAGAGAATTCGAATGTACGGTGCCCTTGACGAAAGCCTTCACTACATCTATAATCCGCCAGCTGGATTTCGTTTCTCGCTCCCAAGCCAGGCTTCCTCTTTTGAGCGGACACCGAGTCCGAATATGCGTCTGACGACAGATTTTCTAGTCAAGTGGTGACTGTCGGGATGATTCAGTCGGTTCGAATCCGGGGGAGTTTTGTTTCCATGCCACTTTCTAGCCTTTTTTTTGACTGGAGCGAGATGCATGCGCATGATCAATGTGCTGAACACATTTATGCCTTTGGCAAACGCCGTGTTGGATAACTATACATCGACTTTTACTCCACCAGCGAATTTTTCTATCTCACTTCAGCCCGAGCCAGGATTCTCTTGAGTGGGTGCTGACGCCTAGAAAGAGTAAAAGATCACCAAGAGGTAGACTTTATGGCGAAGTGGTAACTGCCGCATGGATCAGTCAGTTCGAATCCGAGGGAGTCTGCTGACCATTGATTGGATTTTTTTCACTGGAACGAAATTGAAAGGGTTCCTTGCTTTGAATATCCCATCAGACGAGGTGTTCCCCACAGGTGCAAGATGATATGGAAAAGAGAGGACACTCTGGCGCAATCACAAACGCGAGCTTGTGATCTTGGTTCGATCCCGGGAGTCCACTCTCATCATGAGCAGATATTCGACACATCTTCTTTTGGCCCTGGGTCTTGGCGCACCTGCTTTCAAGAACGTCTATCGTTACCTGAACATGCTCTTCCTAGCCTTTTTTTTTCTACTGGAGTCAGAGAATGCGCATGATCCGAGAGCTATCAACGTGTTGGATGGATTTGCGCCTTTGACGAAAGCCGTCTTGATTAGCTATACATCGACTTTTACTCCACCAGCGAATTTTTCGTTTCCCTCTATCTCACTTCAGCCTGATCCAGGGTTCTTTTGAGCAGGTCCCATGCCCAGATTAATTGGGTCTAGTTAATGAGGGGCAAGAAATTATCAAGAGACAGTTTATGGTCCTTTTAACCTAACGCGTGATCCGAGAGCCATCTATGCGTTATTGGTTTCCCATTAGATGAGGTGCATCCTGGTATAAATGCAAGATCAAAGACGGGAAAGAGAGGTTTGCTGAAAGGACGCTCTGGCGCAATCATAAACGCGAGCCTGTGAATCTTGGTTCGATTCCGGGAGTCCACTCTAGAGATTGGTGACATCTGCAATACGACACATCTTCTTTTGGCCCTGGGTCTTGATGTACCTACTTTCATTTAAAAATCTCGTTACCTGAACATGCTTAGATTTTCCGTTGCCGTCGTCCACATTTTTACCACGTACAAGAGTGACCGGTGAAGCATTGTAACACGGATTCCAAGTCCAGTCTCAAATGGTGAAGCTAATCATCACTGAATAAAGGCCGTCGAGCCATGGTAATATTCGGACAAGGATTCCGGATACAACCACTGATGAACTCAGCATGTCCGAAACCAGGAAAGGTCAACACCACCTTTGGACTGAGAAGTCGATAGTAGGATAATGTTCGGCTTGAAGAACGAAATCTTGCCGTAGTAATGGAAGGCGCGAATACTAAATGGGAGCCAGACACGTTGTTGCTCCTAGTGAAACGAGACAGTCTACTGGATGAGCTGATGACGTCCACTGTATACGATAGCAATTAGTACGACAAAGTGTCTTGGGGTATAAATCGCACTTGCTATTATAAATCCACAAGAAGCAGGATCTGCGTAGGACTAGCGTAGGACTAGTAGTACTGACTAGGAAGTGAGTCATCGACGAATTCATTACCGATTAGAACGGGCCCTCCTTGGAGCAGTGAATGCATCTTCAATACAGATACTCATTATACCTAGGGATAAGCGTATTTGTTTGGTCTTCGTGCGCTCTGTAAAAATATCTGGTGTGCAAATTAGAGCAAAAGAGTGAAGGACGGACAAGCAGGCTTCTGCCGCTACTCGGCAATCAGATAGTTCAACCTCCGATCACGACCCTAAGTGTGATCCGGTTCCGAATTGCTCGTTCCTTTTCCCAGCTTGCTTCTTTTTTGGTTCGCATCGTACTTATCATTACTTCTGCTGGCAAGGGACGTGCTACCCCCAGGATATCTTGTTGGTCTCATACAGGCAAATACTTTTTTTTTCCTCCTTCGACCGGGCTTGGAAGGGCTTGGCCAAGAACAATCCCGATTTCAGAAGGCTCCGCTTTCCTCAAGCCGACCGCTAGTGATCTTTTTTGAAGATGGCATCTTTTCCAGGCGCAGGCTAGTTCTCGTTATGGAACAAAGGAAGGAGCGTTGTGCTCCAGGCAGCGCTCGATCCGGCTACCCGTCCAACCCCTCTGAGTTCAGATCGCGAGGTCCGATCTCTTACGCCACACGTGGCTACCCATCCCAGGAGGCTGCTACTTTTTTTTCTTCCTTCTTCTTTCCCCACTAACAATAATGCTCCCCGTCCTTCTCCTAGTCCTCCTTCCCGTCGCCCTTGCCCTGACCATCTCCACCCCGGACGAACCAGTCGTATCTGCCTCGAGCCTCACCATCAAGTGGAACGCTGCGTACGTCGACGAAGCGAGCTTCACCATCGAGCTCATCAACGCTGCCTTCAATCGTCAGTATGCCATCGCGAATAACGTAAATTCGGGCTATGGTGACTCGGAGTTGACCGTGGCCTTGCCGGCGGTTTTGCCTGGGTGAGTTTTCTTACCGTTCAGCGAGGCCGTCTGATGCTGACGGGTGCGCTGTAGGTCTGGATTCACGATCCAGTTGGTGAACCCGGGGAATATTAACGACATATATGCCGAGTCGGGACAGTTTACGGTGGTGGATGCCAATTCGACGTCGACGACTACTGGTACGGGCTCGACAGACGCATCAGCCTCGACATCAGCGAGTGTGAGCGCCAGCACGACGGCCTCTTCGTGAGTCATCCAACTTTGTCTCTTCCTTCCTCGCCTTTACCTTCCTGCAGCACACACAGCTCGTCGAGCTCGAGCTTTGGCGTTACCCACTCCAATACCATCACCGGTAGCAGCACTTCCTCTGCTACCTCTTCCGCTGCTTCGACTTCAAGCTCATTCGTCGCACAATCCTTCAATGCTGCCGCTCGTTCAGGTGCCGATATGGGTATCGCTGGGATGTTGACCGCGGCGTTGGGGTATATCATCGCGTTGTAATCCTTTCTACTTTCCTTTTGAATATCCACGCTCGTTTCTCACTTCGCTGCACGCACTATGTACTCCGAGACAATGATACCTCCTGAATGCCATTGCGCAATATCTACGTGAACACGAGTCAGACGTCTTTCTAATTTATGTTTTACGGCTCACCGGCACCCTGCAATACTAGGCAGGCCCTTCACGTCTCCGCGGATTTTCCGGCTGGACAGAGATAGTATGCCATGTCGTCCTACCATACGGAAGCTCCTTCGGCTTAAATTGTAGCTGTGGTCTCGGTTCGAATCTGAGAAGAGGCACCAATGCAAACCTATTGACAGGATGTTCACTTATTCCACTTAGGATTTACTACGACTTCTGCCAATCATTGTGGTCGTGGATTTGTAGAGCATTGACGTGGGTCGTTTAGCGTCGTCGTAACAACGTACTAGTTGTATGCGATCTTGGTTCGAATCCTTGAACATCCACATACCACTCTCTTGGCCAGCCCCATTTTGATATTTTGTTTCATCAGCTATGACTTACTATTTGCCATGATGGTGAACTGTGGTCAGTGCACCACCCTGTACTCCGAGTCTGCCAAATGATACCTCCTGACTGCTGTGTCGCTGTATCGTTACGCGAATATGAAACCAGTCTTCAAGCCAAAGAACTATTCAACACTGTGCAGGCCATTTGCGTCTCTTCCAACATTGCACCTGAACGCGGCTTGGTGTCCATTTGGTGTAGTACTTAATCATAGCCGACTCGGTTCGAATCAGAGCTATAAAATACGTTTTTACTGACAGGGTTGCTCCAGCATTCGCCAATTCGTTCATATCTGCAGCAGGGTTATTCATGATCTTGTATGAGTCAAAGGAGTAGGAGTACTGAGTAGCAGTGGTCGTCGCACTGGGCAAGCGGCCACTAAAAGTGAAACCTTGCGCCTAACATCAATGACATAATATACCATTTGAGCAAGGGCCCTTTGGCGCAATCGTAAACTCCACATAATCGTGATTTATGATCTCGGTTCAAATCCGAGAGGGTCCATTCCTTCAGTGTATTGTTTTTTTCTTTTTTTCTTTTCATTGGCAACGCACAATACACATTGATGATTGCACATCCAATCATATCTTAAATTTTGTTGCTCTTCAAGTGGGCAGCAAGTACGCTACAAGGGGGTTAAGGTACGGTTTTTCACGAGACCGCTGTTACTTTGGTAATTATAGAACTGAGAAAATTTGCCAGCAGCTGTATTCAATCTGCATCTTCGCCTTTTTACGCGTTTTCTTGACCTCCCGAACTGAACTTCGAATTCGCATGTCATGAAAATCCCTCCAGCGCGCTGCGCGAGCTACAAGGAGGTACATAACTCACTGATAAATTAACTTCGGTGTATCAAAATCCTAGGTTTTGTATGCACCCCTATCTTCAAGTGAGGTAAGTACTTTCTTCACGCCTCGAAGGTTCCATGAAATGGAACCCTCGCCGTAACATTGTCCTCTTGCGGGCAGTTTGAAGCAACTTTGAAGTTCAAATTGGAAATTTCCTGCTGGTTGGATACAACAGGCTTAATTAAAATTTGGCGATGCTCAGGGCCAAACTAAAGAACAATAAGTACTTACGTCCGTCGCATCACCACGTTCTGAAGTCTAATTTCTTTTTGGGCATTTAACTAGACGGGAAAAGGTCACGGACGGAGTTCGAAATACCTGATGGCAGGTCCGGCTACGCTTGGCCGAAAGCGCCCGGCTTGAACGCGCTAATTCGGCTTGAACGCGCTCATTAGCAGAATTCGCGTCGCGTCCTTCGTATCGATTCTAGCTGTACAGAAACAGATATGAGGGTAGAATATTGATATACCTTGGCGTCTACAGCCTTAAAGAAGCTCGAACGGTCAGGTGCGGGTTTTAATGGATTAAATACAGAAACGCGGCTCTCCTCATCGGCCATCATTTGACTCTGAAATTCTACCAATAGAAATAGAAATATTCACCATTCCCAGACTCCCAGTCTGTCACAAAATAGACCTTTCTTGGTGCACAGCAGTCTGGTACGCGTGTGCAGCTCCATTCTCTGCAAAACACCACCCTGCGTAACAAATTGACAAAAGAGTGTCCTCCGTTTGGCTCACAATGGGGATAACAAGTGGCGAGTTACTTTGTTACACGTGCATTCACGTATAATAGTGGGGTGGCCGTTCGACGAAAGTAACACCCACCACCACTACTTCTACTTCTACCATCTTCTACCTCTACTTCTACCATCACCCCAATGGCGCGCGGTTCCACCAGGACTCGCCGTGGAATGCTCGAGAGGATGCTAGACATGCACGAGGACATTTGGCTCGAGGTGAGATCGCGTCGAATCTTACAGCGGCTAGGCGCTAACCGTCTGCGTCGTGTAGGTGGTAAGCTATCTGAGCCCTCGGGACATATTGCAGCTCGCACGATTATCCGAGGACCTTCATTCGATATTCACGAGTCCAACGTCGACGCATCTGTGGAAAGCGGCACGTAAAACGGTAGATTGCCCAGCCCCAGTAACAGGTTTCTCCGGACTGGCGTGGGCAAATCTGCTGTACATTAATAAGTGTCATGTACGTGTCTTGTTCAAGTTCGCTGCTCGCCTGTGTTTTTCTGACGCGTTGCTTTTTAGTTCTGTCGTAAGAATGTCGCACGCAAAGTTGAGTTTTATTTTCTTACTCGTATCTGCAAGGCGTGTTACAAGGAACAGTGAGTAGTCCGGTTTTACTGGACGGGGTTTTGTGGTGCTCATGTACGCGTAGTGTTATTTCTCACCGTGTGACAGATACTCTCACCGCATTCATCGCGTCGCTAGTGCCCACCGCCATGAATGGGATAAGTGAGTTTCACGACATCATCTAGGAGATTCTCTTAACTGACTATCGATATTAGCTATTCAATATTTACGGAAAGACTTTGAAGCCGTTAAAGCTAAGTACCTCTCTCTTCCTGACAAAGAGAAGGACGCGTATTGCCAAGAAAGATGGGACTACCTCACGGAAGTGGAAAATGTACGTGACCCACCATCCACTCTGTTGTTCCCGGATTGTTACTTATGAAAACCAGTTCCGTCTTATTGGAACCGCGTGGTGTGAACAGAGAACCGAGGTACGTTCAGAAGAATTGGGAAAACAGAAGACCGAGAGAGCCGACGCGTATGTCTACCAACTTCCTTGACCGTCGTTATCCTTGCTGATAAGCTACTTAGCATAAAAGAGAAACTCAAGGATCTCGGCTATGGCGATGCGTTTCTATCCAATGATTTCTGCCTCCAGTTTTATAAACACCCAGCCGTCAAGAGCTCTCGTTCTCTCAAGGAGCGAGGTATGTTGCCTCTACGCTGTCCTTATCATTTTCTAAACAAAGTGTGAAAGCCTGGTCCAAGATCCGCGATACTGTCATCGAGATGGCTGAAGGGGCAATCAAAGAATTAGCAGACAAGCGCGTAGCACGCGTTCTGGCCGTTGAGAACCGCATCGCCATCGCCATCGCCTTCCTGGAAGGACCCGACCCTTCCCGTATCACCAAAGTGCCGTCCATCGTCGATTTCCTGGCCGTCCCTCATTACAACACTCTCATCGAATCTCCCGTCTCGTTGACTCTCGCTGAGCGGGAGCTGAAGCCGCTCGTAGACGCGTTTCGCAAGGAATGGATGGACCAAGCGCTCAATGAACTCATCCGGGTTCTTGGGAAGATCCAACCGGAGCGATTGACCAGGTACCAGAAGCGCGCCTATCTCGAGCTGGCTCGTAACGTTTTCGAATGCCGAGGATGTTCGTCGCGAGGACTGTTTTTCCCGCAAGTCTTGGAGCATGAATGTTGCATCTATTCGAGGAATCCCCAGACTATGAAATTGGAACGGAGGTGCGTGTGGACTGTGAAATACTTATCGAGACAGGAAACGGCTTTCATGCCGACGTTGATACGGGCCATCGGTTTGGACCCGGAAACTGCGACAGTGGACGATATCGCTTCGCTGGATCAACGCTACCGCTGCCTTATATGTCCGGAAGTGTATCGATTGGACGGGAAGTCAGAGAACGTATATGATTGGCGTTCCTTTGTGAGTGTCTTGGTTCTTCTTCCTCAGTGTGGAGCTAACCATCCCATTGTCAGATCGAACACATGGACAGGCATATCTCAGGCGGAAGCAACGTCGTTTCCTACCCAAAATATTTTGAGATTATGCCTTTGGAAAGCATGGACGATCCTGCCACGAGCAACACCCAGAACAATGTAGCCCGCCAGGGCTGCCGTCTTCCAGGCTGTCAGGATCCCAAGTGCTTACTTAACTACCTGCAAGAGTGAGCGTTCTTCCCTAACTTGTTTCAACATTTACTTACTAAATATTACATTGTTAGCTAGCTTCGTTCGGACCCGAACCATAGGACTATGATATGATGATTGTATATGTACTACCACCACGACGCAATGTGCCAAAAGTTCTTCCTATTCTGCGCCTTGCACCTAAGTTCTTGCCTAGGTTTGAATCTGGAGGGGGCAAGTACTGACCAGCGACTGAGATATGCTTGCACTTGAGGACAGGCCACACTTTCTTGCAGCTCGAAACCGACTACAATCATTTGTCGATGCTGGACGCCTTCGAAGCAATGTAAGCATCTCAGAATGGTCTCTCCAGGGCCGGGCTTATTTCATACTACATGCATGCTACTTATGCGTTATAATTTTCCTTTCACATTTCTTTCCGGTCTCATCCAGATACCCGTCCAGAGTCTACCCTTCAAGTGAGAATCCCACCAATCCACGATGGTTTGCACGACTTCCGCGTGCTGACCCGTATAAGTGTGGTCCGCATGTTCCATGAAATGCAAGGAATGCGTCCCGGGGCTTCGCTTGCTTAGAGCTTTCGCGTACAACACGGCGTTATGTCTAAAACTTAATTGTCAAGACGTCATGATGGGCAAAGAGTGTAACGTACAGTGGTACCCCTTTGTCCTTCAATCCATGGATAATAAGGACATCAGTCGTCTGGGGAAACAGGTAATCTACGAAAGAATTGTCAAATGCGGCATACTGTAGTATTACGACCGGATGTTCATATAACGTGTAGCGCGGGGTCATGAACATGTATTTAGGTAAATGCTATTTACTGAATTTTTTTGGTCTGCTTTCTGGCTAATTTCTGAACTAATTTCGGCCTATTACTTGTCCAAAATATAATCTTCCGCGAACTTCAGGGATATTTTGTGCCAATTGATGACCCAACTGGGACAATTCTGTCCGGCATCTCATGAACATGAACCTCCGACCACCACCACGAGCTTTTTTCCCACGGTGAAAATTGCCACTCGGACTGGATAGAGGAGGTCCATCTGACGCTCCGCACTGGCTTTCCTTGCTATACTCGCACTCAGACGGACTGAAAACGAAACGGCTCTCTCGTCACCTGATGTACTCCCTTAGCGAAGGAGATTAAATCGGCAGACTGGCTGGGCATCATCTGTGTCCGCAACTTGATGAAAAACTACACTGGGGCAGTCTTCCCTTAGCAAAGGAGGTTGATTCGGCAAACTGGCTGTGCTGTCCTGGGCCCGCTTATGACGGTTAATCGTACCCCCCTCCCAATAGAGCGTTTCAGCTCAAAGATTTGGACGTGCCTGGACCGGCTTTTGCCACCTGACACGGTCTGGTTTCCTTCGGCCGATAAGCTGAGCCTAGCTCGTTTGGTTGATGGTCAGAATTAGACGTTAAACTCGCGACGGAGTCCTCCCTTGGCAAAGGAGGTTTGCAGAGGAAGTGTCCGAGCTCCAATGCACTAAATTAAATCTGCCAAATCCCGTAAAAGGGTCCCCCCGCTTTCGGTTTGGGATAGGCGACTATAATTGCAGGGAATGCTTTTAAAAACCATCCGAGACCAACACGGTCGCAGGACACCCGCAGCCTCCTCTGAAGTTCACTTCGGCAAAGGAAGGTGGTTAGTCATGACATGGTCCGGGTCCGTGGCTGGCATGGCAAGGCAGTGGACCCAGCTTGGATCGCGGATCCGTACGACCTTCAATGGTCAAACGAAGCGCCAGGCTGGAAACGGGAAGCTCTGGGTGCGAATTGGTCCTTCGTATCGCATCAGAGTGGGCCATGGCGTGTTAAGTTAGTAGCTTAGCATGGCCCGAGAGGACAAAATCCCCTGCCAGTCTCATCACCTGAAATGGTGTCGTCTGAATGACAAAGAGGCTCATGTTGTTTCCTCAGGACACGTTGGTAGGCCTCGCAAGAGCGCCTTTTATCTGGGGCAAAGACCAAGGCCATGGTGTTTGGTCGCGTACCAGAGACTTTGCCCACATTCCGGATCAATGGTGAACCGGTTGCATGGGTCAATGAACATCGATACCTGGGGGTCAACTTCACGTTGTCTCATGCTAATATATTCAAAATCCACTACGGGATCAAATCGAAGGTCGCGAAGAAGATGGTGAGCGCCACGTTCACTCTTGACAAGTTCTTGGGGGATCTTCCCCCCAGAGAGGGGCTGATACTGTACAACAGTCGGATTGACCCCCATCTCACATATGGTGCCGAGGTAGCCATTGATGTGTCACTGAACGATGTCGCACTCTTGGAGAGTGTCCAACACCTCTACATACGAAGATTACTGCACCTATATAGGCACTCAATGGTTGACGTACTCTGGTCGGAGATGGGTATGTGGCCGTTGGCCTACCGGAGGATCTGGTTTGCTTTGCGCTATCTTGCCAAAGTCCTCGTATTGCCAGAGTATAGAATCCCGGTTTGGTGTGTGGAGGCCAACGTATCTCTGTGGACGAGGCAGAAACCGTGCTGGTTGGGGGACATTGCTGTGGTGCTAAGGAGGCTCGGTCTACCAGAGAGCCAAATAAGCCTGGAGGCTTTGACCGATGCTGGACAAGTGGTAGAGCTCATAAACTCGCTCCCGGTCCTGATCCGCGAGAAGGTCCGCGATGTTATAGAGGGATCGACCAAACTGCCGTTGATGCAAAACAGGATAGAGAGGTTGCCTAGGAACGGCTCGAGCAAGAGTCAGTGGCTGTTTAGGGCATATCACCATATCCGTATTCCCGCTCATCGTATAGCGGTAACTCGCCTGATAACATCATGTCATGGTCTAGCGGTGGAGAGAGGTCGTTGGCTGAAGGTGGTTGGCACTAGGGAGCCAGTGCCTTTTCAGTTCCGAGTTTGTCGTCTGTGCAGGGACAGTGTGGAGGATGAGTTGCATGTGTTGTTCATGTGTGCTGAGGATGAACTCGTACGCCTTCGCATGGAGTTCCTGCACGAGATGTGGGCGACGTATCCAGCGCTCAAGGGCAGGAGTTCCACGCCGCTGGAAATGTGGCATATGCTCCTAT
The DNA here is from genome assembly GCA_030435635.1 of Armillaria borealis. Taxonomy (NCBI): domain Eukaryota; kingdom Fungi; phylum Basidiomycota; class Agaricomycetes; order Agaricales; family Physalacriaceae; genus Armillaria; species Armillaria borealis. Next base: position 465,776 of record JAUEPT010000021.1, on the reverse strand, counting down.
CATATCACGACTTGCTCCCGAGAATCGGACGTTATGTCCACGACGTTTTGCAGCGAGTCACAACCGAAGAGCTGTACATTGACCCCAGTATTAATTACACAACGTAGATTATCTCGTCATATATCTTTGTTTACTATTGTAGTAGTAGTTATTAGTCACACCTCTGAAGTCAGTTCTGAGAGGCCGTACCTTACGGGGGCTAAGCCGAATCAGTTTGACCCAGGGAGTGTTCGGTACCGTAGCACTTTTCTGTGTAGTACGGACTCTGGTCAGTTTCCTTCTCAGGGACATAGACCAGAATAAATATCTTCCTCCTATATGATAATCCATAACACGTCACACTTGGTCCTGAACATGAACTCGGGTGAACCTAACTCATAACGCATAACACCCGGTGAACATCCGGTCGTAATACTACAGTAGTCGACGAAGTCTTCCTGGTATATCTTCTCTTTAAAGGCGCGCGTGAAGGTACAGCGATTGAGAAGGTGAAACCCCTTGTCGGCTATGTTCTTCAGAGCTATCTTGGAGCTCTGGGACGCTGTAGTCCGATCAGTGCAGGCCGACTGGGAGAAGTGAAGGGGACGACAGTACCGTAAATATCCTGTCAAAGGTAAGGGTTAGGATTTTTCATCCTACTCAGCGGAGAAGACTAAGTAAGTATACGCGCTTTCATACGGTATGTCGCAGAGACAATCACAAATCCCGAAACCTTCTTTCCATCTTCAGACGTACATAGCCACCGTACAGCGAGTACAGCCCCACGGGAGTGGCCAATCACCAAATTGATTTGGTACCCGAAATGAGCCTTAAGGTAATCTGTGACGATGCGAAGGTCGAGAACGTCCTCTTCCATTTTGTTCTGACGCCATATCCCAGGAGACTCAAAGTATCCTCTGGTATATCAAAGGTTGAGCTATTACTTGGAAGAAAAAAGAAATCTCAGACGAATACCGAAAGTCGAAACGAAACGAGTCTATAGGGAGGGTGGAAGCGAGTTGTTTGAGGAAGAGATGGTCCTTATGCCTAACAATGAATGAATCATTGTGTCAAAGCTGCCGCTGTATGCGACTGAAATAAACGAGTACCTGCCGAGACCGTGGAGCACCTACAAGTCAGATAGTTCGCACTTTTTCACTAGGAGACTGGATGAATCTCACATACCAACGCGAGTTTCCTTCCTTGCATTGACTTTTCCGGCTCCAACTGCTCTAGAATGCCATGAATTGCAGTTGGCTCTCCGGGATGTGGACTCGGGGCGGGAATAAATATCGTCGACGAAGCATGGGTAGGCATGGATGTCAAGGGTAATTGGCGAGAAGGAAATTCAGTAGTGGCCACTACTTGTAGGGATTTCAGGTTTCAAGATGGCGTTTCAAGATGGCGTTGACAGAGAGCGTGCTTGATACCCTGTAGTCCTGTAGCTTATTTCATTTGGGACAACGAGACTTGGAAGTCACCTAACGTAACCGAAGACTGTCCGAGGAGACCGACAGATCCTGAGCGGGAACAATTTTCTCAAAGTTCGGACATCCGAGGTGACCGACGAAGCCGTATCCCGACCTCCGCTAATTTCCAAGAGATCTTCATAGGTTTGGAGCGCGTTATGAGGTCGTAAATCATCCAGACCTTCGGATTGCGTCTCCTGGGATCCATCTGGGTGGCGCATTCTTTCTCATAGACCGAAGAGAAAGTGCAATTGCCTTGCTTGAAAAGAAGGTCTACTCATGATGACGGCCTTCCTTTAGTATGGCCATTGGCCGAGGGTGCCCGAAAACTGTAACTTCAAAAAATAATAGAATAAATACCTGCCGAACTTCAAGACAGTCCCAACCAAATCCTGCAGGCCGCCTTCGCCTTCAAGTTCTAATGTCTTCAAAGTTCAATCAAGATCTGCCCAATCAGCTTACATGAATCCGGATGATCTTGGAATTTTACTGACAAGGTGGGCATCGGCGGTTCGGCTTCGGTACCGTTCGTGCGGGATGCGGGCTACGACTTCGGACCGAAGTCTCCCAGATCCCTCGTCACGTTGGCGCTCGCGGGGGATTCTAGTTGTAAAGAGCTATCGCGATTTACGTCGGCATCATCCCTGTCAATCAGTGGAATGACGACGCCGAATCATATCCGATATGTGAACACAAATTGTAATTCTACTTTTAAGCGTGTAGTGCACGTACACTCCACTGTGACATTATTTAAAATCTGGATCTAAAAGAAAAAGGGGTACATTGTTGGCGAACTGATTCCGTGACACTGCCGTGTAATACTACCTACCTACCTACCTACCGTCATCCTCAGAGTCGCTATAATCCTTATTCCAACCAGCCTGAACCAACTCTGCCTCCCACGGAGAGCTGACTTCGTGTGGTGCGGGCGGGATGGTGGTCCTGCAACTATCTATAATAAAATCATGGAGGAGAAGGTTAACACTAAAAAAACGTCAGCTGTAGCGCCCGTAGTCGAAAGCAGTCTTACTCACATATCCCCGTGCGTTACAACGCCAAAGTGCGGCGCCTCCGGTATCGTGGCCAAGCTAACTATAACCCCGGCGTCCTTCAGCTGTCGCATAAACTTTTCTGTATATTCCTGAGGATATGCGATATCCCCTAGGCAGTGAACCAATTTGACTGGGACGTGTATCCGAGAAAGTTGGTCATTCGAGTACTCCCTTCGATTATTACAAAAATCGACCATAGCTCTTTCGCACTGATCATGGTTATTGGGAGCATAATTCGCCAAGGCCAAAGGCAGCGCTATAGCGACGAGCCTAGAATGACAGTCAGTCACAACGGAAAGGCAACACTACTGTACGCACGCGGTGGCTAAGCCATCGGGTTTGTTGCTGAAACCTAATTGCAGGACGCCATAGATTGCGTGAGATAGGACCTCCACGTCGGGCTGGCCTGTCTTGTAGCCCTCCTTCCAACACTCCACTACTTCCCGCCGGCCATCGGCAACATATGGGAGCTACGTACAACATTAGGCTCAGCTACGGCTTAAACACGTCAAAAAGCTCACCTCCTCTAGCCCTAGCGGCGATACAAGGAAAAGAGATGCGACTTTGTTTGGGTGGTAGACGGCGAGGCTGATCGCTACAATACTTCCCATCGACAGACCCACAATGTGGCAGGCGGGTAGTTTGATCTCATCCTGTTGCACGTCGCATTTCAGACACGCCTCATTGAACAAACAAGTCATTCACCATGAATAATGCGACGTCTTCAGCAGCCTCCTCTGCGCCATAACCTTCAGGAAGCGCGTCACTCATTGTGCGACCGTGTATTCTAAGATCCAACGCAACACAATTGAATCTTCTTATCAGGGGATCCTCGAATTGTCCTAGAGCAAATGTCAACCCAACTGCTGAATGGTGGTAAAGACGAATGCAACTAACGTTGGAAAATCTGTTGTGCGTGGTAAACCGCATGAATGAACAGCAACGTCGGTAGATTTGGGTCGATAGACTTCGACGATGAAGATGAGGGTGTAGATATTATGTAGTTAAATGCGATCTTTCCCGTGCTCGACCTGACTGTGGCTGTAGGCATCCTGATAGATAGAATTTGAGAGCGTAGGGAGTAGAGAGGAAGCAATAAGACGAGACAGGACCCCCAGATAGGATTGCCTTATAAGAAGTCCTCTCACACAGTTTCAACGCGTGTAGTTTCCGAGATCATCTCCGGACCCGATCTCGAAGCGCGCGCGAGACTGGTCCGGTGGCTTCATGCTCCCAGAGAAACGACGATTGTATGTACAAACCGGGGTGGAATCCCACAGTAAGACGGTCCTGTCACAAGGCGGAGGAAACAACGCGCTGACCCTTAGGTAAGGGCCGATCAAAAGCCTTCTCCACTTCGAAGCAGGCGAATCGTCAGGGCGTCAATCAACTCAAATCCATGCAGCTCCGCACCAGAGCCCTAGTACGTCAGAAAGTCGGTGTACCTCGCGGGGAACTGGTTTGGCCTCTCTGGGGGAATTATGTGATTTAGTTGTAGCTGATAACGTGAACTTGGCCAGAAATCGACTTGTCCTTCAATAATGAACAGCTAGCGATTACTTCATAATGAGACATCCGGGGATATTGGGAAGCGCGCTTAGTCGCCCTCGGCCCGACGCTCGAAAGAAGTTCTGAAGAACGGACGCAAACGTCTGGCAAGTCCTTACTTAAAGGAACTTCAGGGTTGAATTCGCGTGGTAAGTTACTGTTGTCAGACCACAAATCGACTGTGCCAATGTATTCAGTCACCAGTGGCTCCATCCTTCGAAACGGGGACCTGACAGTCAAGGAACATTGCTATACAGTGCAGATATTTCCGTTAGCAGACCTTCTTGCCCGTGAAATTGACATGCTGGAACATCTGGACATGATATGATCATTCACGTTGAAGCCATCGATAATTCTGCAGGCGGCGTTGGTTGACAAAAATCAAGAGTAAAGTATACTGGTCAAATTGGTCTGCTGAGCGCTGCCAGGATGCGGGTCTGAAGCAATAGCGGGAGGCGTCACGTATATTACGATGCTGAAACACACGTCAAATAATATGCATCCTCAGACAAGAAATGCATACTTGAATACGACGAGTGCCTCTAATATTGAGACCTCTATGTCTCATCACTGTGATGGGTAGAATGTGCTGTTTATGAGGAGGAAGCGCCAGAAAGGGAACGAATTTTCCGTGCAACCGCGCTTGTGATACCGGCGCACATTTTTGCGGACGTAGACCCGAAACCCTAGGGAATTTCAGGATGGTTCCGATCTCGTCCAAGTCTTTGAAAGAGCGGGGTGGAGGATGTCGTAACAGCGAGTATTGTATGGTGCTCCTGAAAAAGCGTAACTGAGTTACGATATATCTCGGAGGGAAAATAGGCATAGTGGCCCACATATCCACAACATATGCAAGAATATGTACGCTTTCCTGCCCAGATCATTGATCTGTGAGAATTATCGACCTTCCACAAACATCGGTATACCTCCCAATCGGTACCGATATTTCATCAGAACATCTCGACTGAGCCGCTGCGACTGACCGATCAAAGAGTAAGTTAGCTAATATTCTTCGCTTCAGCGTAATATCTCCAGCAAATGGCCGGCTGCGTAGTCATTTAGCACTAGCCATTGGCGAGGCATCGACGGAGCACCATTGAGCGACCGCCGAAATTTCCGAAACGGCCTGGACGACAACCACTGGAAGATGGCGGCAACAGCAGACGTAAGGTGGAAATTCATACCCGAATCGAGGGCAGATCGTTGCGCCGTTTCGAGCACCTAAAGAATTTTGAGCTAGCAGGGGATGAGAGTTGAAGTTCAACGGTGCCAACTTCCTTATTGGTATACTTCGGCTTGGCGCGTCCTGTGGCCACGTGGGTCACCGTTTGGCCTGCTATCATCGCAACTCTGTAGCGCCCGCGAAAAATACTCTCATGGAATTTTAGGCAGGTTACTTCAGAAGGAAAGGAAAATACTGTCTTTTCGGGCGTCTCGTTTGCCCATATGATTCAGTAAGAAATTACCATGGCGACTGATCACTGTTCGAATTGTATTAGAGACTTGACCCGACAAACTTCACACGAAAGTATAAGCAGACAATAAAGGAGGCAGCTGGGGAATTGAACGTTTCGATACAATCTCACGCACAGAAACACCATTTATTCTTCTGAGACTCTTAAACACGCTTTCACTATACAAGCGGCCTTTGTATTAACTACTTGACAACAACCAGTAGAATTGTAGAAAAGCCAGTACGACGTTGAGTAGTTCTTGAGTCTAGCTATGTATGCTAAGTATTAGTATTTTACTCTTCTGATTTAAGGGTCTCTTGGCTCTAGCCCCAGAAATTCAGTTCGAATTCAAGAGGTTCCGTAAGAACATAGTGCTAGCATGTTCATAAATGCTGCAGGAGATATACATGCATCCAAATTTTCTCGCGTCATATCTATTCGGTCATTTCGTCGAGGTGACACGAACAGGCGGGAACTTGTCCAATCTTCCACCAGGTCCACAAAGCGTCAAATCTCGGGACTGAAGGAGCCATCGTAATCTGTAACATCTGTCCAAGGAGTCCATCCGTAGCGTTGGCTGCAACTGTGAACGGGTACCATTATTGCTGGTCCAGACAGGGCCCAATGACACTGTAGAGTTATTTGAATTGTTAGGGACTTGATGACGCGTTCGTGGCTCGTTTCAGGCTATTTCGACCATCTTGGAGGCCCTCCCATGCGCCTGGAGTCCTAAAACCACGGTTCATGACGAAGTCCGAACTTTGTTTCATCATCCACGATAACACCCCTGAAGAACTCTCGGAACTTCGGACCGTACATAACGTCCAGCCCTGCCTGGAGCTCCCCTTCACCGCTCAACCCGTGTTCGGGATTTCCCTGCTCATATCGCAGAGTGAATAGGCCGCCCACAAAGAAGAATCTTCCGTATAGCCGTATAATTTCAGTCTAGAATACCTCTGCTAAAGCATAAGGCTGTCGAGAAACCGAAATCAACTTGGGAGCCACGGAGCACTGTGATTAGACGTCATAAAAGAAATGTATTAGTATCAATAGTAGGGCATGGTATATTGGATTCTATAAATTATCAGATAAAACCGACAGCAAGGATTACGCCGTCGTTATACGATGATTTTCGAAGGCCGGACTTCTTCGCCAGCCAACATCCTCGCTGCCTTTCCATCTCGATTTTTGTAGAACACAATATCACCATCATCCTCAATGAAGCAACACTGAGTGAACGTGCGATAGAGTGCTCGAAAAGTGTTCTATAACAGGTTTAGCAAAGACTCTGCGATAAAAAGAATGTGTGCTCACGGTAGTATCGTAATTATAAGCATTCCCCAATAGTGGCCGAATAATCTTCGTCACTTCTGGCTGGTTGTAGAACGGTATTGAAGAGAAAAGATGATGTGCGACCTGCGAATAATGTTCAGGGATAGAAAAGGTGTGCGACAGAGTCGAACATACGTGGTCATGGCTGACATTATGCAAAAACACCCTTCCTACCCATCCAAGAAGCGGTCTATCAACGGTACCCAGTGCCCCGCGTACAAAGCTCCATGTCCGAGAACGATAATGCGGCATTGTTGGATCGGAGTGGTGGAGGTAAGTGAGCATGACGATCCAATGATTGGCGAGGATATACGGAACGCCATACACCCGTCCTACATGGGCTATGCTAGTCTGACTAGCCCACCATAAGAGGAGAGTAAGGACGATGCATAGCCCGACGTTGGAAGTGATGATTTGTCGGCGGTGATATGGTTTGAAGAGAGCCGAAGACGGTGAAAAATGCTGCACGCGGCGTCAGAACGATTAAAAAAGAATTAATACTGGACGAACATTTGTTCCCTGCGGATATCGTGGGTTTCCCATGGCGTCGGTCAGGAGATATAATTGCCATCCAATGGCCTGCATGATGAGCATGCGTGAGAGGACGTACAGCGGCGCGTCTTCAAACACGTCGTGCGGATCCAAGCCTTTCCGGCGACCAGGAAGCCCTTCCTCGTCACCTAGCAGACACAGCCGTTCGTCCTCCCTTTCATCCCAAAGGCCGTACTCCGAGCGCGTTCGCGGAACGTAGTTCTCGTCTCGTTCGACGCTCATGGTGGCCTTGTGGTGCTTCCGATGTGTTTCCCTCCACGCATAGTAAGGTGCTAATATGGCTGTATGAAGGACATAGCCAACGATGTGGTTCACCCATGCGTACTGTGATATGGTACCGTGTCCTGCCTCGTGAGCGAGACACCACCAGCCAGCGAGCACGATTCCTTGGCACCACCAGTACGCTACCCAGAGGGGGAAACGCAGGACAGCAGGAGCAAGAGGGATATATGGTGTCAAGCAATATAGAGCGTATGCACAGAAGGAGTCCTGTAAGACGTAGGCCAATCCTTTTGTCGTTGATTTTCGGAAGAGGTGAGGGGGGACAGCAGCATGAAGTTCTGCTATGGTTATCGTAGGTGGGACAAAGGGGGTATTTGCGCGTCGAATGTATTCTGGGCTGTCAGAAAACATATTGAACGAAGAAGACAGAGGGGGGAGCCCATATTTGCCGCAGTATTTAAATCCATTAACAGATGGTGGTGGTCGGAAGCCAAAGCGATGAAAGTGATCGTACTCCAGATGGATAGTTCCCCAAAAGGCAGTCCGCGCGCCACGGAAGACCCCGGACACACATGGCTGTGCTTTTTCCCATCGTTCTGCCCAATCTCAGACTGTGTGTAGATCTTCAAGATGCCGTATTGTGCTTATTCACGTCAAGCCGGCCCTGTGATAATCCGGTTTGTCTCTCCCGTACGTTTAAGTAACTGACTATCTTTTTTTTATCTTGATGTTTATTCAACAAGTGATGCCGCTTACTCATATCCTGTGCTTGATTCATAAGTACTCTTCACCCCATCAGCATTTCCCAGTGGCGGTGGCGGTCTACACGCCTACTCGAGTCACCGTCAACGAAACGTCTTATAATTCAATCAGTGCTGACGTAGCACTACTTACATGGGCACAACATGTATGTTGTTCTGCGCAAAGGGTTCGACTTGGCGAGCGAGCGAAGAGAAGTCTCATTACAAGCTCTGCAAGGGGACTCGCTTCAGAGGCATCCTGGCAAATGAAAAGGGAATATAGATGATCGGATATGTCGTGTTTGATCACGCTATAGTACTCCCGCGGCGCTACCCGTAGCCAGTCCTCGCGGGTCACTAAGACACCGTAAGCATAAAAATCGAGGGACGGGAATCAATTAGTCATACATTGAAGTACGTCCTGGTACGCAGCTGCCGGAACCGTGTATATTGAGTCTCACTATTCCAATAAGTATAAGGTACGAACATGCTAATTGATTGCTCGGAGCCCGGATATCTCGTTCACCTCAGAGGAGGGCCCATCTTGGCCGTCTCCTCTCTTACAGCGTATCCTGAAGCGACGGCAGGTTTATCAGGCTGATTCTAATGAAATCAACTCCGGATTACCCTGCCAGGATTCTGGTATCATTTCCCTCGAGCAGTAGAAGGCACCTTGCCCAGGGTGTTGATTGTTTACCGGTTATGCTATGGCAATACTACAGATACCACCGCTATTCAAGCCCATCACGAGACCGTCTGGACCAGAATAGATATTCTTCCTTTTTCTTTTAGGGATACGGAGGAACCCGTTCAATTCTAGCCCCTCGAGAAGATAGAATCGGACGAAGCTTGACGACCATTGAATATTGAAGAATTGTGATTGGAGCGCCATTCGCCGACCAACTGGAACTTCTGCGCAGGATTGTCTAGGCTCGGGGTTCAAGGCTAGAGAGTATAAGAAAAGCAACAACTTTGCCTTGAGGCCAACAAAGAAGCATTCCGAACGTGGATTGCGTCGAATGATCACTGTGTAAATTCGGGGCACAAAATCACGACTTCGTCCATATCGCTGCTTCTGGCCGCTGATCATCTCGCTCTCGAAGGATGGTATCCGCACCAGAATTCAATACTGTTCGCTTGTTCTCCTACCTTAGTATATTTGAATACGGTATAAGCGTTTCGACGCTGAGCTACTATGAGCGATACTGTCATTTTAATGCTCGAATTATGAATAGAATATGGACCGACTGTCAAGAGTGTTGCAGCTCCTTGCATCCACTAAAATGGATATTTTTCAGTAATTCGAGCCGTTGCTAACTTTTGGGGCTAATCTACAAAATAAGCTTTTTCATACAATCAATATTCGTAAACGTTGTGCTGACGACTTACTGCAGACACATGTCCGCAGCCCCCCATGCCACAAATCATTCATGAGTGGTGATTGTAGGACGAACCTTGTCATTTTAAGTTTCAAGCGGCTCTCACTGCCACTCTTACGCATGCGCAACCCAAATGAGCCATATGGGTGCCAGACTTATCAGAAATTTGAACAGGAATCTTTCAAATCGACTCACTTGATGTCGCGTTTCTGTTCTTGTAAAAACAACATGACCGCAAACTCTACCCCCGGTCACCGATCGATCATGATCAGAGGGGAAAATGCTATGGAGGCCTGTCTGCGAGTTAGCGTGGGGAGCTCCTCACGGACCGCGATGAGCTGTGCTTCAGACACTCATCTGATACCTATATCGTAAATCAGAAAGCTGCAGAATGCAATATAATAATAAATATCTGAAGTTCACAGAAGTGTTCGTTCGAAGGTGTCCGAAAACGGGATGAGACGCGGTCGGACTCGATATCTAATTATTCACATGCGACGCGTCTATGTAGCATCGTAACATCAGGAGGAAGACAATTCGCACAGCCCGTCGACCCTTTCGAAGTATCATTTGTTGCTCGCTCTCGTAGCGAGCGGAAAAGAGTGGCATTTGATCGAGTAGTGATCATATCGATCATGATCAGAGCCACTAGACAGCGCCAGGAACCACTCCAGCAGTTCAGTTCGCGTGCAGAATAACGTGATCGTGCTGGAACATAGAATTATCGTCGCATAACGCGAAGTGAAGAACACGAAGACCATCGGGTGAGGCGAACTTTCTTAGCTGGATCATTCCGAGACCACCGTGATATGAAAGTCATCAGATTGACGTACCGCGCGGAACACTGTGATTGAAATCCCAAAATCAGAGTGATTATTTAGTAAAATGATACGGGTGACATACCGCCATGTCGTTCATACAGTCGCCCTGTGAAACCAATGTCCAAGGCAAGTTAGCTTTTAGCATGGCAGGTGTTCTTCTCGACGATCAGAAGAGAAGAAGAAAACGAAGGGTGGAAATTAATACCGCGATGACGCCTGCCTGTATCCACGTGCCACCAAAATCTTTGGATCATTGTCAACATGACGCAGACCCCCGACAGTGATAAGAATCACTTTATGCGGCTCCGATAGCGCCCGACGATATCCGTCAAGGTTTCACACGGGGTCTCTAGGCTCCGGCACGATCTTTGTGAATCAGAATTCTGTCCGTCGCGGGAGAGTCAACCCTTAGGATTGACTGTGTCAAGAGTCAAGACCTCGAGAAGACCTCAGCTGACACGGACAATGTGCACGCTACAATGTCAGAAGAGGACCCCTGGCCAGAAGCCCATAATTTCAAAGCTAGAATACCAGGTTTGACGGTATAGTGGTTCCTCCTTTAAGCTTAGCGCTATAGAAAGAACTAAAAGGTCGATTTGTGGGTGCAATAGGAGACTCCGGGGAAGGAGTATTGAATGAGCAATCTATAGTTGGATGCTTCTGCGATCGGAATTTTCGCGGATAAGGAGACGAGGGAACGCGAAATTTACACCATGTAATCATGGTATGAACATGACCTATCCAGGCTCAAATCAACACATGATGATACAACAACATCAAGGCTGGAAGAGATCAAACAACCATTATCCACGGAACCAGAGCATAGATCAAAACGACCACCGCGTACCATCTCAAGTGGAATCACGGTTCGTGGAGCAAACCGATGATGGAAGCTAGCAAAACAGCGCTCCAAGAAATTTACAGGCCTTCGCCACGGTGTTTTCGGGTTGCAAACGGGCTTGGAACATGAGGATTGATGGTAAATATGGAGGAAAGGCTTTACACCTTGCATATGTGCCAAGATATCAGATAAGGCTTTCCCATGAGAGAAATCTGTCCGAGAAGGTTTTCCGTAGAGAATGCGCTCGCTGGCCTTTAATATGTGTGACACCACCCTAAAACTGAAGAAAGGGAAACCGGGGGCCGAAACATCAGAGTCTGCCACAAAGTCCGAGGAGATCTCAGTGGAACGTGAGTTTCGAGGAAATTCTAGTGTGAATGGCGCCTGGTATGTGCGATGAATGACCTCGCCTGTTTCAGGATAGTGGTTGTAGGAGGAAAGATGCCAGCGGGCGGAAACGGAATGATCGGGCCGAACCGAACCGAGGTGGACGTCTTGCGTCATCATTGACTTCGTATCTTTGACTTCGACTTCCAACAACGCCAATCCCGCGTGCCGCTACGTTCGAAGACATTCTGTGCGTCTCCGTCTATTAACTTTTTGTTTCCCTGCCGTACCAATATAACTCTGTGAAGCTACGTGTCCATCTTGACCCTTGATCTCTCTATCTTAGACAGCCAACATGGTCATGGGAGCGAAACAGGTCACCAAGTGCATTTTCCGGAATTTTGATATCGTTTCAATGCCCCAGTATTTTTAGAAAGGTACGGGAGGATAGACTCGTAGAGACGGTAGATTATCGGGCCGGTATGTTCATTGCCATCACCTTCTGCTTACTATCTACAGTTGTTTGCACACAGATTGACAATCGCAAATGCTTGACGTGAGAGAAGAGAGTACTTTGGACTTGGAGACACCTTCGTGGCTGGTTCATGGCTACTTCGGCTATCTCGGATGGCCTTTCATGCCCTTGAAGTCCCTAGAAACGGTTTATGTTGAAGTCCGAGCCTTCTCTCATCATCCACGAAAACATCCCTGCCTGTCAAGCGGCAAGCAAACAGCTGTAATCGGAAAATTTGCCCCGCGGAAGGTAGATGGAGACAGAAAAGTGCCCGTGATATTTACTTGCAAGCCTTTCCGTGTCGGAGCGGAACCGCAAATTGATCGCGTCAATGATGTGGATAATTAAAGGTCTAACGAGAAGGAGAAATGGCGGTCTTTGGTTCAGCACTTCATTTTCTAGTCTGTAACCTGCTGACTTAGCGCCTTGAGTCCCTTTTCAGATTTCAATCATACAACTCAAGGGTTTGCCTGAGCACCGAGTTCGTTCCGTGACACTGTATGCAGTCTCCCATTTCACGGACACTCATGTGGTCGCATTTCAAAGTTTTCCCGGATCTTGGACGTCATGCAGTAGGCTAAAATGACAGTCAATGTGCCTGGTCATTATCTTATGCGCCGAGCATCTCGTGAGTTGTCGTCCTTGATCACTTCACGGTCTTGTCTCGCTCGAGCGTTTTTACAACTTCTTACTCATTCTGCCACTCAAAAGGCTTTTAGGTACGCGGACCATGTTTTAAATTAGTACGAAAGATCCATGTGGGCTCATTGTCGTGCTGTTGATCGATGGCGTACGGCAAGTCCTATTGTCTCTAATTGACCCGCCGTGGAACCTCTGTGGGAACCTCAACGTAAAGGTAATGCTCCACATTGATCTTGGTAGCTGCGCAAAAGGTTATCATTTCACCCCAAACAGACTAGTGATCAACATTGTATACGCCCCACTGTCCACCATCACTCAATTCATTTACTCTAGTGGCCCATACATCCAGATTCACGCGCAATCGCACGGAACATATCATGTCAGGATTTCTTTGATCTATAGATCTTCAACTGCAATGGCCAATATATATCGGTGTGGAAGCCTACGTTCATACGAACAACCACTTCCGTCACAACTTATTTGGGAGATCATCGTTATTGATTCTTTCTTCTCGCGCCTAATTGACGGGAGCCTCCTGCCACAGTGCGGATATTTGCGGCGGTGAACGATTGAAGGTGTTTACGTTAAGGATGCATCACGTTGACCCCCTTCAGACCAAGTAGGGCCAATGTCTGCCCAGGACCTCGCGACCTCCAGGCAGTCTTTCATCGCAGCGCTGTTTTAGCTGCGCTAGTCCTCGGGGCTCGATTTTTTAGTCTCGTTACTGAGGTCGAGATCGTGAAGGCACGTGCATGTTCGCCGTGTTTGTTCGGTGGCAGGCCGGATTCGGATATACAAGGTGGAGCCATTCAGTGTTCTTTGCTATAGATCTTCCGAGGGAAAACTTAATATGTTTGCAGGGTATATACACAACGCCAGCGCCACTAATTTTCAGTCCCTGGAATAAGCGTCGGGCAGGTGCGCTAGTCTTATATCTTCGATTCAGGACTTAGATCATTGCACAGGCTTGGAGAGGGCCCTGAAATTGTCGGTCCTTGGGCGACCCTTGGACTCAGGAGAGCCAATGCTAATCAGCCGCGCCTAGACATCGTTTTAACGTTTTCCAGGACCGCAATGAATACTTTTGGAGGCAAGAGAGTTGGTTGTTTATTCATAATTGCACTGTTCCTTCTCGCTTATAATCCATCAGAAATAATTCATTTACTGACGGCCTGGTTATATATGTACGTGGCGAAACATTAAAAGTCGGCGCCACATAAATGTACGTTGTCGATATCACTTGTATGGTTCATCGCAGCTTCAACTCTCAACAGGTCAAGTTTCTCCTCATGGTCGAAGCCGGGAGTAAATGACTACCGATGATGGTCAAGAAAGACTCACAGAGTGGGCAGAAATGCCCTTTCCATCGAAGGCGAAGAGTGACCGAATAAACATGCCCCACATAGCACTATACAAACATCACTGGTCTTCCGATACTTGTTCTATTCTGTGCGCCTCCACAGTGATTTCATGACGTTAGACCGCTCACTGCAAGTCATATCAATTCATACATTACCCGGGAGCAATACTTTCTTCCGACCGTTTTGAAAGGTTGCGCGCACGACTGAATTGCATTAGGGCGGGTAATCGGTGATTTGGGGAAATCGCTCGCAATAGTGTGCTATGGTCATCAGAGTGAGCAAACTTTGATAAGATAACGGAGGGCTACTAACCGATCAGGCCGGGGACCCCAGCTACCGCTAGCTTGGAAATATTCCTCACGCCCATCAGGCTGTTCAAACTTGATCAAATTCTTTCTAATTCGACCGGAGGGTTTGCTTGCGATCTGACCAAAGCGATCTCACTTCCCCATATATCTCATGTCATCCCTGAATAAAAAGAGTTCATCTTCGGAACGACATGAACACATTCCCTCCCTTCGACATGGTTTCTGCTACGCCAGCAACGTCAAAGCCTGAGCTTGACTCTCAGCATGTCAAGTCGGAGCTCCCGGTCTTCACTCCCCTTCCATATACCATAGCGCAAATACGTGCTGCCATCCCATCTGAATACTTCGATCTATCGACTTCTCGTGCTCTAACAACTCTCGCACGCGACATTTTCATGGCGACGTCCTTCTTCGTCCTTGCTCTTTACATCCCCTCTATCCAGCTCTCATATCCACTCCAAGTCTACACCCCCCTTCTACGCGCAGCTGCATGGGTCGGGTATTGGTGGTTCCAAGGTCTTACACTTACCGGAATATGGGTTCTCGGACACGAATGCGGCCACGGCGCGTTCAGTCCGTACACGTGGCTGAATGATAGCCTCGGGTTCATTCTTCACACCTTCCTCTGGACCCCTTACTTCAGCTGGAAGATCGGCCATCATAGACATCATATGACCCATGCCAGTATGGAACGCGACGAGGTATATGTTCCCAAGACGCGTGCAATTCTAGGCATTCCTTCAAAGGAGTTCGAAGAAGAGCATGGCATTGATTGGGAGGATTACTTCGGCGACACACCTATTTGGACACTAATGATGCTCATCCGGCAACAAGTCCTCGCATTTCCGGCATACTTGAGTAAGTCACCAGAATATATTCCTTTATATATTGCCAAACTGAGTTAACCATCAAGTATTTAACGTATCGGGTCAACCAAATTATCCTCCAAACACGAATCATTTCTCACCTTCCTCTATTCTCTTTACGCCGGCGCAGCGGAACGCGGTCATTCTCTCCAACATCGGCATTGGCACTATGATTGTCCTCGTCACCGCCGCCGTCCGTCAATGGGGATGGTGGAATGTCATGGCGCTCTACGGTATACCGTGGTTCGAAGTTAGCCATTGGTGTACGTGCCTTTTCTCTAAACCTCCATGTTTGGCTGTTAATTCTCTCTATTAGTTGTCATGATAACTTACCTCCATCACACCGACCCCACCCTACCACATTATCGCGCGCCGAAGTGGACCTTTGCTCGTGGTGCAGCAGCGACCGTCGATCGACCCTTCCTTGGATGGATGGGAAGATGGTTCCTACACGATGTCGCGCACTATCATGTCATACATCACGTACGTGTCCTTCTGCTGTCTGTTTCAATCCCTCCTAACACCTCTGACGTTGATAGTTCTTCCCCAAAATGCCCTTTTACCATGCACCGGCAGCTACACAACATCTCAAAGCATTCTTAGGACCGCACTATCGTTGGTCGGACGAGCCCGTATTCCAGGCACTATGGAAAAGCTATAACGAATGTCAGTTCGTTGAAGATGAAGGTACGCCGTAGACCGGAGCCGATTTCTCAACGATTCTGACCATTCGCCTCCAAACAGGTGACGTCCTTTTTTATAGAGGTAAAGATGGACGTGCCGCTGTCAGGGCAGAGCACGAAACATAGGTTGAAACAACTATGTCCCGCCAAATTGCTCTGTCCAATGTTAATTCGGACGTCCTAATAGAATGTATTGAAGAGCACTCAATGGGGCTTTATTCGGAGCAAAACCAGACATAGCGGAAACTATAATATGATAGATTATGATAACTTGATACCTATGTCATGACTCAGGAATAGAATACCACAGCTTGAGCTTGATACCTTGCCGTTATTCTACTACAATCTCCTGATACTTCCTGCGTTTTCCATGCATTCCAGGACATGTCTAAGCAAATCATTTCCTTGTCGAATTTTCAAGACGACTTGACTAGATAGCATCCATCAACCTCTACCCGTCGCACTCAAAAGCGCGGCATATGAATTACTATTAGGGCCCCGGGCTAATGCCTTGTTTGAGTGCGCAAAAACCACACATACGGCAGTGACGAGAACAAATCCCGTCCAACATGAGAAAACGCCCGTGCTATATTCAGCTTACTGGCGAAGAACGAGGGCGTTTGGCGTTTGCAACTGCGAGCGAAGGTCCGTAGTATTCGCAGCAAATCCAGTTCCACGAACACAAATACATGTCAGCACTTTGCTTTTGATTGGTTAACAATAATAGGAACATCTGATACAGTATACACATAGCTAGTCTAAAGTAGTCTAAAGTCTACGAGCGCCAGTCGCTCCGAGAGCTTGCATTATAACAGCGTTAAGGCAAAGACCTTAGTAGACCGTCTCTGAAAACAAGGAAGAAGGTAATCTGCTATCAGCCAAACATTGTACCAGAGTGGTGCAATAACGCCGAAGGTTCTCAGCTCCTTCACGTACATCACAACGTCTGAAGGCATTTCTTCACCGTTCCTGATACCCAGGGTAACCGGTTTTAGCGACTTGGCATCAGTCGAAGCCGTTACTCTCGAACGCAACATGGCGATCAGCGCGTCCGACCAATCGCTATGCTCTGGTGCCCAAATGAATTCCAGGGATGTCAGGTTTGGTAAGATCGATGGCGAGGACAGGACATGCAGGATCTCGTTCGTGATGAGCGGCGTCGACGAAGGTCCGTCTGATTCAGAGACCTTGAGTGATTGGAGGGATGGAGTCGCTTGAAGAACAAGTAGGAGCTGACTTGGCCCCACTGTAGATCTTTGAAGCGTGACTAACTCGGAACACTGAAGCAGACACTTCGATCGATGAAGTAAGGAAATCAGATCACTGTCCCACCCTTTGTCCTCGAGGCCGGGATAAATGCGCATCCAAATATTCAGAGACACCAAGAAGGGAAGTGTGATGTCGCGGAACACGGAGGAGCTAACTGGCCAAAGGGATAGGTGCAGCGACGTCAGGTATACAGGTCTCAAGGGTACCGCTCCCCATAAGATGCCAGAAACGGCGGAGAAGTGTTCAATACGGATTGGATTGCCCAAATCGTCGGCACTGCCGCACATAATTGTCCAATCAAACGGACGGACGAGGTCATCTCCATTGAATTCGAGCCTCTTGATCTGCGCCCATGGAAATTAGACTTCTAGGATCCACCCGCCTTGTATGGCGACAGTCCGCAACTGCGGAGCATGGGAGAACGCTAAACACCGATCTCCGTCTTGCATGTCTGGGAACACCAAACTAAGGACCCGCAACATAGGAACATTGTTCGCTATCTTTATCTCGAGAGAGCAAAGCATAAAGCGGGGAAGCTTGAGATTGGCCTCTTTCCAGCGGTCCGACGTGCTATAGAGGGCGAATATAGCAGAGGCATAAGAAATAGCATCGTATCCATCCTTGAAGTTCACGACGATGTGTAACAGCTCCTCGCCCGAGCGTTCTCTGTGCAGCCGCACCAATTCTGCGTTGACATCTGGAGAACAGCCGTAACCCACGTAGATGTTCCTCCATAGTGACGGCACAGAGAGCGCAATGTTTCGCCACCGGGAGCAAACGAGAGATATGTTGAGAGTCGTCGTGAAATCGGGATCGGCTCCCCAGGATGCCACTTCTTGGAAGATGAGAGAAGAATCTCGGTGGGGAGGCGTATAACGAGGGAGTTGGGGTAGCTGCGGTGTCCAGAGAGATATTTTTTGACTTGCGCCTCTTGCTTTTCCACCCTGGACACAATGCCACGTAGCCGAGCGAGCTCCGCTTGGTAGCGGGCTAGGTCACGTTCTGCATCGAGAATTTTCTGAGGAAATTGACTGGCTTCAGCGCTGTTAGGCGAGATGTGGGCACGAATATCGTCACAGGTGTGCGGTGCAAAGTCGAGATTGCACTCTGAACAGAGGGGTTGTTCGAGTGCTGAGTGATACACTGGCTAATCGGTCAGTAGACGTATCATGATGAGTTCAGTGACCTACCTTTTCTCCAACTTTGCTGAGTGATACCGAGTTCTGTTGTACAGGTGGCGAGACGATGACTGGATTGAGAAACGGGTTGTTTTTACACTCGCGACAAGTCACATCTCACGTGCATGAAACTGTCACGCTGCCGCAGATGCCGCCTCCTGCCGAAGTAGCTGGCCGCCCGTTCCAACGACTTCGACGGTACATCAGCCCATTACTATTGATCAATGGAAGGTGCATTACCATTACAGACAACAGTTGGTTACAGTTTCCCTTTCACGTCATCCGGTCCCTTCCAGACACCCGACTGGAGCTTCTCCCACCAATCCAAAATGGTCTGTACCACCTCGTCATGCCCGTCCATTACAGTTGTGATCAGTATGCTCCATGAGGTGCAAAGTGTGTGTCCCCGGGCGGCGGTTGCTCAGGGTCTTCGCGTATGATACAGCTTCATACCTAATAAAGATGAGCGAGGAAACTTTCAGTGGAGACACAACGTACACCGGCACAGTCCTGTCAAGCATCCCATGAATCGTTAAAACGTCGGTCGCTTGGGGAAACCTGGTTTCTACCAACGATCCGTCAAAATTGGCGAATGTATCTATGTCTTCAGGGTAGATCTTGATCTTGAAGGTCTTGAGGTTCAAGAGGTGGAATCCATCGTTGACGAAGCTTTCATTCCATTCCTTGGTCTCATCACTATCTATACAATCAGCGAGTCATTGTGAGCCGAGAAATTTCGCGAACCAGGAGAACCCTCACCGTAGATGCCCTGCGAAGAATACGTTCAGTTTGACATCTCCCTGCTGGAGCACGGAAGAACACCTACTCGCATTCGGTATCTACCAGACACATTTACGAAGCCCGAAACGGTTTTCCCTTCTCCAGTCGTACATAACCAGCGGACCGCGAGTATCGTACCGCGGGAATGGGCAATTATCAAATCGATATGATACCCAAAATAGGTTGTGAGGTATTCTGTGACAACATAGAGATCCTCGACGTCCTGTTCTAATGAGTTTTGGCGCCAGATACCAGGTGATTCAAAGCGCCCTCTGGATCTGGTTAGCTGTTGTAGTGATGAAAATGACCAAGATAGCTTACCGAAAATCGAAGCGAAAAGTGTCCATGGGTAGGGTGGTAGCAAGTCTCTTCAAGAAAAGGTAATCCTTGTGGCTGATGATGCTTTGATGAATACGATGTTCGACCCATCAGAGCACATAAGATACAAACCCGGCAGAACCGTGGAGAATCTACAAGGACAATTAGAAATATTTGGACCATTGGAGCGCTCTGTCACGGACCAAAGCGAGCTTCCTTCCGTGTGTCGACTTTCCGGGCTCCGATTGTTCCAATACGCCAGCGATTGAACTAGGCTCGCCTGGGTGTGGACTGGGAACAAAGACCTTTGACGCTACTCGCTCAGGCATTGCCAGATGGTAGCCGTTAAGCAGAAAGAACAGATAGAGGCAATAACCGGGGTAGAAAAGCCTATCTTTTCACATGGGCAGTCTGTCTGATGTAACTTTAACGGCTCCGGAAGATAGTGAGGCAATCATATGTGATACTCACAGGCAGTACGATATCATAGAGTGAGTGATAGTGAGGAGAGACCGGTAACGTTTTCATCTTTAGACGGCTGGAACCCTTTCTTGTCTGTTCATTGATGGGAGGCCGAGGTGTTACAAAAGAACCAAAAGGTGACTCCCGAGACCTAGTCAAGGATGTCAGACAAATAAGTAAGAAAATGACTGCCACGTACCGCTCGTCCAGCTACCATTCAACAACACATAACAATCCAAACCTTGGATCCTCTTATCCTTGGATGCAGCAATAATTCTCCACAATCGCAACGTTCTTTTAAAGAAAGGCCTCTAGTTCTGGTGCGATTGTAGGTCTGAAGAACCGGGGGGCGACATTGTTTCCGTTCACAGTACAGATATCATCAAACGTCGTCCCGAGTTCGCATTATCGGTACCACCATTGTAAATATCGATATCACAAAAATCCCCAGATTTCTCGCAGCCATTGGTACGGAGGTGAAGCTTGTACAGCGAGGAAGGCAAGAATCATAAAAAGTCGGTGCAAATAGTGGTCGTGGTTGTGGAAAGAATTGCAATTTGAAATTTAGGTTGAATTTACTTAGGCGCCGTTTTGAACCCTAACCCTAAGCAATCTCATTCTCGATTTCGCATTCTCCTTCCTGTATCATAACAGTGACACTCGCGGAATCATCAGCGGTGGAAAGGTATGTACAAAAAATAAAAAGTTATCGAGCCGCAGTCTTCATCCTCAGAGGCAATTAGGCCCTCTTCTCTACCTCTCCCTTCAAGTGTGGCCCGTGGGCACCATCACCCTGCACAATTCCCTCCGAATGCGAATCCAGTCCTCTGTCAGGGAAACTCAAGTTTGTCAATAATCTCCATGATAAGAGCCTGTAGAGAAGTGAGAAGCAATATGATACATGAGGAGGAAGCAGACATACGCAAACCGCCAACCCATACAGGACTGAGGACCCCCAAAAAAAGTGAACCTAAATATGTCATGATGATGAGCATACCTATTGAAAAGCATGATGACAAAGCCTACAAATTGCCGTACAACCCTAACGAAACTTTAGCATTACGCTTAATATCACCGTTTTCCAGCCATCTCTCAAGATTGAACGTATGGGCGTCCGCCCTGAAAACATCCTTGTTCCTGTTGTAACAAGCGATGGAGGTAATGATGCACGTTCCTTTGGGTATGAGCAGGTCGTGTAAGACCTTCCCAGATTTCATCATCATAGATTTGCTTAGAGGGAGTACATCGTCACGCGACGCGAATCTAGGACTGTTGTAAGAGATAGGGTGGAACCGCAGTATCTCCTTCAGAACTGCATTAAGATACGGCATGGCATCGAGATCTGAAGGGACCAAGTCACTGCAATTTGGAAGTGCCCGGTTTGCCCTGATCTCTGTGTGGAGCTTCTGTTAGACGACAGGAGCCTTGGTAAGCTCCAACAGAAGCCAGCTTAAGGTGGTGCCGCTGGTCTCGTGGCCGGCGAAAAGCATACCGCTAAGAGGACAGGGTAAAACAGTTCTCCCACTGCAAATGCCGGTTTTACAGCCCGCCGGTTCCTCGGGTGATTATTGACTGTGCTCGCAGGATTACATTAACGGGACTAGAGGAAAGGAAGGGTGCATCGTACTATCAGGATCTCGCATCAGCGGTCGAATGAGCTCAGCGCGGCCGGGAGGCTTGATGCATTGATACTTGGTGCCCTGGTAGATATGATAGATAGCTTTCGGGTCCGATATCAAGAGGTGATCTTCCTGGATTGAAGCATGTCAGGCTAGGAAACATTCGACCGGATACGCGGCACGCACCCACAACGAAGCTCGGACTCTTATAACGTCTCCGTATATTTGTTGTCATTTGAAGTCAGCCTGGAATCAAGTCAAAAAATAGTTATCAACGGGATACAAAGAGCTACCTCTCCAGCCTGTCCAGACAGAAGCTCAGGAAAAGCACCTAAAGACGCTTGAGAAGTCTCTGAGGAAAGGCGCCAGATAAATACCGTAGAGAAACGAGGTTGATGTAGGGCTTGGTACATCGCGCAACGAAATGTGAGTGATTCGGCGATATACCGCATAAACGACGGACAGCACAAGGAAGGCTAAGAATAGCGGAGGAAAATTCATGATGGACAGGTTTCAAAGTCGAGGGTAAATTCGAAGGATCAATCCTTGTTATTGCGTTACAGCTGTTCATCGCATCAGTTTGATTCCCGCTGCCAATCCAAGCACGTATTGGAGCGCGAGAGCTCGAATACGGCATCCCTATCACAATAGGTCCTTTAGCTTTATCTATCCATAGATGCCTCTAGGGTGAGAATTTGCGCGTTTTGCCAGTGCTTGAAACGCAATGGTGGCAGAAACGGCCAGACGGGGTGAAAGTAATCGTCGTTGCCGTTGTATACTAGCCCCACAGACGGTGGCGGTTTCAAGAAGCGTTTGAAGTGTGTGGCTGTGCAATAAATTTAGCCGACGTTTATTAGAGTTACATTAAAGTAGGAGCCAAACACACTAGAACACACTTCACGCTTATCACAATCTAGACATTAAGCTCTTTCTAATCTATCTCCGAGCGGGGTGAAAACCGAGGGGAAACCATCCTCTAGTAAACATCCGAATCTACTGAACACTCTAGCAATGTTTGAAGCTGTAATGCCTCT
Organism: Armillaria borealis; assembly: GCA_030435635.1. NCBI lineage: Eukaryota > Fungi > Basidiomycota > Agaricomycetes > Agaricales > Physalacriaceae > Armillaria > Armillaria borealis. Next base: position 443,026 of record JAUEPT010000021.1, on the reverse strand, counting down.
CAGATATCCTTCTGAATAGTATCCTCAACAGTGGATGACAAAATCGGAGGATCTCCATTGCTCACGTCGACGTGAGCTCAAGCGCCGTACACAAAGCGGCATGCCGTCCTTTGGTTCTAGAAGAGATTGAAATCAATGTGAGGATTATAGGGCGTTTCGGGTGGCTTACTCATAGTAGCAGCTGCCGTCGGTTGCGCGATCTGTCCCTCATAAGCTAGGGTAAACTCAAATTTCCCTATAAGAGATCTGCAAAATAAAGGGTGTCAGCGTGGGCCACGCGGTGTACGAAAGTTATGTACGCCAGAATCGCTTTCATTTCCAGTATGGCCATAAATTTGCCGATGCAAGACTGAGGACCTAGTAGGAATGCAGAATACATGGGATGATATCCCGGCGGTAAATCTAGCCAACGGGATGGTCGGAACCTATAAGTGAATATTATTAATTTTGCGGAGCCAACAGAACTCCGGCGAACATACTCGGCGACATCATCGCCCCATACGCTCTTCAGCCAACCAACAGCACGGATCTGCAGGGTAACTGATTAGCTGAGAAATCAAAGTTTCACGAATCAATAATCATACTGGAACATAAATCAGCGTCCCCTTCGGTACAAACTTCCCATCAAGGTGATCATCTTTCATTGACTTTCGGAAGGTCATTGGTATCGGGGGGAATAATCGTAGAGATTCATTGCTGTTTGGTCATCAGTAAATAGTCTGCGTCACGGAGGGGAAACCATACATGACACAATCTAGATATTGAAGCTGCTTAATTGTTCGTATATCAGGTCTACCACAGTCGGGAGAGCAGAAGGGGGAAACTTCTGCCCGGAGTCGTCCTTGAACATCAGGGTTTTTAGCCAGCAGGTAAAGAGCCTAGAGAATAATTGAAGCGTAGATCATAATTGGGTTCGAGCTGAAAGAGATAAAAATTCCTACCCAAGCTAAAGCGTTTGCGCTCGTATCATGGCCAGCCGCAATAAAGGTTAGCTGTAATCGCCACACAGTTAAACGTTGCTTTTCGAAGGTAGAATTTCACCGACGACGTGATGCAACATATCCCTCTCATCAACTACAACTGCGCGTGTATTCTTTTCTCTGTCCGCATTCCTCGCCTTGAGGAGAATAGTTATCATATCCAAGCGAGTCCCTGCATCGGCGTGCGTTTCCTGATCCGTTGCCCCAGCAGTTTTATCATCCAGGAACGTCGATATAATTGATTTGATAAGATGCATTGACTCAAACAACGCCGCTACAGGCTCTGAAACAATTTCATACGTGATTGTTCGGCATAGATAAGGACAGGAAAGCTCACCGAAGACGCGCACCCTCTTGAGGAAGCGACAACAGTAGTAAGGCCAGTCGGATATAGACAGAGGACCCGCGCCCGGTATCGCCATAAATGCATTCAGTGCCGTCGCATTCTGTCCTAGAAGCAAGCATTAGATTAAGACCTTTCAGGGTTAATACGACAGGTACATAAGGGTGCATACCGTTTTGTTCGTTGCTGATCCGCTCATAAGCCTCCATCAACTTTGATACATTGGAGGATTCAGATAGAGCCCCGCAGTCGTATCCGAATGCCGTTTTGCAAATGATATCCATAGCAGCTCTGTTCACTTTACCATTTTTTCGTTAGATGGCGGCGGACGGACTGGATAGGTTATAGCACGCACAGTAACTCAGCATTAGTATCTCCTTCCCCTGCAGTTCCAAGCTAGCTTCATTGGTAAGGAGGGCAATGAGGCTGTCGATGTATTAATGTCATCACTGTGATTGATGCGGGTGAACACACCGATCAATTGAGTCATAAAATATCTCGTCGTCTGTGGACAGCTGATCACTTGAGGATTGATTAGATTTACTACATGTGAAATACGCACATTTCAATACGTTGTGAGCCGAGAATACTGGTTGTAGCAGTTTCTTCATACGCTTGTGGTTGTCGCCAGATGCAGTAAGTAAGCCATGTCCTGCGACGACACCTAGAGTGTATTGCATGAAATTAGGCTGCAGCATCAATGAGTTGAACGTGCCAGCGATATTTTCGTAATGCAAAGAACACACCCTCGGATAATCAGCCCAATTTGTCACGAGAATTCGATGTAGAGCCTCTGGACTCGCTACGATAAGTCTCTCGATACCTATGGGACCAACGACGCGCACTATCGGGCCGTATTCTGCAATCCACTGGCACTGTGGGACACCAGCCTCGCCATTCATGATAACTGGGAATTGGCCTTTAATAATCCCGCCGAGAGGTGGCCCGGGAAATGCGCGTAAAGGAGATATCCATCGAGGGTACACGAGAAGGTAGTATACTCCTAGAGTAAGAGCTGAGCCTGTAAAAAAACCCATCGAATAAGAAAGCAGATACTCGTAAGACACCTAGTTGTTACTCACCGGCGGATAATAGAAGTATCAATAAAGAATACTCAGAAAAGAATGTCGATTTTTGAGGAACGTGGCTCTGAGAGAATAAAGCAAACATGGTGACGTTAGGTTTGAGTTGGAGAAGAGTAGACCGTTTGGATCACCAAGTATTTATGCCACAATGTGTCCTAGGAACAAGGTGTATAATCCTATACCCCACGACTGGCATTTGATACTGGTTTTAACTTTTAAATAGCGCATCACGGTCTTGGACTGCGCTCGCGATGGGCCTTTGGTTCCTTGATACCAACTCGATACCGTGATCCTGGAATCTGTCTGAATCTGTCATTGGATAGAAAGATATGCCGGCACCAAGTCCCCTGTGTCAGATTTACAATACGCACTCAGGTTCAGCAGAGGCCCTGGTACCTGGTTGGGCGTCGCAAAATCGCCTTGGTAATTGTTCGTTTAATCACGGCTGGCGTGATTTTCGAGTGTTCTTGATGGAGAAGTTCTGGCTGAGAATCGGAGGCCTCAGCGGCAAACACTGACAGTACAACAAGAAGCCAAGCATTCAACGATCGGGATCAATCGGATTCGAATTCCGTTTTGGGCGAACGCGTGTTCGTCACCCATGATCATTGTCATATTTTTCAAGTACCGTAAAGATGGACAGTTTGCGGTTAGACTGCCCGTGCTACCCGTATCAGATTGAATTTATGAAATGAGGGTAGGCACGACCATAATGTCTTAGGGAAGGTATGTCGACAGCTGTGTCTTTCTGTTTTTTTCTCGACCTTCTGTAAAGTTTTTGCCTATGATGCTGGTAGATAACCACGTTATCGAGACAAGCTCATCCGGCACGAGACTCAAGGCTGTTGTGAAGCGATATAGACCGGAAAATGGCGCGACAGGCAGCGAGGCTGGGTACGTTTTAGTGTTCGCGCACGGAATTGGATTTCGTATGTATACATAGCCTTCGCAGGATAAGGTGCAAGTGCTGACTATTATCCTGCAGATAAGGAACACTGGGAAGTCACAATTCAGCGACTTTTCGTCCTCGCGCTGTCCTCGCGGATCCGAATTTTGGAAGCCTGGGCGATCGATGCACAGACTCACGGCGCTTCTGCTGCGATGAATGAGGAAACAATAGAGGCGCCAGAATTCAACTACCGTGAGGAAGCTGAAATTTTGAAATAGCCATCGAACTAATGGCTGCTCAGTCATACAGGATTATGCTGAGGCATGCGCCAATGTGTATAATCTTCTCCTTCGTCCAACAATTAGAGAGGGTATCCACAAACTCGTTTTGATAGGGCACTCGGCTGGGGCTTCAGCGGCGTATGTACCCTCCCGCTAAACGCGAATGATGCTCATGTGCTTATTTACAGCGCGCTGTCGACAGCGTTCTGCGATCACATCCCTTTCCATGCCATGATCCTCGTCGAACCAACTGTATGGCCTGCCGATATAACGAATGTCCACTCTCCCATGTTCATATTGGCGTCCAAGACGATACCTAGGCGTCGCAATTTCTGGGCATCGAAAGATGAAGCGAGAGTATACCTGAAGAAACGCGCCCCGTGGAGTCTCTGGGATAATCGGATTTTGGATATCTATATCGTGAGCTACGCGTTTTGAATGCCGTTCGGTGATCTGACGAGTCGTTAGGAATACGGAACTGTGCCTCACCCTACGAAGAAAGGCGTATCTCTTGCATGCACCCCCAGACATGAAGCAATGCCTTTTATCACGGGAGACTCGGTGGTGCCTTTGCCAGAGCTGGATAAAACCCATAAGATTATACCTATCCATCTTGTGTATGGCGAACGTAACGATCTTTTGTACGTTCATATCGTTTTATTTCGCCCGTTTCCCCATGACAGTTGTATCCCAGCACTCGCGAGAAACAAGACACACTTCAGCGGGGCCGAAAGTTCGCTTCAGTTACACGTATCCCAGGAGCGGGTCATTTGGTAGGTCACAATTGTACCATTGGTGCAGGTAGGGAGACTGATACCAGTCGTGTTCCAGGTTGTACAGGAAGCCCCGGACAAGGTTGGAGATGTCATCTTTAATATATTGCGGGACAACGCCCAGAGGTGTAAGCTGTAGTTATCGAAACGTATATTAGACTGTTACAGACACCAGCTAGAACTGTTCCTCTATATACACCGCTGTACCGCGCGCCTAATAACCGGTCTAGGTTGAGGAACAGAATGAAGACCAATACCTTTAGAAGTGCAAATAGGCCGCTGTCTGCACTGGCTAATTCACGCCACATCACTCCTTGTTATGGCAAAAAGCAAATCAGAATCGTATATGCCACAAAACATTGGGAGGAGTAGACCTCACTGCTCTGTTAACTGCAGCCGGACCAACTGGGGCGGTAGGCATGAGCCTCGGAGGACTCGGAGTTCGCTCAATCAGGCTCTCCTGTAACCTTGAACAGTAGATGCTGTATCAAGTCCGTCAGGATGCTTATACCAATGCTCCTCAGGCGCGATCCAGGTTATTGTAAACAGCCTGGTTCGCGCGCTCAGGCATGTAGTAGTTTTAGAGCCGAGCGTCTATTGACCGTCACCCAGCTCAGCATAGAAGAGACGCTTCGCAGTAGCCTCGGTCCTTGGACCAGGCTTCCCACCTCCTGACTAGGTGTATAGAGATATCCGAGCTTCATCGCCGAAACCTATCATTAACTAGACTCGAACATTACATTATAAGCGAATCAGAGGGGAATATTTTTCTCGAACAGTCTGTAGTGCAACGGAACACGACCGTAAATGTGTATTCATTGATTCCCATAGTACATATACAACATCAGTAGCAACATGAATCCTCAGACAATTCGACAGCAAGTACATAATTAGATAACACATACCACCAAGATCCTTTACCTTCGACTCACCGCCTGCACTATAGATCCAAGCCCAATGTTCCTCGGCTCTTTCACCTCATAAACATACCTCCTCTTGAAGATCGCACCCCAGGCCGTAACACCTCGTTCGTAAACTCCCAACCGTTCCACCTGTCCCCCGTCATTCCCCTTAATAACATCGTAAGTCCCCTCTTGCTTCAAATGATTCCTACACCTCTCCCTCGCCCATCGCACATTGACCTGGCTGAGCCCAGGATTATGCCTCACCACCCCTACAGCGGTATCCCTCATCTTCTCCCTCTCCCCATACCGGTGCCCCTTTGTCACCGAGAACGTCTTTAACGCGGGAAGTAGCCCCAGCATCGCGGAGAGATGTCTCACCCGGAATGCCGTAGTACACATGAAATGAAACTCCGTCAGCTTAGGGCAAGATAGCAGGATAGGTCGAATGAACTCGCAGTCGGAGGAGGGCGCGTCGTCGGGGATGTGCATCCATATATCGAGAGAGGTGAGAGAGGTGAGCGTTCGGAGGATCGGGCAGATCATGGGCATCCGCGAGTCGTAGAGTGGCTCGCAGGTAAGATCGAGGGATGTGATGCTCTCTGGATGAGGAAGCTCTGCTAGCTGTTGGTAGATCCCGATGTACGTAGCCAACTTTGGCAAAGCATCAGATCCAAGGAATGTCGATACGTTATCCGGCGAGAGCCACTGTTTAAAGTTCCACGCAAAACGGATGTAGTTCAGTGTGGAGTGGCTGGAAAGGAAATTTCCAAAGGTGATGTCATTTGGTGGACTGAGGGTGAAGTCATCTTGGTACCCAAACGAGCCGAGTGTAAGAGTTGCAAGTTTTGGCCAGTTACCCGTCGTTACAGGAGTGACATCAAATAGGCGCGCGGACGTCGAAAAGCTACAGATCGAGAGCTCTTCAAGGTCCGGAGTGTGATTCAACAGCATATCCCACATCCTCTCAGGAAGCGCTTCCATTGATGGGAACAGCTCGGATCCACCTAATCCGTGCCGAACAGTCAACGAAAAGCTCTTTAAATTCCTGAACGAGAAGAGCTCGCTTTCCGGATCCAAGGGAAGATGTCCGACATTGCTGTATACCGTCCGTAACTGTGGACACCTATATCCCAGAAGAGATAAAAAAGACATAAGGAAACGTCACGGAAAACGTCACTTGGACTCACGAAAGCCGCAGTGTCTGCCAGAGGGAATCTTTCGGCATCTCCAGACCGTCCCAGTCGAACGTGTGCATCGTGGTCAGCGACTGGGCAATGTTCTCCACCGTGCTCGCAACCCAGTTTTCATCTATCCTTTCATCTGCCTTTGGCCAGGCAAGATAGTAATTTGGCCGCACGGCAAGCTTGTGGATATACCGACAGATCTCAGGACGCTGTTGAAGCATCTTGAGTGTCTTGCGACACGTCCTGCTCGAGGTGAGAACAACAGTATCATATAGCGCCGGCATAAGAAGCGCGCGCAGATAAGACGACTGCAGCGTCGTCAAGTTAGTGGCATGGACGAGCGTCGGGAACGATGTACGCACAGTCAAGCTCAAATTGAGCAGATCGTCCCTCCATAGCAGGTTTGCAATCTCGAGGATGATGTCTGCTGGGAGCGTGGCAATGGCTTGAGGTGCCGATATCGTCGATGGCGCATGGGAACGAGAGAGAATGGGGACCTGTAGGAGAATATTGAGGCTCCGTCGACGAAGGGACTTGGGCTGTTGCTCGAGGGACATTGAGGAAGGGAATGAGAGGCTTTCACCATCGCCTATATGGTGGTGAAAGGAAAAGGAGGCCGAGCCATCACAATCGGCATATGCCGAGGTTATTGGTCGGCCCGCGTCAACCACATAGGGGATGATCTTGCAACTGATGATTCCCACCCAGTCATTTATTCAGATACAGTGCTGTGATAATAGTCAACGGGAAAGACATGTATCAAGGGGAAAAGGTACACTTTGCTACTGACCGTTGTCGAGTCGCCCACGCTGGCGTTGGAAGATTCCTGGAGCATCGCAGTCAGCACGTTCGCAGTGTTCGCAGTGGAAATTTTGAGAAGAAATACCGTGCACAAGTATGGGAAAAAAGTTTCATAGATACACGTAACTCCCGCCACTGCAACAGTAGTGACCTAAAACGAGTAAGGACCCTGCCCGTTAAGGACGGGCACGACAGCTGTTGGAATGTCTGGTGTCAATAAAAATCAGCGCCAGCCACCTACTAGTGCATAGGTATAAGATTTCGCAGCCAATAAAAGGGACATACGCACTCTGGGCTGCGCTAACGCCCGCACTGCGGGCCGCCAAAAATCGAAGATCGCCTCAAGAGGTCGCTTCTATCGATAGCCGAATATGAGAAAATTATCTCGATTAACAGACCTTTGGAGTGTACCTGGGATGGTGGATACAGCTTCGAGAACAAGCCAATTAATGTGATAAGAAGATCATCTAATGCGTGTGCACCGTCAGATTAAATCCCACGGAAATATTGGGCGCTTACTGATAGGAATGTGATTATCTGTCTTCATTGTAGATGGTGCTGCTCCCTGCGTAGGCTACTGCTGCTGCAACAAGTCAGATAAGGCGTCGATGGAGGTAAATTGGATCATTATTCACCACTGGTAGGATCTACGGCGACAGCTGCTCGAAGATGTGGCAAGGGATTTGAATTATCAATAACAGCGGTAGCCACCTGCTGCTGCATAGGTTCACGATTTCTCAGCCAACAGCATGCGCTCTGGATTGGAAGTCAGACATCGCTATGACATTGAATCTATCAATGGCAGAATTTCGGGAAACAGGTGTCATAAATCGCGGGTAGTGGGTACAGCTTCGAGTGCCATATAACGTCGTCTGAGATGCATATACTTCAACTCTCACAGACGAAGAAAACAACTAGCACCGCTTGATGGGGTGCCAAAATTTTGGATGAAGAAATGTCGATTAAAATTTAATGTGGCTCACCATTTGCGGACATTAACAGAGAAGCCAACTAGACAATAGCAAGGAGTTAACGTAGACTCCGAAACACAGCATGATTTAGAAGATAACGAACGGTAATTTCAACAGCGAATCGCGTCCTGTCGGCGTTTCAATGAAGCTTATTGTTCGAAGCATTCGGCGTATTGGCAGTGTCACTGGTGTTAAATGACTTCCTGCCCACAGAAAACCAGTCCAGGACAATGGATGCGAGTAATAGCGAGTTACTTGAGAACCTCACCATCACTTTCTGACGCGACACATAGCTGTATGCGCATTTCACAGCGCCTGGTAGTATTGGAAACGTGGAAAAAGAGTAAATCTCCCACCGCTCAATGAGCCACAGAGAGCAAAAAGCTCCTTCTCTTGCAAAGACGCGCTAAGAAACTCCCCACGGGACTGTGGCGCGAAGATAGTGGTGGTAGGTGTAAAAAAGGTAAGGGCTGCCGTCGCGATCAGTGGCTGTGTAGCAGCGAGTCTGTATAAACTCCTAAAATAGAACTGCCCGCCAAATCAACAGCGCTCATCTTGCTCTTCCACCATGACTACGCTTCCTGTGCTACGTTCTGTACCGAGTGTATTTAGTCCCCTTCCCTTGTCTCTGTTCCGGAGACTTTTCCGTCTGATTGGTTTAACATCCAGTGTCCAGGTAATTAGGGTTGCCTTGCCCCTCTCTTCCATCGCTTGGAATACAAACAGGCGTGGCAGTCTTTGCCGGGTTATCTGGACTTGCATTATACATCTTACCCGCTGTGGTTCTGGCAATATTTGGCAGAAATAACGCGTAATATTATCTAGTCCCTGCTCAAACATGATTCGATGACTTGCGGAATCCTCTCATCGACTTTGGACAAGATATCGACCAACTCTGTCTACATTGCGATACTGTCAGCAGTGGATATATCGCACCCAAGGTACTGCTCACCCATATCTTCTCCTGCACCTTCATCCCCGCCTCGCTCATGGCATAATCACTGACCTCTACTATTTCTGAGAAAGAAACATAACCGCCGCGCAGACGCTTCTCGTCCTCTCCTCCTCCCACAGCAGCCCAAACCAGCTGTCGACTACCCTCTTCCGTCGAGTAACCAAGTAACTTAACCGTGACCCAATCAGCAAGGGCCATGTACCAGGTGTCTGTGATACTTCGGCGCAGCTCAGATTGGCAGAACCCAGGATTGATGGCATCGACGATGATCGACTCTGGTAGACGGCTCTGAAGAGAGCGGGAGAAAAATACGTTGAGGACTATACCGAATGATTAGTTGTCTGGGTATGCGGAAATTCACTGATACTAAGTACGTTTTGTCACTTTGTAACGCTCAATCTGCATGTTGCTAATGGTGCAAATAAATATAGTGCGGTCGACGGGAATAGGCGGAAGGTACCTTGGTGTACAATACTCCTTGCTTGAGAGCGTGGCCAAAATATCACCGTCCGTAACGGTTTTCGGAAGATTCGCCCAATGATGAACATCGCTAGCTACTACGCAGATACGCGGCGTCGTGTTGTGTTCTTTAGCCGTGTGCAACATGCGAGGGAGCAGACGTAATGCAAGTAAAGGGGATGCGATGTCATTGATTTACAACCTATATGAAACTTGAGAAAGAGGTCCTTTATACGACTCGGAGGGAGACATACGAGGATTCCCATCCGTCAACAGTAGTACGATATTCCTTGGTTGGCATTACACCGGCATTGAGAACGAGGATATCCAAACGACCACCATCGGCTTCGAACTTGTTTCCAAAGGCGGTGACAGACGAGAAGCGACTGAGGTCGACCAGCCAGAGCTCAGCTTTCTGATAACCCGTTTCGGCCTTCAGCCCTATTAACAGTGCGAAATTCAGCTTTGCATATTTCTGTCAGGTCAAAACAACACACTTACTCTCCAAGGCAGCCTGTCCTCGTTCCTCATTACGGCACGCCATAATAATCCTCTCTGGATTCATGGTAGCAAAATGTTTGGTAGCTTGAAATCCTAGACCGGTGTTGGCGCCGACTACGATAACAGTCTTCCCAGAGAGATCGGCTTTGACGACTGGGGGCATTGTCTTTCTTTGATCTTGGAGAAATGTGAGGAATGATCTTTTGGGCATGGTGTTGGTGAGTCGCAGGAAGGGAGGAAGCAGGTTAAGATCGAAGTAGACTCAAATCTAAACCGTATATATACGTATGGCGGGTGACGTCAGACAGTAATGCCGAACGTGCTCGTCATGTAGACCTGTAACAGCTCGTCTTCCATATATAAAGCAAGCTCGTTCAAAACGATCAGTCACAGGTCTACAAGATCACTGCCTTATGAAAATATCATGAGCTGGCTCCCATATTTAGAAGACGACCGGTTACAGGTCTACTCGTTATGATCGGGATCAATCATTAGAGGTGAGAGATCACACGATAGAAATGGCGTATTACTTTGTGCTATTATGTTTGGGCCCTTTTCCCTATCTACGTACAGATGTGAGTAGACAGTAAACGCACACAATGGAGATTAGCACCATTTAGCGATATACGAGGGAGTCGAGACAAGATTCCTGGTACTCTGCTAATCAATAATTAGCATGCGACACGCGATCTGTCTTCGTATACCAGCCAGCTGCCGCAACTACGTCTTAGGCATTCGAAGGGTCCTCCCATCTGGCCTGCTGCGTGTTGCATGGCCCTGCCCGCTATGGGATGGTGCATGCGAATCGACCGCGGGTGTATATCTGTCACCACTATGTCTCCCGTGTCTGTCACGCCGACCATCCCGCGAAGAAATCGGAAGGGAGTGGTATAATCTCGGCATCTGGGCAGCAACATCTCTACTGGAATGAGAATAGGGATGTCCTGAGGCGTGGTGTTTCTCTGAGTGATATAGTTTGGGCGTCTGATCCGAGCTAGGCGCCCTACCCGAATGCGAATGTGATTTCTCTGGGACGTGGTGAGGCCTGGTTGATTCTCGAGCTGGAGGAACGCGATGCGGAGGATTTTTTCGTGGGAGACGGGTATCCCTCGCAGGGAGCTTTTCTAGAGGAGATATATTCTGCAGTGGATAATGTACGACTCTCCATGGGTTTCCTCGCCCCGAGATGATAAATACAACGCCATCCCGGAACGCGGAGGGTAGACGCCGTATGTAGTTTCTTAAATCGACTCGTCTGGTCCAGATGAGCAAGCATACGGCATAGATAGGCTCGATGGCGACGGTAGCTGCAAGTAGCTAGATGGATAAACAATTTAATGGAAGAAGACAGATGTAACCGAGGAGATCTCTTACCTGGCCAAAACCCAGGGGATCATAATTGATACGCTGTTCATACGGTGGTGTTTCGCCGAAGCTCTGAAGAAGCTTGTAGTAGTAATAGTCCATGTCGACGATCCATATTCTGAGTGTTCCCGCCCAACACGTGTAAGCTAGGACGATGCAGAGGAATATTGTCCACGGATGCGCACGGGTGATAACAATCCTAAAACCTTGAATTCAACAGACATATAAGCAATGAGAACGAAGACTGACCATTGCGACAGGCAAAAGGACCGGACAGAGAACCACGTCATCTGGATGCATCGAAAACGAGGCCAGGGAACGACCTTCTGCATGTGTCTCCGGTGCTCTTCTCGGATGTCGGAGAAATGGCGTAGGGCATAGATGAGATAAAAGAACGGCAACAACGGTAGGAAGTAAATTGTGATCTCCAGGGCCTCTGCTGCAGTAATCGATCGATAGATGAACCATCCGACGACTGTAGGCGAAGGGCAGACATCGCCCTCAAAGACATCAGCGAAATATATCAGAAGATCCAAGACGATCCAAAGAATTAGCATGATCGTGCTGAGAACTCCAATGATTATCTTGGACCTGGAAAGGCGCTCATATAACGTGTTTCTTTTCCCCAGACACACACGGAGCGTCGAATATAGAAAGTACAAGGAAAGAGGCGACACGGTGATAGAGAGCGCGAAATGCGCGTCAGCCATAGAGAGATTTCTCCGGCACATGCTGAAGAATGTGACGAGGAGAATGCTGTACACTTGTACGAGCACGACACGTACTGACTCTGTCACGTCGTCGTGAGACCATTTAATGAGTATCGCTGGAAGTCTTGGTTAGTCTTCGCTATGAGGTAGCTCCAAGGACTAGTACACACCCAGCATGACATTGGCAATGAAGACTATCGTTTATAGTCAGAACCGCGCAGATCTTTGAGTCAATCTGATGAGACGCACTGGACAATCGTACCGCGTAGCCTTGCATGTCGGGATCACGACTGCTACGAGCGATACATTCGATATATGCCGTCGCTTGCCAAGAATGCAGACCGTTCATCGCCTATAAAACTTTCGCTGAGCCTTACGATTATCGAGTTTGTTGGACAGTAAGAGAGCGACAGCGAGGTAGAAATGAGCCACGCCTATGTCGCGGCTATATAACGGCTCCGCCACAGTCGTCCCTTCGGCTGCACGCGATGGAAGACTTGTTGACGTCAAGCGAACGCATGAAAGCTACTTAATGAACAGCTATTAGCATCCGGAATCAGGGTGAACGACAATATACCATACCAATCCGAACTCTGGTGCGCGGTCCTTATCAGGATAAGTCTGGCGACGGCATTTTTCATCCTCCCACCGTCAACGATATGAGGTGCTGCACTGCTAAGGTATGGTTGTTAAGACCCGTATGCTTCTTCGCGTCCGATTTACATGCTCATTGTTGATGGAAAGGAAAATTAACCGGATTGATCCGGGCCGAGGCGCCGCTTTCTGCTTTGTACTTCCACTGCTACTTCAATCGATGGTCCTCATACCCGTATCAACTGCAAAAAGCTGACCAATCAAGTCGTCCACTTACTCCCAAACACTTCCGTTGTCCACTCAGTCAATACATATCCTGCCAATTTTCGCCAGGAACCGGTTTCAGCCTCGCACCTTGCTTTGGTCTATTGCGTTTCTCCCTTGAACAGGCATAAATTCCAGTTCGTACTCCGAAACAAATCCAGGCAAATTCAGAGGTCAACACCATAAGGCGAACCTTTGAAACACCCGAACGATCCAGGTCCTGCCCACGCCAAACCCTTACCAGTCGTCCAGGTCAAATTCTATCCCTTGGACATACGGCTCCAGCCATCATCTTTCGTTTCAAACTGCTTGAGGCTATGGATGTACCGGTAGCGGCGTTTTTTATTCCAATCTTGATACTGAGAGCTCAGGACATATAATCTTTAAAGAAACTCTCAACGATTTTATTCCAAGTCTCCTCGGATTTCAATAAGTATGGTCATTCATGCATCTTGAACGTGGTAGAACAAATTGTGAACACGCGACTCAACTAAGAGCAACACTGTTCCCGCTGCCTGGCAAAAGTTACAGCAGCATTGACTCAGTCTCCGGTGGCTACATAAAGACGAAGTCTATTTAAAATCGCATATATTCGTAGCACAGTAGATACGTCGCGAGAACGAAGAATACTTCCTAGTTCAGACACATGCCTAGTCACAAAATTGCACACATGGCCTCGGTCTTAAAAACAACGTTCATTCACTCTACCGATTGTGCTCTCTCGGATTCGAACCGACATCATTAACCCACCGCTGAACGCCGCGGTTATGGTTATGCCAAAGAGCCATGAAATAATATGCACAGAGGTATTACCAAAAGCATTCTATTGGCAAGCCCAAACTTCTCACCCGTCTGTCCTTTCAGATGCGCATAACTCACTGGTACGGGTGAACAGGGAGAATGTAGCTTCGAACGCGAAGACCAAACACATAAAAGATTCCAGAATCAGAGCCATACTAAATCGAACTTCAAAAGAGAGAGAATGCATAGCAATGCTATTGTGCCCTCTCGGATTCGAACCGGGATGATCAAGAGATACGATGATTACATTTATGCCAAAGGGCCTTGAACGTGTTCTTGGTACTATAAGGATCGAACCCCGGCCGGTGCTCTTCCTTAAGCGCGTGACCAGACGTCCTTGAACGCTTGTTCCTTCAAATGTATGTCGCCAGACTCCGAAGTCCCAGCCGGGTTCATTTCAGCAGCTGGCAAATATCTGGCTATCAAATTCCCCACAATACGAAAACATGGTGAGGGTAGTCAAAAAAATATGCTATACAATTGTAATTACACCCTCCCGGATTCGAAACGAAGACGTGGATTCTCCTGATATGGTGATTACGGTTACACCAAAGGGACCTCGGATAGTGATGCAAAAATATAGTATAGACGGGTGGGACGGCTGAGCGCTGTTTAAGAAGCTCTGCGTTTTTGGCTGGAGGGACATGGGGAGATGATGGCGGAAGGGGAGAAAGGGGGGCGGAGGATGGAATGGGCACGCGTCAGGCCTTAGATACCATGACTCTCGATCAGCGCCCGGCACCAGCCCGACATAAGAATAGCAAAGGTGCCGGTGAGAGCGCGTGATGGAAGTTGGCTGTTGGACGGGTTGTGATGCGACAGTGCCAAAAAGTCGTACAAACACCTTGCCGTCACAAAGCCATCAAATAAGGAGATGCATTCTCTACTCGCCAAAATTGCTGAGGCTCGCAGGCATAGCATCCTGGTTCAGATGGAGAGTGTCGCCAAGTTTCCGCCAAAAAGAAAGTAATGCGTTGTGTTGAGTTTGCGGAGGCGACTAGGTCAACAACGATCACATGCTCTCAGCCCCGAGCAAGGGCTGAAATTCTGCAGCGCGTGCTCTCACTGTACAGGGCCGTTGACATCGAACCGAATGCCGCGCGGATACTAGAGAGTAGTGCTATCGCAATAAATGCAATTCCGTGTACTTGTCGTCCTGGTGAAAGCCGTTCTCTCCTTGCTCGTGCGGCCATGGCGGCATCCGAGAATTGCAAAATGTAACATTAGACGACCGATTTCCCGTCTGTCCTCTTCGGCGCGAGCTGTTCCATTCAATCGCCCATGTAGAGGAAGAGGCGACCTGGTAACGAATGCGGTTCCGTTCCTTCCAAGGTGAAAACCAACGACGTCGTCCAGAATGCTGAGCATAATGATATAGGCCTATAGAAACCCTAAGACGGCCATGAGGTCTGAGAGCGGGCTCAGAGAAAGATACGCACTTGTCCCTTATGTCTCCTCTGACCGCGAGTCGACGAAAGGTGATTCTTCTGGCACATTTTGTGATTGCTGGCGGACTCGGGATTGCTGACATTGTGCCAAGATCGACGAGTACGGTTGGGCCGCTGGGACTTGTGACGCTATGAGAAGAAGAGGCAAAATATAGTAGATGGCGACGTACCTATGCAGTTGTCCCTTCAAATTGACGATAGATCACTCAAACTCGATGCCATCCTGCTTGCCCTCTTTGAGAACCCGTGTTTTGACGCTCGTTGGGCCATTCCGTGTTGCTAATGCTGGTCGCGGAGAGGAGAAAGGAGATCCACGTGGGCACGATCCTGTCGAAATACGAACCGGATCCCTTCCTTCCTTTACGCCCATTTTGGACTCCTCCGAGCCTCGCCAATCATTACTTCCTCCAGTCATTCGAAATTGGACTTCTTTTAAAATGGTCCATAGGCACTTCTGGGAAATCGGTTCTTTGTTGACGTTGCCCAGTTTACTAGCGGGACACGGGCGAGAGCTTCGTGGCGAAGTATCCTGTCGTTCTGTTCTAATGTGGTTATCAGTGTTGCTTGCCTTTCCGCTGCGTTCATGCGCGAGGTCAGGCACGAGCGTAGCGACTGGCTATGCTCTAGATACGTAGAACACTGAATCTACGTGATATGGAAACCAAGGACTCCCCGGTGGTATGCCCTTTGACGACGACCCCGATGTTTAACGTCAACGCTTCAGCTTCAGCTATTGGACACTGGCACACTGAACGCTGCACGGCTCAAACTGACCATCCACTCTACCGTTCAACCGTCCTATCTCGCAATCGTCTTTTACACCAAAGCCAGTTTCTATGAGTATCGAAATGAACACGACGGCGGCTATATCTTCACAACCGGAAGGAAGAATTCGCAGGACACGAGTCGGGAACAAGGCGTGGAGATATCGTGACACTGAGTTCGTGATTTCTGTTCTCGTTCGTACTGATGGAGCGATGGACACTGCCTGTTGGACCGGAGCTCAGCGCTCATCGATGCATCATCAAAGACAGGATGTATACCCCCGACGTCCTTGAAACCCGCATATCTTTCACCTCGTACTGCGCTCAACACTGCTCAGGGATCACGTATATCTACTCGCTTTCAGCGGGAGTGCCCGAAAGAAGGATTCGGGAATCGATAACGTGTCTGGTGTATCTGTTGTAGCATAATGATCATTCTTCTTCGCGCTAGTTGTCTGGTCTTCTCGGAACGAGAAGATATGGATCTTGCACTCCTCGACTATAATGACCGCTGACAAAAGTATATTGCAAAAATGATGGACCAACCCATGAACAGAGTCGGAATCGAACCGAGCTCATGATACCTCCGCGGGTATACCAAAATGCCCATACTACATAGGCTGGGTAAGTCCTTGGCAAGTGAATGAGACTCTGCGCGAAACATACAATGCCAATGCTCACCATCCTTTTTGAAGACTAAAAAGCGGAGCGAAGCCGAAACTAAGAAAAACCAGTCCAGCGATATTATTGAGTCATGGACTCTGGCGGATTCGAACCGAGATCGTAAAACGGCAGTGGATTTACGATCGTGCCAAAGGGCCCTTGTTGAGTAAGTAGCAGGAATTGAAGCTGAAGGTTGGACTGGGGATTGTCATAGAAAATACCCGTCCTCAGATCGAAATGGTGCTTTTGAGATTATCAATTCGTGCCATTCGAACCTGCTTTTTCAAGGGGTACAAAGCAGTTCCGACTTTGGGGAAAAACCTATGACTTCGAACTATATGCACCCTCTCGGATTCGATCCGAGGATGGCGAATTATGATTGGGCCATAGGGTGCTTTTGGTTTGGACACTGGAAGGGACTCTCAGTGGAGACTCCAATCTGGAGAAGGGCAAAACTTGAGGAACTTTACCATCCGTGACGATGGACCTTCCCGGGTTCAAACCGAGGATCGTAATACAGTGATTACTTGTGATTGCGCCAAAGGGCCTAAACATAGAAGTGGTATATCACGTCAAGGAGATTGCAAGGAGACTGAATAATTTGCACACTAGACTCGAAATATACTTATCCTGGAGACATTCCCGTGTTCATTACGTCGAGGCCCAAATTATCTGCAGTTAGTACTGATAGGAACTGACGCCGATCAGGGACCAAGACTCGCGAACAAAAATTCAGAGCTGTGTCAAATTTCGCGCTTTGGCGTTGGAGAATATTGGAGGATGCTCTTGTTCTCATTATCTCTAGTTTATCTACGTCATAGACCAGAATGCGTTGAAATAATTACGGCTAGTAGCCTCTAATCGACTACCCTAGGGTTAGAGTAACAAAGTGGAGTCGCGTTGCAAAATGTTGTAGTTACTGGTAATGACATCACCCGGGAGCTAATGGGTAGTGTCCGTCAATGTTGGGACTTGTTCTGACTCATTAACGGTGTCCACGAGTATGGATGGTGAACATTGACCACTCATACCGGCGGAACAGAAGTAAAGCCTAAGCGACGCCTGAGCATCTAACGGCGAAGGCGTACACATTCCTTCTTGGTGCCAATCATTGGTAAAAGAATCATTGATGTTGATCACTAGTCTCGGATTCGAACCGAGACTATGGTGGTTACGAAAGCACCCTTACAACGCACTGAGGCCGACCACTCGGAAGATACTTGAATGCCAAAACTCATGGCATAAGCGAAAGGTCACCGGTCACCTCGGCGGTTATCTTGCTAAAAAGCAGTATGGACAAAGATGTACATATGGACCCTCTCGGATTTGAACCGAGGATTATGATATGATGATTACGATTGCGCCAAACGGTCCCTGTAGAGCACAGGGCCGTCGCTAATTGATTTGACGAGAACCAAAGCCGGACAGAACAGGACGGTCTCTGAACTGCATCAAAAGGCACGAAGCTGAGCCACTGTTCACAAACCACCTCGCCACCCGGATTCAACATTTCCGGATATAAGCTAAATAAAATAAGAAGGCACATTTAGCTTAGACTCGACACAGCATGGTTCGGAAAATAACGAACGGTAGTTTCAACACAACAGAAATCAACCGGAATCTCGGATACTGCGTCCTGTCGGCGTTTCAAGTGCGAAAACATGGTGAGGGTACAAAAAACTATCCCACACGACTGTCATTGCATCCTCTCGGATTCGAACCGAAGTCGCAGCTACGGTGGCTACGATTCCACCAAAAGGACCTTGATAGTGATGCAGTAGATGGAAGTTATTACTCTACTTTCTGTTGAGTATTACGTGTAGTACCTCACGAAAAGTCTCTCAGCAACTGGAGGGACGGCAGAGCATCGGGAAGGCTTTTTCCTGACACAAGGTGAAAGCGTGGAGTGGAAGTCGGCGGTCGGACAAGTTGCGATACAACAGTCTGAGTGATTCTGAAAGCGATGCATTACACGAGCCCGCCTGCCGCGTGGATATCTCTCCTTCCCATCTATGCGAAAAAGCTATACAGACACCTTGCCGTCGCAAATCTATCTTGAAGCGCAGATAAATGCCTTCCCTGCTCGCCGAAATACGCCAAAATGGCAGAGGCTCGAAGGCATAGCATCCTAGAATTTGCGCGCCCGGGCTCTCTTGTCCAAAAGGAAGGCCGCGTTCAGATGGAGAGTGTCGAATCGCTTTGAGTGTCGCCAAGTTGCTGCCGCTTGTCTGTACTGAAAAGAAAAGTAACGCGTCGTGTTGAGTCTGACAAGGCGACTAGGTCAAGAACGATCATATGCCTTCAGTTATGAAAAGCCATTCTCTCCTTGCTCGTGCATCCGGGGATTGTGAAATGTTCTTCCTCAGGCCTCAGTTCTTGCCCATCTTTACCCTTCGGCGCGAGCTGTTCCGTCCAATCGCAGAGGAAGAGGTTATCTGGTAACGAATACGGTTCCCTGAGGTGAAAACCAACGACGTCGTCAGGAATGATGAGCGCTGAGCGTATAAGCCTATAGAGACCATATGGAAGTCTTTAGTTCTGAGAACAGGCCAAGAGAAAGATACGCACTGTCTCCTCTTTTGACCACTATGGTGATGCCGAGTCGACGGAAGATGCCCATGTTTTGTGACTGCTGGCGGACCAGGTTTTGTATCATTGTGTCGAGGATAACAAGCACGGTTGGGACTGGGCGGCGCCGGTGAAGCTATGGTGAGAAGAAGAGGCAAAATACAGACGATAGAGACGTACCTATAGTCCCTTCAAATTGACGATAGATCTCTCAAACTCGATGCCATCCTGCTTGCCCTCTTTGAGAGCAGGTATTTTGACGCTCGTTCGCCCATTCTGCTCAAGATGATGCTGGTCGCGGATCGGAGGAGAAAGATCCACGTGGGCACAAGAAAACTGGAAAACTGGATTTATTGGCCACCTCTGCTGATACAGCTCAGGTAAATAAGTGCAAACTAATCTACCTCGGTAGCTCTTTGTAAGTAGTGGTACATGTATCAAGGGCAACGGTCAAGACAGTAACGTAGGAGACAAAAAGGACGGTAGATCGATGGCTACGACGTTATTTTTCTTTTTTGATGGAGCCGGACGTACCCTTCGCCTATATTCTGCCCAAATCCTGCCAGCCAGACGAATGCATGACGTGTGCCAGGTGTGGGCGATGCGCACCAACAAACGACATGTTTTCGCTCCCGTCAAACCTGTAATTGCGGGCAAAGGTGGTGTTAGACCGAGGTAGAAGCGAGACAGTGATTGGGGCCACAAGACCCTCCAGTCGGAATACAAATCGGTCCGGATTCGATCCCTTCCAAAAACACTAACATCTACATTGATGCCCGTTTCCTCCTCCTCCCTAGTCGCTGCTTACTCAAGTCATCCAAAATTAACCCTTGTTCAAAATGGTCTATAGGCGCTTTCGGTAAACCGATTCAATTTCTTCGTCAACGGACTACCAGCCTTTGACCAGCCTGAGCTTGGTGCACCTCGTGGTGAATTATCTGGCTATGCTCTAGGTACGTCAAATTCTGAATCTACGGAATATGGAATAACATGCAAACGGCTGCCTGTGGTCTTTCCTTCCCTATCAAGCTCAGCGGATGTATGCCCCCCGCGTTTTTGAAACCCGCTTATCCTTCACTTCGTACTGCACTCAACGCGATGGAAGGATACATCCCAGGATATCCAAATTTCTTCTATTCGGGGGCGGAAAGAAGATTTTGGGAATCGATAATCTGTCCGGTGTGTATCATAAATCTTCTTCGCGGTAGTCAGCTAGTTTTGGCGGAACTCTCACACGGGAATGGGTGAGGAGAGATATGGATCCTGACTCAAAAATTTGTGCAATTACCGCTGACAAAGTGCGCACCGTAAAAATGAGGCCAACAACATTAGTGCGCGAGAGTTAAAGGGACAGAGTCGGAATCGAACCGAGATCGCGATGACTCCAGTAGTTAAGAGTTACGCCAAAGTGCCCACACTGGGTGAGCCCTTGGCAAGGGTATGAGACTCTGCCCGAAAGATATAGTGCCAATGCTCTCAAAAGGTCACCATCCTTTTTGAAGACTAAAAAGTAGAGCGAAGCCGAAAACACACTCGGATTCGATCATGGACCCTGGCGGATTCGAACCAAGATCATGAAATGGCAGTGGATTTACGATCGTGCAAAAGGGACCTTAGTATGAGCAGAAAGCCGCGGTAGAAAACACCAGTAAGGAGAATCCGAGATCGAAATGGGGAAATAGTGCTTTGGAAAGGTCGGAGCTGGTGCCATTCGAAGTCTCTGCTTAGTCGACAGGGTCCTGCCAGTACAAAGCAGTTTTTTTAGGAAAACCTACTGACTGGATTCGCACCAAGATCGTGATGATACGGTGAATTGTGATTCAATCGTGTCTGGGGTTGGGCCGTTACCATATATTCTAGGGAGCCTCCGAGCGTACTAAAAAGCAGCGCTTGACTTGTAAGTCTCTACTACATCTGTCAAGACTCAATTTCGTGGACACTGGTGACTGGGAAAACAATCTGGAAAACGGCAAAATTCCAAGGATGGGTAATGTAAATGGACCCTCTCAGGTTCGAACGAAAGATCATGATGCAATGATAACAATTGCGCCAAAAGGCCCGTAGTTACTGTGAGGGTGTCATGTTGGAAGGTGCATCAATTGAAAGGAACTGGATTCCGGTCCGAAGCGCATCGTGCCATGACCACGTGGACCCCAAATTTCTTCTATCCACCCCCACCGACCATTTCGTACGCGAGCGCTGTACAGTCATTTCTCTCAGCATTCCCAGCAGCCAGAAGAATCGTGTTCTGACATCGCATGGCCCGAGGAGGAGACAATGTTTATCTTTCCCCGTCCCAGGGCTCTTTCACCCGAGTGTCAGCTTCCATCCACAATTCGCAGGCTCGTCATCCGTCTTGATAGCATCCTCCCCAACGTCATGGGGCGTCCATTTCTTTAAGCTACTGGAAGGTCGGTGCAGGTGACTGACTCGGTGAGCTTCGTGGCAAATTATCCCAGTCTCGTTTTGTTCCGATGCGGTATCAGTACTACTTGCCTTTCCCCTGGGATTATGCGTGTGCGTGAGGGCATAAAAAGACCAGGTGCCTGGCGCAAATACACACGATACAAGGAATCCTCGGTGGTGCGCCCTTTGACAATAGTTCTGCTCAGACACTCTACCACTCGTTCCATCCGTCGCCTTCATCATTCTCGGTTACAGAGTCATCTGGGTGATTACGACTCGGAACGCATCCCGTCTCACGACCCCACAAGAGAGCCCACTCCCATGCATGTACGACACGGCTGCATCTCCCGAATGGAACGAGCCCCAGAGAAAGACGAATGCGTGGAGATGTAAGGACCAAGGTGCGGCGATATTAGACACGCAATCTCGCAGTTTCTGTCTCGACGAAGGGAAAGACGACTGCCTAGCTTTTCTCACATCAAGCTCAGAGATCGGAAGCCGTCTTTGAAACCTGCGTACCCTTCACCTTCCACTCCGGACATTTAGCGGATTAAGCTGGCTGCTCGTATTATACAGGATAACATCTCTGCACGTCCAGCACATTCATTCATTCATTCGGAGGGCTTTGGAGAGGTTGCGGGATTTAGTAATCCGTCTGGTGTACGTATTAGTATAATGATTATCTCACTAGTCATCTCGTATTTCTGGGGAAGGAAAGCTTAAGCAACGAGGCTAGCACTTGCAGACACTTGTACATTCTATCTTAGAGATCACTGGCAAAAGACTTCGTCATCCCAATTAGAGGATAGTCTCGGATTTGAACCGAGATCATAGCAACTGCGGTGGTTACGGTTACACCAAAGGACTCATACAATGCAGGCCGAGCAAGTCTGTAGCGAGGGTGTGGAGTCCGATTCTCTGGGGACTGCACGGAAGACGATACCAATACCGGTGAAAAGTCACCTCGGCAGTATCTATCTCGACCGACTTTGATTGAGACCTCAACCAAAGTATGTCCGTCGAACTGACCCCTTGTATGACCGTTTTTCGCTCTTCTTGACCTCTGAATACATCAGGAAAAAGGCCATTTGCTATGTAGCTCTGTGTCGGTGCTACGTAGCACTACCCGAGTTATGTAGCAGGCATAGCTCACCGCAATGGCTATGTACCATCCCGTACCATTCTATAGCTTGCTGCTAGATATACCGTAGCAGTATCTATCTCATGAAACCAAGGTAAATCAGAAATTCCTTATGTAGCGAATTCCACTCATCAGACATTCGAAACCATTACAATAAGCAATTGTATAGGTAAAATTTGCAACTTAATCGAAACGGCAGAAGTATAAAAGTTATGGTGTCCCTGGAAGCTCCTATTGGACTTGAAGACTTCGGAATACAAGCTGAATTGTTGACTGGTTAGTGTAAATTTGTGCATGTATCAGGGTCCGCTGTGACTGGACTCACTGGGGGTTCTGCAATTGCAAGTCCGAGGGATTGGAATATATCAAATTGAGTTACTACTGGCTCACAGTGAGGTGGGATAATAATAGGAGCTGTATTTGTGGAGAAAGATAAGCACTCTTCAACACGCAGTCGAGAACGGATGCTTGACCTTACTAGTGCCCAACGCAAAACCAAAGCGAGACGCAAAATGATCAAGTCCATTTCAAACTCCGATCCAGCTCCGAAGGTCCGTGCACAAATCAACAATACGATCACGCCATCCGATCAAAACCAACCACCTCTTTCTTCCCTTTTACCACCATCATCCGACGCGTCTTTGGTGCCAGCTTTCCCTCCTGAGAATATAGCCATTGCTGGATTTGTCGTGTTCCTTCCTCAAGCTTAAGTATGCTTTGTCCACCGTTCTTTCCATGATTCACTACGAATCAAAGGCCATTGGTGAGTAGTTATTTTATAGTCGCAACTTCCTTTGATTGATAAAAGTGTTTAGCTTTGATGCAGAGCCATACTGTCGTCTCATGTAGCTTTTGTGTTTGCAACAAGTCGCAATGGAGGCACTGTCTGAACTTGGTTTTGAGGTGCGTCTTTCGTTATCATCATTTTCGTACTCACTAACCATGCCAATCATAGGATTGTTGGAACGCTGCGGTGATATAATAGCCGTTCATCCTCGTTCTGCTGGTGGGTTTGCTCTTTCATTGCTGTTACCCTCTGACATCTTTTCCAGTTCCTCACTAGTGCTGTCATCGGACGCAAAGATCAGATGTGTAAGGCTATCTCCGATAAATCCCAGCTGTATTACTGATTCTCATGATTTATAGGTCAGTGCATTGTGAAGAACGTGTCTTATTCAATTCGTGAGTCAACACTACCCCTACTCCCTATGTAGCATATCGTACCTTTGTTGTTTGTTTGTTCAAATGTAGTCGATGAATATCCATTATTTTATTGCTTGATTTCTATGGATTCGTGTGCTATGTAAGAAATATATTAAGTAATGGTACTGGTATGTGACTGCTACAGGATATTTAGCGGTGAGCTACGACGTGCTATGTAACGGTACGTAACATTGGCTGAGGGCTACTGGATGGTATGTAAGGGGGTACCTAGCTATCCGGCTATTTGCGGTATATACCCCTTATACTATTATATATCTTGGTGATTTTTTCCTGATGTAATGTCAAGAATCTCCTACTGCTAGCAGTAACACTGATCAGGACACCACGTACACTTCAAACTCTGATCCACCTCGGCGTCAAGACTCTACAAAATCGTTAACGGTTACTCGTAGCACTACTGATTCCTGAACTTGTTTAAAAAAATACGGGTGGCTGGATGTATATGCCTTCTTTGGATTCGAACCAAGATCATAATATTATGTTCCATACGATGATTACCGTTACACCAGAAGGCCCTTAATAGTGATAGAAAATATATATACCAGTACTTCAAGTAAGTATTTAGAAGTATTTCTGTACCAAAAGTACAAATTCAACACCGCTACTCGCCCGTCTCGACGCAAGTACTGAGTCACATGGCATGGGTGGACAAGTGTCTTGTGAAGTAGTAGTAGTAGTAGTCGCACTGGCAAGCGGTCCCTATTAAGGGAACAGCCAATGTTTTCTGCGCTGTTGTTGACAAACAAGGCAACATCGCAGACCACGAAGAACCCCTGCTGCTGTGAACATCGCATTGGCTGTCCGGACCAAGCGCATCTCACGGAGTTGGATGACTTCGCAGGGACTTAGATACATATGTGAGTACTAGTGTGTTGCTCCTGTATTGCAGCACTATCTGCCCATAATGCTAAAGGCGCTACATACAGAGGTATGTCATTGTCAATGGCCAAGACATCATGTATAAAGTTTGCGAGTAAACCCTCTACATAGGATACCCTGAGCAGAAACCACAACGGTTCAATCAGGCAACAAGGAGAGGACCAGAAATCAGTGATTTCTGGGATAACCGCAGTGATGTCTTGAATGAAACGACGACGTCGACGAGACCACCGTTAGCGCGGCATTCGAGCAACGTGTGAGACTCGTCCTCTACCATGACCCTGCAAAAACAGCAGAGATGCCATCGGCGAAGGATGAAAGGGCGATGATGTCAGACCGTGTGGTCACTGGAGAAGTAGCGGGAAAAGGCTCCACGAGCTACGGTCACAGTGACCTCGTACAGCTATGAAACAAAGCAAAGAACGTTCTACAGTGCTCATTAATGCAATAGATGTGAAAGCATGGCAGCGAGGGGTGATCCAGGTGCGGGATAGCGAACGAACATTCTGAGACATTTTCCGCCTGAGCGAAAAGGAGTCAAAATGTTGCGCTAGCCCAATATGCACCCTTCCAATGATCAACGAAAGGTGCTAGCCAAGCTTCGAATACATGTTGCAGGCACATTTGACAGAAGAACGTAAAGCAACGAACCCGAAGTGTATGATCGTGACCACGTGGATCCCCTTTCTCCTGAACCATTTTGTACAAGCGGAAGGCATTGAATACCGGGCTAGCACCTGGTGCAAATTCGAGGCACTTGGCATCGGAATCAGACAAACTGGGCTGATGATCGTCAGGTGCAATTGGAAGGGACGTCGCCTCTCTTCTACTTTTGGCCTCGCTCAACGACTCAACACATCTTCTTCAGTAATCCTGAGGCCGCTAGCACTATTGAATCAGAACAGCATCCCTTCCAGCATCATCGGACTTCTCCTAAGGCGCAGCCTTGAGCTCGGGTCAGAATCTACTCAAGTCCATCCAACGGTCGATGACGCATCCGTCTCGATAGGATCTCGTCGATTCTTCGTCAACGTCAAGGGGCATCTGGGCGGACGTTTCCTCGAGTTACTAGATTGGAATGGAGGGTGGATACGGATGATTTACTCGGTGAGCTTCGCCCCAAACTATCCCATTGATGTTCTGTTCTGGTGCGATATCTGCATCGCTTACCTTGCCATTGGGATCATGCGCGAACATACCTGGCACCGCGCACGGCTGGCCGTGCCTCGAACACAGAATCTACGGAATACGCTATAACACATGCGAGGACTCCCCAGTGGTACACCCATTGATGCCGACCCTTACGTTATGCTCTTGGACTCGACGATGAGTCAAGCTGCCCATTTCCACCCGTCACCGCATCATTCTCGGTAACACTCACCTCGGCGACTACGACTCTGAAAGCACTCCCATCGTCTTTTACACGCCAACCTCCACGCATATCGAGGCAGCAGTTGGAACGAGGAATGTCCCGGACTCAGGACGCTCAGGACACATCTGGACCAGGACGTGGAGACCATAAAGATCAGATATACGCAAGCTCGCGGGTTTATCCTCGTTCTTCTCGATGAAGGGGAAGACAACTAACTGTCGGCCTGCAGCTTTTCTTCCCCGTCGAGTTACGACTTACCCTCAATGTTCATGCCACTTTCCTCGAGTATCTCATGTCGGAAAAGAATTGACAATGAACTGACATCTGGATAAACCTATCCCCATCCGCTACTCTTAGGTTTATCCAGATGTTGTCAATTCTTTTCTGACGCGAGATACTCAAGGAAAGCAGCAAATGGAGCAATTGCGGCGGGTTTGCCAGACATGAAAGCATTATTTGGAGCAAAGGTCCTTTGCCTATAATGCGTTCTGACGCCGCAATTGAAATTCAGGTATGGGACAAAGATTTCCCAAAAACTAAAACGTCCACTGATCAGAATTGGATAAATTCAGATTCTGATCTTGCGAAGGTTTTGTGATCGGCTATAAAATGGATTGCCGCTACTTCCTTCCACTGATGAGGTATTGCTCCGGTTATTCATACCCTGCATTGCTTGACGAGGAACAGGAGATTCATATCGCAACTCGGGTGGAGGTGGTGGTGGTGTGGTATAGCGCTTAGTGTTGATTCCTGTCGAAGTATTATTGCTTGACTCGTATGAATCACTGTATTGGTCGACAGATTGTGGACTGGGAACAAGCCGAAGATTGGATCCTGAACCTCCCATGTCTAAAGAGACAGCGACACACAGACACCTCTACTGATATTGGTGTTTGGGTTCTGATACAGACATGCTTTCTTAATGGTCACTGGTAAAAAAGGTTATCGCATCATTCGTGCTGAAGGGAGGGACGGCGTCGGATTCGAACCGAGATCATAGTAACTCCGGTGGTTACGGTTACACTAAGATGCCCATACAACGCTGCTGGTATCGTCTCGTACGACATAACACTCATGACATCACTTTGGTAAAAGCGAAAGGCCCAGATCGGCTATCCTGCTTTTTGAAGAGCAAAACGTCAAGGGGCGAACGTTTCTTTGAACTACTGGAGGGTCGGTGAGCTTCTTGGCAAATTATCCTAGTCTCGTTCTGTTCTGATGCGATATCAGTACTGCTTGCCTTTCCATGCGTGTGCGTGAGGGCATAAAGGACCAGGCGCGAATACGTACGATACAAGGAATCTTCGGCGGTGCGCCCTTTGATGGTGGTTCTGCTTGGACACTCCATCACTCGTTCCATCCGTCGCCTTCTTTATTATTCTCGGTTACAGAGTCATCTTGGCGATTACGACTCGGAAAGCAACCACTGTCGTTTGCACCACAGGAGGGCCAGCTCGCGTCAAAAGGGACACGACGTGGCGGTATCTTCCCAATTGAACGAAGGAATCCGAACCCCAGAGAAGGGACACACCAGGACCAAGGCATGGAGATACCGTCACAGCCCGGCATACGCAAGCTTGTGGTTTCCGTCTCGAAGAAGGGCAAGACACCTACCTGTCTTTCCCCCGCCATCAAGCTCAGAGACCGGATATATGCCATTGGCGTCTTCGGAACCCGCATATCCTTCACCTCGTACTGCGCTCAACGGCGAACGGTATATCACAGGACATCAAATGTTCGTATATACATCCACTTATTCGCTTTCAGTGGGAGCGGTGGAAAGAAGCTTTGGGATTCGATAATCTGGCCGTGTATGTTGTAGCATAATGATCACTATCTTCTTCACTCTGGTCTCGACGGAAGTCTCACACGGGAAGGTGTGAGGAGAGATACGGATCTTACATTCCCCGAGTCTCGACTCAAACACCTGTATAATGAAGACCAAAAAGCGGGCGAAACCGAAGCTAAGGAAGAATTCTTTGATGGCCCTGGTGGATTTGATCCAAAATCGTGAAACGGTAGATTTACGATTGTGCCAGCTACGTGCAATTGTGTGCAGGGAGCCATAGAGCCGGATGATCGGAATGGCGATCAGGACCAAGATCAGCGAGCGCCGAGTCAGATCCGTGCCAAATTTAGCGCACTGACATTGGATATTGAGGGATGCGCTTGTTCACATTATCTCCAGTTTTACCAGGATGTATTGAAATAACTACTACTAGTTACAGGTATCACATCGCCTGGGAGCAGGAGGGGCAGTATCCGTTGATGTTTGGAGCTATTGAAAGTATTAGCAGGAAAGCATATTGACTTGCAAGTATTTTCATACAGTATTGCTCAGGATAGCGAAGGCTAAAAACACGATTAGAAGGAGGACAGGTGAGGAGAGCCAGTGAACACATACTGTTGCCAGCAGGTCCGCAGACAACCGGGCGCTTTGCAGCTCGCAGGATGGAAGGGACTAAACTTGCAGTCGGACTGCTCACATCGAATCTAGGAAAGGTCATAAATGTGAGGACCAAGAACAGTCGAGTTGTGTATTATTATCCGCACAATTTCTTCAGGCTACGTTCACGGTGCGTCAGTAACTGTGACCTTTATAAATTGTCAAAGACATACGAGGTTGACGGTATGACCACATCGGAGGTAGACATTCCTGACCCTGTACCAGAGCGATGAGCTCAGTAGGTGCGGTGATGAGTATTTACTCACTGGCGACGACGACACATGGTAAATATGTGGATGGAGTGAAGTCAAGAATATGATGCGAGGTTGAGAGATACCTAGGAAGGTAGACCTTACCCTCTTTATAAACCGGGAGTCAAGACTAAGCATCGTTCGATCTTCGATATACTGTATGTGCATGTAGGGAGGAAACTGCCGAAGGAGCGTGACGGTCCCAATTTTCCCTCGATAGTAAAGAAGACCCAAATGATGCATGATGGTGCCGGAATTAGGAAGCCCTGGGCCTCGAAAATGCTCAAAATTGAGTGTTTCTAGTTGGTTTTCAATCAGGCTTCAAGGCCGTCATGCACAATATTGGGAAACCAGCCCACCGTGATGCGTGATGAGGCAAGTATTAAGAAACAAAACTGGGGGATCACTTTCCTCCCTACATGCACATACAGTATGGGGAAGTTTTGAGACTGTACACAATCAGATTCAGCTGCCTCGGCGGAAAAGCAGGGAGCTTGCAGAATCCATCAGTTGAGGGCCGTTAAACCATATTAACTTGTTGCACAGTGAAACAGCCCATGCGAACCCAATAGATTAACATAGAGTACGTCGGTAGCAACTCAGTAAAGAAAGGTAGCAACCATTGAATCATGGACTTACCTAGCACAAAAACTTCACTGTGATAGAAAATTTGATGTGAGCGCCGATATTCCTCTTCCGACTCATTGGGGACAATCAGATACATTCAATTGGTGATGTGCGAATCACCACGTACTGGTTTCAGGATACTTGGGTGACTGCCAGCTGGATGATCGTCGGGCTCGCGTAGGCATTTGAGAAGTATTGAGTCTGTCAAGGACGGCCCCAATATACAGCTATTCTTGAGTCTTGACGACGTTACGAGGAACAAACACGAAGTCGTGTAGTTACAAGTCAATACCCAGTATATGGTTGAACACAAATGATTCGATGAAAAGGAAGGGATCCCAAAATGGATAAAAATATGAATGATAAGACTATCGCGATGTCGTTTGTCTGCAGAAACCGAAGAAGCGACATTTGTTCTTTCAGGCTAGAAAAAGATCGATCAGGCGGTCGCTCCAGGGACTGAACAATGGTACCTATTACAATTGTATTCTATGTAACGCATCTTGAACGTCGTTGTGCACGTCCTTCATATATGGAGCATCCCCACCGAGATCCGATGTCACTTGGGACAGGGACTTCCCCCGCGGTCAGCATCGGTACCCATGACTCGGACTCAGAGACAGTGTCACAAAAAAACTTCACAGCAGCATGCCGTTGTTGCTTATGCTTGTAATTAAACGCTCATCTGAGCTCAGCGCTCTGGAAACAAGGTCAAGAATCAATCAGGAAGCTGATTCGTACGAGGATGTCAAGTTTCAACAGAGAAACTTCACGCCTTAAGATTTCTCCCCGGCCATCTCGTGCATGGAGGGGTGACATGGCAATTGCAGCCGTAAGCCGGCAATTAGATTTAGAGTTTGAGGATGACTAAGCAACACGTTGTCCTCAGCAAGTCTTCAGTGCACTACTCAAAGCTACTTAATTCGCGTCGTTCATGGCATCTGCCTTAGTAACTTAGTAGGTCCAAAAGATGGAATGATCAAATGATCTTAAAACTCTGAGAATACCAGGCCTTGACTATGGTCCATTCCCCAGTGCCGCCGGTCGAACGGTACAACGCTGACTTGATGCGTCCTTCAAGTCCGCAATGAGTCGGATTGACATCTAAGGGTCGGACATGATTATCACCAGGACCAACAGGCACGTTGATGTGGTTCCTGACCCCATGTTTTTTCTGATCATTGATCATCAGACGGTGAAAAAGAAGTCAACGTCAAAGTTTTACGCGCCAGGTTGAAATATTCAAGGGTTGATCGGAATAATGTAGAAAGAGCTGAAAGCTATCTCTCCCGGGAATCGGACACGCGAAGTAGAAGAAAGATACGGTTAGTCTGTCCCAGAAACAAATGTGCAAGAGAAAAAACAATTGACTATCGAAACTGCTCGCACTATCCTAGCTAACGTCCGCTCTTGGATAGCACCCACGGCAAAAGGTTTGACCTGCCTTCAGCCATCGTTCCTAGCTGATCATTTAGTTCAGAGCTGTCACCTAAGCCATACATGTAATCGCGCCCACGACTCGCACCAGATTCGAACGAAAATCACGATGGCAGACCGGGCTTGTACTACACATCGTGTCGCTCATTTTACGATTAGGAACAAACAGCGTCGATATTCCACATTCCGGTCGCAATCCATCAGACCACCTACCAGCAATTCTGCTGATCATCAAGTAGGTAGGTAGGTAGTATTACACGGCACGGTCCAACTGGGAACGCCAATTGCCACGCTGCAATCGAAATCGGGGAGGTCTACACTACAATCAGATCTATAGTCCGGCTACGCAAGGCGCCGTTGCTAATTATTTAGGAGGAATCAAAGTCGGACAGAAGGGGGCGGCCATTATTGCATCAAGAGGCACCCCATCGCTCTTCACACACAGACCCCTTCGCCCCTCGGATTTGAACCAAGATCTTGAATTCGCGCCAAAGCACATTGTAAGTCGCCAAGTAGGTTAACATATTATTCTTGAATTCAGGTTCGTAGGCATGTAGTCGAACTTCAAGTTGACGTGGAGGAAAAGATCTGTTTGTGTGGACATTGCGCCTTCTCGGATTCAAACCAAGATCATAAAACGGTGATTACAATTACGCCAAAAGACCCTTGGAAAGATAGTACTTACATCGGACGTGCCTTGTTACTCCAGCCATGATATTTCTGTGCCAAATAAAGTCGACAATGCTCACCTGACTTACGAGCGGGTGTCTTGTAAAGAATATTAGTTCCTTCTCCCAGTGAACGTTCTAATGTGAAAAATAACCAAACCTCAGAAAACTAGACAAAAAAACTAGATTGATTTCGTCGGGAAGCGCTGAGGGAACCTTCCGGCCCGAAGCGCATCGTGACCACGTGTCTCTTTTCTTCCCACTCCCACCACCACGACAATTGAACTTGACCATTGACTCGGATGGTCAGGGAAGCGGCCGCGGTGCATGTCAGGGCTGTGGACCCGGCCGTTCCTGATTGCGACCACACCACCACCAACCATGTCGTGTGAGAAAAATGGGCGAGCACTGTCGAATGCCTGACTAGCGCCTCAAAGAGGGCAAGCAGAGCTAGTGCACGAGACACTTGGCGTAGGACTCCAGAGCACTGGTTGGTCTTTAGCCAGTTGGAAGGGACGAGTTGTACAGGTGCGTTTCCTCTCTTCTCGCAATGGACCGACAACGAGTCTCTACTCCCGAACACAGTCATTTTCCTCCGCAATCCCAAATCCGAAAACTACAAAGCACGCCAGAAGAATCACCTTCCGTCCACTCTCATGTTCAGAGGAGGAGATTGTACGTATCTTTCTCCTAACGTACAGTCCTCAAATCCACAACTGTCGCAGGGTCTCTATACCACCCCTTGACCTCGTGTCAGCATGTACCAGAAGAGTTCGACCTCAGCCAGAACGATCGATAAATGCATTCATCTCGATAGTATCCCGTCGATTCCTCGCTGTCGTCAAGGGGCATCCGGGCGAACGGATAGAAATGGAGGGTGGAGATCCGGTGAGCTTTATGGTGGATTATACTAGTGTCGTTCTGTTCTGACGCGATACCAGCCTTCCATTGGGATCATGCATAAGGGCGCGACTGGCTATGCTCAACGAACGTCGACCGAAATACGCGCGATACAAGGACTCCCCGGCGGTACACCCATTGACGACGGCCCTTACGTTATGCTCTTGGACTCGACGACCAATCAAGCTGCCCATCCACAGTTTGTTCCATCCGTCACCGCATTACTCTGGTAACAGGAGTCATCTCGGCGACTACGACTGAAAGCATTCCCATCGTCGTTTACACGCCATACCAAAGCCAACTCTCACGCATATCGAAATACACACGATGCGGCGGTAGCTCCCCAATGGAACGAGGAATGCCCCGGACCCCAGAGAAGGAAGGATGCTCGGGACACATCCGGGCCAAGGCGCGGAGACACCATAACAATGAGACATACGCGAGATCGCTGGTTTGTCCTCGTTCATTTCGATGAGGGAGAAGATGACTAGCTGTCGGCTTGCTGTCCAGCAGGAGCGTTTTGTGGGCGGAGAGAAGGTTTCGGGATTCAATAGTCTGTCCGGTGTATTTGTCGTGGCATAATGATCAATTCATCTTCTTTGCTAGTCCTTTCGTATTGATGGAACGGTCCGAGAAGGAGACGAAAAGTGAAGCGACACACCGGCGCTTCTACTGAGAGTGGCGTTTGTGTTCTGTACAGACATTCTTTCGCAATGATCACTAGAAAAAAAAAGGTTATCGCGACATTCGTGCTCAAGGGAGGGACAGCGTCGGATTCGAACCGAGATCATAGTAACTCCGGTTGTTACGGTTACACCAAGATGCCCATACAATGCTGGATGAGTAAGTTGAAGTTGCTAGCTTAGGCGTCGTCTCGTACGACATAACACTCAATGCTCATGGCATCACTTTGGGCAAAAGTGAATGGCCTCCGTTATCCTGATTTTTGAAGAGTAAAAGGCCACTTTCAAAACAAAACCATATTTTGCAGACGCATATTGAATAGAGCTCCTGGCGGATTCGAACCGAGGCTCGTGATACGAGTGTGCCAAAGAGCCCTTGGAAGCTGCTAATTGATTTGCGAGTCAGAAGGGCTGCGATTGTATTTTCGTGCCAGCCTGCTCCGTCCTGACCAAAAAAGAAAGTTGCCAACGCATTTCTAATGGTACACAGTCGTGGCCCTTCGAACCGGGATCATGCCAACCTCGGGCTACAATTGCGCCCTTGCACTATATAACTCTTGCTTTTCTTAACAATACCATATCGGAAAAAGAACGATCTTAGATCTCGTAGGTAGAGGACCCCCCTCGGATTCGAACCGAGGATCGTGATGCAATGATTACGATTGTGCCGAATGGCCCTTGAGCTAATTGATTTACTCCAAGTTATCGGACAGTAATGGGATTATCAGCGCCGATAAGATAATTTCTAATGGCAGCACACAACCAAACTACAAAGGAAAGGCGTGTCTGAGTTGAACGACTATATTTTCGTGTCAAAGGGACTGCACCAAAATGCGACCTGTACACTCACAACGCATGGACCCCTCTCGGACTCGAACCGAGACGTTAATCATTACGATTC
Organism: Armillaria borealis; assembly: GCA_030435635.1. NCBI lineage: Eukaryota > Fungi > Basidiomycota > Agaricomycetes > Agaricales > Physalacriaceae > Armillaria > Armillaria borealis. The sequence goes on along the minus strand of JAUEPT010000021.1, from coordinate 408,787 downwards.
TGCCAAAGGTCCCTTGTAGGGTTCAGATTTCAGTGCATACATATACCCTCTGGCAAACGGGCACGACCGTTGAATGGACCACGGTCGAAAATCTTACTACTCCGAATCCTAGTGCACACAAATTCGAATTGCGATTGACCTGGTGACATGGCGCTCAGCTCGGGGACAGGTATGTGCGCGTTATACGTTCTACTTTCTGATAAATATTCAACGGAGACACGACGGTGAAAGCCCATCTGAGAACTGCTTGGTCTGCCGTCGTGTCTCTTCTTTTTCTCAGTCTGTGGGTAGCACTCCTCAGCACGAGCCTTCGCCCTTTTGTGCGCGAGTGCCAGTTCACCTTCTGCTCTCTCCGGGTGAACGACAAGAATGCGCAAAATCAATTATCATTCTGTCCGTAAAATAGCGACGTTGCGCCGTCCGTCCTCCAAAAGTTCTCTTTCACTTGTCCGCATCTTTAACTTTTGTTTGACTACGTCGCGCGCGTACTGTCATCATTAAGCTTGAGCAGGAGAACGACCGGAAGAGAGCTACCGCATCGAGCTGAACCATGCAGGAGGGTATAAGCACGGACAGGCTTTGTCGGCTATGGCAGCCGGGAAAGGGACAACAGCGTAGAGTCGTCTTGGATGGTAGGGACTGCGTAGAATGATGATGGTCCGGAAGATCAAACACAGGTGCACTGGAGTCGAGACATAGCGAGCGTTGTTTGCGAAGAGGTTGATCATTCTGGCTCGAGGACGGGAAGAATTGTATATCCAAAACAATGAGCAATGTCGGGTGAACCATTGGACGCCGCTTGATGAAAGGTCATCCAGCTGAATTGGAGCACCGGGTTGCCCGATTTCTCATTTCCATTTGCTTGGCTTGTTTGTCGAAAACGAAGGTACCTGTAACGCAATGAGACAGGCACAGCCAGGTAGATATCTACAGACTCACCTCATCCTTTTGAAGGAGCCCACGCCTCTCTCTGCTGCGTTTGGAAAGGAGAGTCGATGGCGCGGAAGATGTCGTCTGATCAATTCACTATGCTTGTGGGCCGGAAATTGGTTTCTGAAGGTAGGATACGATGGAGGCGGCTGCCTAGACTTCTGCAGATCACTTCCAGGATAACTGAAAGTGCCTAGGTACGAATAGTTTGAGGGACAGCTGTACCGCAGACATGGCAATGAGCGGCGCAAGATGCATTCGGGGAGGGAAGTGAAGATGTATTTCTCGTCAATGATGGAACCGGAGAGTGGATATACAGAGAGAAAAACAAATCGAGCAGCAATTGTTGGCACCGCTCAACGAAGCTGAATTTGTCCAATGTCGAGAGGAAGAAATGCGAGTGAACTCAAACACTCTGCTCCTGTATATCCGAGATTTGGAGAAGTGAAAGGCTAGGGCTGCAACATAGACCATCCATCGTGTGACGGATTAACGTCGATGATAAGGCAGTGTTCGCCTCTTCCCGGAGAAACGGGTCTATTCCTTTCAAAAATTCCATTCTCTTCTGACAAGAAGGCGACAGGCCAGAAAGATACTGTAATGCCCCGCCCGTACACCTGCATCAGCGATGAGATTCGTTACCTGAGAGGATGTAACGGGTGACGCACCCGACACTGCATACAATATTACATACATTATTCTGAGGCTGGAACATCTGATCGCACTGGCGTACAATCTGTTGCTATGCCGATAGTACATCAAACGGAGCCCACGCCTGGTATTGTCGGTGTCGCCCTTCGAATTTCTGCGGTAGAATGATTCGCTTGTCAGAGCTATGCCAGCTTGATGTTTGTATTCTCAATGAGGTCCATAGTTCCCTGCGAAAGAGGAAAGAGAGGTAACACACCGAGTTATCCCCGTATCTTCAAAGTGCATGACTTCACAGAGAAGCTTACAACCGTCACCTGTGGTCGAGGGGAGATAAGGCAACACCAAGGATGAATCCTGGCGCGCAAATTTTGAATGCAACGCGTTGATCTGCAGAAAGCGAAGATTTGAGTCCAAAAGAAAACGATGCAAGTGATGTACGGCTTACGAGCTAACAATCGCAGCTCATGCATTGACCGACCGTTCTCCTCACGAACCATAAAAATGTGCAAATCACTGCACCGAAACGAAGTGATCTCATTACAAAGTCACTTCCTTTAGTGTTCTCTTGGATTGACGCGCGGCATCTTCTACCCACGTTCTCTAAGAACTTCAGTTCAGAGGGCTTCTTCTTCATATAAGCCGTTGCTCATGCCACACAACATCAGGCATCTCGAAGCAGACAGATTGAGCTAACGGAGCTTGACAGCATCTGCAGCATGGACAAATCAGTGAGTTCGCGGCTTGTGACGGAACGTGAATGTACGGTACCTCTCCAACCCCGTTCCACCCGCCTTGGATGGGTTGTTGTTACAGAGTCATTGAGCTTCGTCACGACCAACTTGGACGCCGCATGCATAACGATGTTTACTCTGAGTCCTGCCTCGATATTGATATGGATGTAGCCCTTTGTGCCGACCGGTATGTGTCAAATAATATCGAGAAGGGTACGCTTGTTACACCACCGTAGATTTTCTCCCTCCTAGCAATGACCTCTTCACCAAACATTGCGGGGATCCTGGCCAGTCACGACGATCGTTGGCTCGCAAGTTTCCCTGCACGATGCTTTCACCTGCGGTGCCGGGCTATGGATCTGATCGCGGTGCAGACAATTTTGATCACAGCGTTAAAATCACTTGATTATCGTAGAGTGATGGCAGAATGGCTGATAGGTAGTCGTCATAACTGATAGATTGGGACTCGAATGTGAAATTTCGACGCCGTTTGTTCTCTCATCCTGGAGTGAACGAGGAGACGTATATGAACCCGGTCTACCACCATGATATACGTTCCGATGCGAGTCGTAAGCGCTGCATCACACTGGCTGGTGGATCTGTGTTCGACAATAGCGCGTAGTGAGCGCGGGAAGGCACGCGGGAAGGCATGGGTATTAGTTGGTGAGACATGTTGCCAGTCTGACGGAGTACGCAGTACGAGCTCCATAATGCAGATGTTAGCTAATAATTCACGACGGAAAACATAAGATGAATACCTCAGAAAATATCGTGGGTGACAAGGAGAGATAATATCCTGAGGGCCCCGAGACGGTTTTCAAGGGTGGGGAGGAAAGAACGAACGCTAAATAAGCCGACGCTTATACAGTGTGGTACGACATTGGCCCTTTCAAAGTTTACGCGCCAAGGGCAGCGATCCCGTGGATGCAGGCTTTGGGAGCCACTAGATGCGCCGAAATCATAAAATCGCTGCGTATTATATAGCAGTAGAAATCAAGAATACCTTGTCTCCCATGCAACTCTGCCGTATGGGTGAGCGGAAGAATCTACACGCAGTAGGGGAAGAGAGAAATTTAAAACGATACTCAAAAAGAGTCAAGACCGGCGACTGCAAGCTGGTGACCAGGAACTATTCCCACGGATGCAAATTTCGGCAAAAGCGTGATGCCCGAAATAGAATTTCCCAAGGGGTCTCTAATAGCCGATATCCTGTAGGACTCGGAAAGTATGGATTGACTGCAGGAGGCAGATTAATGCGTTTTTCAGTGACTCAATAGGAACTATCCAAGTTTATCTAATATCCAGGAGACAAGACGTTAACTAGACAACCACAACTTCACATGTCACCGACATTCAGCCCGGTCTACCTACATTATTCCGATCAACTCAAAATTTCAACCTGGGCATGTAAAACTTTTACTTGCTTCAATGTGTTTTTATGTACTGCGTCACGATCAATGATCAGGTCAAAAACGACATCAATGCAGTGTTCGACCCCTAATTAAGTTTTAGACGTCATGCGGAAAGGTCCCATCATCGGCACCGTTTCCGGCGGCACTGGAGTGGGGCCTGGGTCTGCCAAGATCATTTCGATCATTTATGGCTTTTGGACCTACTGTAAGGCAAATCCCACGAGTGACGCGGATTAAGAAATTGTTGCCATTGGGTAGTGCAGAAGAATCTGAACGTGTTGATCCATTTTCATCAAGCAATTCTAATTGCCGGCCAAGTGTATAGTGTAACTGAGTCGCACCACAAAGTATAGCTTTAGTACCGTCTTCCATTCAACGGCGGCGAACGCTCCTACTACAAACTGGCACGCCGAGGTAAGATCATGGGTGAGAAAGACGAGATGGCTAGGGAGAAATGTTCAAGTGTTAAGCTGTCACGCTGAAACCTGACATCCCGGTTCCTTGTATGGCCCTTCAAGTTGATTAATTGTTGAGTCACTAGCAACAAGCCCAGACCAGTTATTTATCATAGGTAGGTGTCGTAAAACTGAAGATTTTTCTTGCGACGCGCTCGGGCATGCTACGGGGAGCGTTTTGTTTTTTAAAGAAATCTAATGTTGTTTGCCAGGCTCTGCGTCCGAGTGATATCTGATCTTGAGGTGAGGATGCCCCATTTATAAAGGAAGTGCATGTCAATGTCCAAGATGCTTTGCATAGAATACAAATTGCAATAGGCACCATGGTTCAGTCCGTGTAGAGCCGGGGAGGTGTCTTCCGTCTTCCCTCAAAGCCGTGGCGCCTTTCAATTTTGCCCCAGGACGACGTATCCCCGTCCGGCAAGCAACGTCACGCAGTACTTGATACCGTTTGGGCCTGGAACCAGGATGTGCGGAGGACAGAACCTTGCGCATGCAATGATGAGGATAGGCATAGCTGCTATCCTGAAGAACTTCAATATCGTTACCTTACCGGAAACAAAGAGAGAAGTATGGAGACCAAAGATCGTTTCGTGAGTAATTTGTGTCACTTTTGCACATTTGAATACTTATTCTGCAACTTAGATTATACAATCAAGGTCGCCCTTGGTCTTCTACTGGATGTCGAATCCTCGGACCTCGATGCAAGGGGGTTGTAAAAACATAAAAAATCATATCGGGTCGAAATTATTTTTAAGGCCTGCTTGAGGCGACCGACCGACCGGCGTGGGAATAACATACCGAGAATAGTAGCTGAGTCATACAACTCTACCATTTGGGGACCACACAGCCACCGGCAACTTGTCGGCTCCCGGACCCGAAGCTACCCCATCTTGCACCCGACTTGCACCAGTCCTTCCAACAACTGCCCTGAGCCTACTGTGAGTGACAGATCATCAGAAACATGTTCATTCACACTGAACAATGTGTTTATCGCACCCAGGATAACTTCATTCCACTATACAAAGGGCGGGCAAAAATATTTTTAAGGCCTCCTGGGATCGACCGACCGACCAACCCGATGTGCCGGCTTGCCGGGCCGCAACCCCCTTGCCTCGATGGACACCTTAGGTCAGTAGAATGATAGTATATAGATCGTTTAGGTACATACTACAGGTATAGATCGTATGAAGTACTTTGTACGAAGTATATCAGTGTACATATCAGATACAGGGAAATAGATATATCTGGTCTTTCAAGTCGGTCCCCGTAGGTACCGACAGGTTTCTGGATCCGCGGATGGCCATAGCATGCGGATAATGGGCATCCGCAGGCTGTGTCGCTACCTGTGGTGCGGATGCTGCGGATCCGGATTGAATACTCAGGGTTCTGAATACCTGCGGTTCGGATCCGGGTGGATCCGCGGATCCATCCATGTTATGACCTACCTACCTACCTACCTTAATCGAGAGTAACTGAATATTTGGACCATCATTAGCAGACTTTGATACTTCTTCGAGTCAAACACCTACCCATCCTGGGCCCAACCATCGTCCAGCTGGCATCACACAAGCATCTCGAAATCAGAACGTGTTGATTCACACATCAGCGGTGTATGATTGTCTGATTGTTCCCAATGACTCGAAACAAGAGGAATATAGGCGCTAACATCAAATTTCCTGTCGCGGTTGATTTCTTGCGCTAGGTAAGGTCGTGATTCAATTGTTGCTACCTTTGTAGTCTATGCTGAAATAGTGGGCTCGCACATGCTGTTTCACTGTTCAATGAGTTACTATGGTTTAACACACCTCGACTGATGAACTCTGCAAGCTCCCCACCTTTCTACCGATGCAGCTAGTGGGCATGAATCTTATTCTATGTGGTCTCAAATGCTAAAACTTCCCCATGAATCGAAAATAGAAAGAGGCCCAGTCTCGATTTATAAAGAGGGTAATGTCTGCAGTATTCTCTATCTTAGCCATCTCTCAACCCGAATTAAATTCTTACCTTCACCCCATCCACATATTCACGATGTGTCGTCGCCGCCAGTGAGCAAATACTCGTCACTGTATATACTCTGCTCATCGCTCTACAGCGTCAGGAATGTCTACCTACGATGTGGTCATGCCATCAACCTCGTATGTCTCTGACAATTCAATAAGTCCACGATTACTGATCACTGTGAGCTTAGCCTGAAGAAATTGTACGGCTAACAATACATAACCTTACAGCCCTTACCATTCCCTGTGCTCACATTTACCACCATCTCCAGATTAGATGCGAGCAGTCCGACTGCAAGTTTAGTCTCTTCCATTCCGCAAGCTGCAAACCGCCTGCTTGTCAGAGGACCTGTTGGCAATAGTATGTATTTATACCAGGCTCTCCTCACTCAGCCTCCTTCTGATCGTGTTCCTAGCCTTCGCTATCCTGAGCAATACTGTACGGCAATACTTACAATCAATATGATTTTCCTACTAATACTTTCAATAGCTCCCAACATCAACGGATACTGTCCCTTCTGCTCCAAAGCGATGTGATACTACCTATAATTACTACAGCATCAGTACTTAATTTGCCGCGTGATGTCGCTATGTTAAGTACTCGGAGTCTACGGTAATCGATTAGAAGCTAATGAGATATTAAAACTGGAGATAATGTGACTCAATATTCTCTGGCGAGGCCTGAGTGCTAAATTTGGCACGGCTCTGGAGTGCTTGCTGATCTTGGACCCTGATCGGCGTCAATCCACATGGACCAAGAAAAAGAGTATTTCGAACGGTTGTAGTATCTAACATCTCCGATCTCCAAGGGCATGCGAGATTGGAGGGCAGACAGAAGTGGCTGTCATCTCACATCGAATCTACGTAGTAGAGGGTAGACCCGGAATGTGTTGTTTCGGCGAGATGACAGAGAAAATGTACACAAATTGTTAGGAAGGACGATAATGACTCAAATTCGTGGATGGCTTCAAAGAAGACCAGTCGTTATGCAGGCAATCCCACAGCCTAACGGTAAACACAGAATTTCGATTTCGTGGAATTGGTAAGTTTCATTTATTTAAAACATCATGAGTCAGGGTCTGATGCAAATTCAGAACGCTTCCAGCTGAAAAGGTGAAGGCCATCATCGGCATCAAAAAGTATCCAGGATTTCGGGCAAGCATCATTCTTCGTCTGACAAAGGATACCATCACTCAGACCGCGTTTTGAACCAGAGATGGGGGGTGAAATTTTGATACCTTGCCGGAGAAAAGGCGAGGAAATCTTTCGAGGTGCGTATGAGCATACATGAGGTCACATTGCGTATACAAAACCCTTCTTACAGATTGTCTATGGCTGACTGCTCTTCTCTCCTGGCATTCTCCGATTGAACCACGAGAATGCGTAAATTACCGCGTCCGTTCCCCATAACAAAGCCGTACTGGCTCTCTTCAAACCACTTGATCGTCCTCGCAAAGTTCTCCTTCATCTCCGCCTGCATCTGCGACTTTCGTGCTTCTACGTCCAACATACAATCACTGTGCTCGCGCGGGCGAATAACGGGAAGAGTGCGAAAGCTTCGCTGAATCATACCTGTGTATGAACACGGACCAAAGAGCGTTGTCGTGATAGAGGGGTATAGTACCCGAGAAAGGGTCAATGGTGGTAAAGTCGTCTTAGATGATAGGGAATGTGCAGAGATGGTGGTGCTTCGAATGATCAAACGTCGCTTCTCGCTTGAATGAGAGCGAGCGGGGGCATACTGAAGCCAGCGTGTAGCGAGCATTGTTTGCGATGGGGGCGATAATGATGGCATATTAGGATGGGAAGGATCATATCCAAGAATATCATAAACAGTGACCAACGCCGGGTGAACCATCGGACATTGCAAATCACGAAAGGACGCCCAGCTGAATTGGAGCCCGAAGTCGTTCAATTTCTTGCTCCCATCTGCTTGACTTGTTTGACCACAGCGAAGGCAGTGCCCGCCTCTCCAACCTCTCGAATTCGATCTGCGCGTTCGATGGTTTATTATCGAGTAGCAGCTACGTGAGTTTTCCGGAGTAGTGCATACTAGCAGTGGATTGCCGCCGGAAGAATGCGAGGAAGAGTGGCGGTAGACGTAAAGGAAGGAGTAGACGATGAACCAATGTTATGATCCTCGGAGAGAGATCGACGTGCGTCGGGTGACGTTGGACGAGCGTCGGGAGCATGTGGTATCTTACGGCGACAGACTGTCACTGTAGTCGACTCAACTCCCTCTTGTCGAACACTAAAAGCACCTGTAATGCCACTCTGATATACTGCATACGGTACTCTAAGGCCGGAAGACTTGATCGCACTGGGGTGCGATTTGTTGCGCTATGCCGATAGTACATCGAACGTAGCTCACGCCTAGTATTGTCGGTGTCGTCCTTCGAATTTCTGCGGTAGGATGATTGCTTGTCCGAGTTGTGCCTGCGTAGCGTCTGTATTGTCCCTGAGATCTATAGCTCCCTGAGGGAGGAGAGATAACGCGCGGAATTATCCTAGCATCTTCGAAGGGCTCGACTTCACACAGAAGCCTATAACCGTCGGCCGGAGTTCAAGAAAAGAGAACCAAGGCGAAGATTAACTCCAGGTAGTCCAAAGATTATTCAGGAATAAGTACGCGCGATGGGTCCTGATCTGTAGGAAAGATTTGAGCTCATAGGAAACCAATGCTAGCGATACGGCTTACCAGCATGTATTACGTATTCGCCGACGATTCTCCTTGTGACCTGGCAAACGACCGTGTTAGAGAAACGCTGTCCCCTCTCCACCACAAAGTCGCTTCGCTTCCTTCGAACCACTTGCTCATTTATGCTCCTCGCTCTCCGTAAACTCCAACTCAGCTAGCCTCTTCCTCATACAAGCTGTCGTATCGCGGAAAAACGACTAGAGGGCGACAGAGACTTCAATCACTGTGTCAAACAAGTCCAGCTGGAGGTTCATCTTCTGGAAGGGCATGACCGGAATGTAGATTAAGTAAGTGTTGTAGGGATAGGCTGCTTTGGCGGCCGGGTCTGAGGCACCGGTAGGGTTGTCTTGGGGACGACGATGCGTATGGAGAGATTCACCGCACTTCACGTTGGTGAGGCAGCGCCTATCTTGATGGCGATAGCCTCGCCATCAAGCGTCTCGGCACAGACAGATTAGGTTGGCAGATTTCGACAGTACTTGCCCGGTCGGTGTCAGGTTGCGACTATGCTTCGCCACGCACAGCTCAGACGGAGCTTACATAACAATCTTTGTCTCTTAAGATACCGGCCTCGATGTTGATATAGACTGATATGAGTATCCGCGTCCGTGTCGAATCACGAGAAGGGCATGATAGGAGGTCGTGCGGGAAGTGAGATTAAGGCTGTGATATGAACCGTTGCAGTATGTTGCGGTATGCCAGGTCCCTCTTCCGAGAAAGACGCGACTCGCTATAACAAAGGAGTGACGCGACGCGGAACACCAGGAAATGTTTCTGGCAGCTCTTGTCGAGCGCTATCCCTCTCCTAATGGGATCATTCTTTCTTCGTATCCTAGGCTCGGCCGTAAGAGGCGAACTAGAATAAAGAGGGGCCAAGACCTTGAGAGTTTCGACGCGTATGGGCATGTTGTGGGGTATAAATGCCTTCCTCGACAGCAAGGGACGACATCTATGACAAAGTGGCGTTCCATGCCTCTTCTGAGCAACAGAAGGGTCTCTATAGGATCGACCAGTCTCGGGCTGTTACAAAGCCGCCCAAATCCAGGCGTTCCAAGACTCCCCTTTCTTCGGATGGCAGAGGTCGACGGACTGTGGAGAAGGACGTCGTAGTGGTCCGCCATTTTCCTGTATTTGCCATTAGTTTTGTTTTCCTGCGAGGGTGAAATGACGCACCCGTTCCCATTGGATGTGACTTCCAAACAGTGACCTCGACACTACATTCCGTACAATGCCTTCAAAGTACATGACTACTTGTTCATTTTCCAAAAGTCTCCGTTCCATTTGATCGCAGCTTCCCGCCCTCTGAAGCCTCGATCCTAGGGACCCGACCTGGTTCCTGATGGGGAGAGTGATTCTGAAACGCCGCCCAACAGTACACTTGTAACATATCCGTAGAATTTCTCCCCTTCTAGCGATGACTTCTTCACCAAACATTGTGGAAGTGCCGGTGAGTTACGATGATCTCTGGCTTGCTAGTTTCCCTACACGCTGCGATCACCTGTGTCGCCGGGCTATGTATCTGATCTTGATATAGGTGCCTCAATTTCGATTGCAGCGTGGACTTCCTTTGATCATCGCAGAGTGACAGCAAAACCACTGGTAGGTAGTCGTCGTAGCCGATGGATTTCGACGCCGCTTGTTCTCTCGTCGTAGAGCGAAGGACACGATGTAGACGGATCCGTTCTGGTGCGAGTCGTAGACTGTGGAGGAGCGCTACATAGCAAGTATGGCTTAGATGACAGCTAAACCGACAGCTAGGAACGGTGGTAGGAAGCCACACCATTTGTCGTGACCCAGTAGAAACTAAGGATCCAAGCTTATCTAGGAAAAAGACATTAGCTCGATCGTCTCGTCTCGCGCATTTGTTTCTGGGGCAAACTAACCTCGTATTTCTTCTACTTCGCGTGCCCAGCCGCCGACATAGCTTTCATCCCTTCCTACATTTTCCCGATGAATCCAAATACTGGTGGCGGTGGTTTCAAATTTCAAACTACAAGGAAATTTTTTACTTGTATGTTTCTTTCGCTGTATGATGATCGATTATCGCTGATGGCAGTGATTTGAGGTCGAAACCTACATCCAAATCAACGCGCCACCAGTCACGATGTTAGTCCTTACGATAAGTAATCCTGCTCGACCCGTAGACATCACTGCGGAAAGGACGCATCAAATCAATGTCGCGGTATATGTGGCACCGCGAATGTGGAACGGCCTGGTTGCGGAGAGGAGAGGAATCTGGAAGTGTCCGAGTCAATGAAACTTCAAGAAATCATTGAACGGCTGTCGAAACAGCGGAAAAGTGCTGTTGGGTTGCTGAGTCAGCCTTAATGAAACTAGTCTGATCGCCGGCCGGTCTGATTTGGGTCTGATTACGACATCTCCATCTCGAGCTCTACACTGATGTATACTGTATAGCTTCAGCATCTTACATGCTCCTAGTGAATACATAGGTATCACCACTATAGGTAAGAACCATGACATAGCAGAGAGGAAATTTGAAAGCACAAATTTCCATGGTGCGGTCATCGATGTTTGAGCCCGCCTCTAGACCTTGTTTCCGGGCGTACTGAGCACGAGCCCAGTCCAGAGATTTATCACAGGTATGCACCATAAACACCGAAACGAGCTTTCTTTGACGCATTCTCAGAAAATAGGCCTGCTGCTAGGATTTTCGTTTTCAAATTTCAACTGAGGCTGTCCGTGTCGACGCCTGTCGTTTCTTGCGTGATGATGTCCATGGGGAGATCTGCATGAGTAATATTAAGTGACAATGGATCGCGAGCCGAGGATGATGCTTATACGAAGGATGTGTGCAACCACATGCAAGCTGCTTTGGACGGAATACAAATTGAAGTACGCACCGTTTCATCGATCTTTTTCTGGCATGTAGGAATAAGTGTCGTCTCCTCAGTTTCTTTGGACAAAGGACTTAATGATAGTCCCATCACTCATATTTTTCTCCATTTCGAGAGACTTGAGATCTCCAATCTGATTATCCTCGGTGACTCGAAACAAGTTCAATATGGGTGCTCACATCAAAATTCCCGCTCTTTGAACTTTCTTTACTCGGTTGCAACCGACAACACTCTATGCTGAGCTATTAGGTTCGCGCAGGCTGTTTCACTGTGCGATGAGCTACTACGACTTAGCGGCCTTTAGGCCTCAGCTGACGGACCCTGCAAGCTCCCCGCTTTTCGGTTGATATGGCTGGTGCTCAGGAATCTATTATATGTGGTCACAACACTTCCCATAAATTAATAAATGGTTGGTCTCATTCTATAAAGAGGGTAATGTCTGTAGCATTCCCTATCTTCTCAGCTATCTCTCAACCTCACATTATAATCTCATACTTACACCATCCACACATTCTCGATGTGTTGCCGTCGCCAGTGAGCAAATACTCACCGCTTCGTCTAATCTGCAGCCTGCTAATCGTTCATGTACAGAATCAGGAATGTCTACCTCCGATGTGGTCATACCGTCAACCTCGTATGTCACTAAAAATCCCTTTATCATAGTCCACAATTACTGATCACCACGAACTTAGCCTGAAGAAATTGTACGGCTAACCATGCAGAATACTATTCTCGGTTTCATATTTTGAACCCTTCCTAGATTCGGTGTGAGCAGTCCAACTGCAAGTTTAGTCTCTTCCATCCTGCAAGCTGCAAACCACCTGCTTGTTTGCAGGCCTGCTGGCAATAGTATGCCTTTTACCGAAACTCGTTACCTCCCCTCTGGCTAATTGTTTTTTAGCCTTCGCTATCCCGAGCAGTACTGTACGGTATGCTTGCAAGTCAATATCTTTTACGTGCTAATACTTTCAATAGCTCCCAACATCGACAGGTATTGTCCCTCCTGCTCCTTGGCAATCTAGTGCTGCCAAGAATGACAGCCACCAGTCGTTGGTTTGCAACATACTACTTAGATTTATTGTACTCTGACCCTACGACAATTGATTAGAGGCTGTTTTTTCCATACTTAGTACTTACTAGTCTATGAAGCGGAGAATTTGAGATGACATGAATAAGCACATCTCCAGATGTCAGTGAGTTAAATTCGGTGTTAGTGTTGGTACCAGCAAAAGGTCTTAATAAGGAATGACTGGGCTCATGGTCACGAAAGCTCGTACTGTTGCAACAATCACACTCTCCATCGGGAAAGTGCCGCTCCATTTTGTTTTATTATTTTCATTGGCCCGGGCACTGTTTCTAACGCAATATCTCTTGATTAATAGCTTTATTCAGGCGCTTGGTTGGCTTGTGTTTTGTTCCCGCATTGCTGTTGTGTTTTGAGTAGTACTTGCATGATCGTCATCAGGATTGGTGTATCAATGTCTCCTCTGGTTTCCTAAAGCTCGTGGTGTCACCTCATCTCACATGATGCTGATGTTCTGAAATCCCGTCCATCCTCACAAAAAGTGTCTATTCCACGCGACACATTGAATAATTATAGACCACTCCAGATGGCGACTCTGAAGTGCTCGAGCCTCGAGCCTTGGTCCCTGATCGGCGTCAATTGCCAATTTGCCATCGGTCAAGCCGATCAGACTCTCATCCGTGCAATCAACTTGAAAGCGGTATGAGCCATGAGCCCCAGCCTTCGTGGCCTCGGAACAGGGTGAGCTGTGAACTCGGGTACCAACACCAACATCAACACTAATCACAAACAAGGAACGCCAGTCCTAGTAGACACAATGAACATAGCACATGGTTATATCTCGAGGTCCAAGGATAAGTATATTTTGTGATCACACGCACGACGCACATACCCTATCTCTTTCAATTGAGTCAAGCAAACTTGAACTCGCCCTCTTGAGTCTTGACCAAAAGTTATTCACAGCATCTCATAGCCATGCGTGCTGTAGTAAAGTGTTATCATAATGTTTCGTCCCCTAGACAATGAATTACCATGACACGGATACAGATCCTAGAAAGTTAGTCTCGTCCTTATTGTACTCCCGTGACTATTCAGAACTCATTGAAGTGCTTGGGAACCCTAGACCCGCACCGCTTCCAGTCCTAGCGGCGACACAAGGAAAAGAGATATTACAACTTTTTCTAGGCAATAGACAGCGAAGCTAACCGCCGCAATACTGCCCTTCGACAGACTCGCGTTGTGGCAGGCGGGTAATTTGATCTCGACCTATTGAGCACCGCAGTTCAGTTACATATGCTTCGTTGAACAAAGGCGAGTCAATCACCATTATGTTGCCAGCAGCCTCTTTCGCCCCGTAGCCTTTAAGAAGCGCATCACTTTCCGTCTGACCATATATTATAGGACTCGGATCTCGTTGAACCTTCTCATCTGCGTACGCTCGAACTATGCTAGAGCAGATGTCAATCCAGCTGCTGAACGACAGCAAGAGGCGATATGCAACTAACCACTTACGCTGAAATATTTGGGATCCACGGAAGACGGTGTGAATAAACACCAGGTTGATAGAACATTATCAATAACCTGGGTTAAAATATCCGAGTCATCTTTCCCGTGCTCGACTTGAAGTGAGAAAATCATTCCACCCACATTTCATTTTTGCCTCTGAATGATTGATTACTCCTGCTTTACATGCAATTTGGTCACTATGCTCCCGCGCGAAAATGCCAGACAAAGAGCGCCAGTATGCGCCCAGAAGAGGGGTAGGCTTTGTTGAGATACACGACCATGGCTACATTCATCTGGGATGTTGATAGGGACAGCGTCAGCGTTGAAGACGATGCAATGTCGGACTCGACGTTGACGTGAGGTGGAATGAAAGGTACAGCAATTCATCACTGATCCGCACCCGCGTTGAATGAGAACCGGGAGTGAGGCATACTGGACCTGATACGAAGTGATCCTTTTGACCCCCAAACAGGAAGAATCGGATATCCAAGGGCACCGGACGGACTCGGACTGTCTTTGATCAGCATCGGATGAGTCGTTCGAGGGACCGCCTCATAAAAAGCATCCAACGTGCTCAATTGTTCGTTACTATCCGCAAGTTCTATTCGACGAAAAGGTCGATATTAATCCATACTAGCGGTTTCATCCTGGGCCGCGTCACAGCAGGCACACCCGGGTTAACTCACCGGTATCTTGAAAAGAAACCGTTGGTAGCGTTCAGGGGTTATCTCGCTCCTTTGCAGCTTGAAAACAGGTCAAAGTTTCCCCGTCAAGGTGCTGCATGCAAATGTGTACGAGCCTGGATCGGGATCTTGTTGCGAGGCAACTCTCGTGGGATGATGAGGTCTCGGGTTTCTGGGAGTGGTCCAATCAAGAACAATATGATACACACGAGGCGCATACCAATTGAACACCAACACGCCAACCCCAAGACTAGCCGATTGCGTTTCGGACTAGGAACCTGAAGCGCTGGAAGAATGATCGCATCTCCGCGGGAGTCAGGGAGTCTGCTGTAAGCTCCTGGCGTCGTAGGATATAAAAGGCATGCCTACAGGCAAGAGTCGATATGGCTAATGAAGCGCATTATCTCCGTCTTCGCCTCTCCATCTCCTCTGGCTGGTGGCATCAGGACTGTTGAGCAAGTGTATTCGAGGGACCATAGTACTTAGGAACCAGTTTGGCAGTTTTGACTATGAGTTTTGCGGTCGGCGAACTGATTGTGTACTTCTTTCCCCAACATCCAGGCCATTGCGTGTATGTGTTATCACGACATTGTAAGACTAGTCGCGCTATAAAGCTCAGGAATAGGCTATATGATTGGCAATGCCCTGTGGGACCGGTGTCGTCAACGGTAACAATATGAATGCATTACATTGTCTATATTGCTCGTAGGATTGTTGGCTTCTTGCAGAGGGAGAAGTAACGCACCGTGTTCACCTCGCATGTTCCAAAGGTCCGGCAGACGACTATCTACTGGCACGGGGGAAAAGAGAAGGTGAGACGAGATCACATTGGCCTTAAGGAAAGCGCATCACTGAATTAGCAGGATAGTACGGAGAAAAGGATGCATGATGCGCGGACGTGATCGGCATGGCCGAGGACAAAAGTTTTTTGTCCTCCGTGCATTGATTGAAAGCTAGGGGAACAAGACCATGCGAATGACGGTCATATGGTAGTACACGGTCAACGGAATTATGATCATTTTGGCATAGGACGTGGCGGAATAGAAGAGGCGGCTAAGACGACGAGGATGAGGGCGGTGTGGCTTGGATTTTAGCGGAAGAAGGTGAGTTGTAAGATAGTGAAGGAGGTCGAGAGGAGACCAAAGGAGCTGAGCGGTCTTTTGGTAGTCGTGAATTCACCTCCCTTGCCGGTGCGAAACGTTTCCCAGCAGTATGTTTATGGTCGCTAACGAGATCGTTATGAAGAGAGTCGATCGCAACGTTCCGTGAACTCTTTCCCTCCGCCGTCCAGTAACTTCGTCATTGCGTAGGTCCGAGTCCAGCGACCTTGCCGCTTGCAGTTATCCCAGCACTCTCCTTTCTCCTATGATACACCGTCTATGATTACAGGCGACACAGCGCGTCAGGGAAATCTCGCAAAAAAGTGTCGTCGTTTTTGAAGGTGCTCAGTACACCGGACATTGTTGGTCGCAGAGTGTCCATAGGATTGCTGTACGACCATTCGAAGGACTCGCTCGGTCAATATCATAGGTGAGAGTGTGTAGGTGTCGGTCGCCAGCGTTGTAGATGGAGATATCACTATCCGAACGATGGCTAGACTCAACGAGGTGCAGCCGTGAGGCTGAAAGATTTGAAAAAGAATACAATTAGCCTGTCGGCGGCATCGATCTATATTGTCGCCGAGACCAATTCTGCATTGGCATCTGGACCACAGCCGTGTCCTACGTAGACGTTCTTCCATAATTACGGCACTAAAAGCGCAAAGTTTCGCCACCGAAAACAGACAAGAGATATGCTGAGTCATCGAGATTCGAGAAATCGGGATCGGCTTCCCAAGATGCCGCTTCTGTGAGGATGAGAAGAATATCGGTGGGGAATCGTGGAAAGGGGGATTCGAGGTAGCTGCGATAACAGACATATATTTTTGACTTGCGTCTCTTGCTTTTCTAGCCTGGACACAATGTCATGTAGCTGACCGCTACCATGCTAGGTCACATTCTACATCGAGAATGTTCTGAGGGATGTGGCTGGCTTAAGCGCTATTAGGCGAGATGTGGGCGCGGATATTGGCCCAACTTTGTGGCGCAAAGTCGTAGGCAGGTGCTTAAAATGAGAGATTGCACTAGAGAGGGGTCGTTTGACTACTAAGTGATACACTGGCCAATCGGTCAGTAGATGTATCATGATGAGCTCAGTGACCTACCCTTTCTCCATCTTTGCTGAGTGACACTAAGCTCTGCTGTACAGGTGGCGAGATGATGACTCGATTGAGAAGAAACGAGTTTGTAGGTTTGCTTTTCACACTCGCGACAAGTCACATTTCACGTGCATGAAACCGTCACGCTGCCGTAGATGCCGAGCCCTGCCGAAACAGCTACCCATAAACCGCAAGGACTTGGACGGTAGATCAGCCCACTGCTATTGACAGATGGAAGGTGCAATACCCATTACAGATGGCGGTTGATTACGGGTTTTCTTTCACATCATCCGTTCCCTTCCAGACACCCGACTGGAGCTTCCCTTTCAATCAGGTGTCCCACCAATCCAAAATGGTCTGTACTAGCTGTCCATTACAGTTGTGATCAGTATGCTCCGTGAGGTGCACGGAGTGTGTCCTAGGGCGGCGATTGCTCAGAGTCTTCGTGTACAATACAGCGTCACACCTAACAAAGATGAGCGAGGAACGTTTCAGTGAAGACGAAACATACACCGGTACGGTCCTGTCAAGCATCCCATGAATCGTTAGAACATCGGTCGTTTGGGAAAACCTGATTTCTACCGGCGATCCTTCGAAATTGGCGAATGCGTCTGTCTTCAGGGTAGACCTTGATCTTGAAACTTTTGAGGTTCAAGAGATGGAATCCGTCGTTGACGAAGCTTTCATTCCGTTCCTTGGTCTCATCGCTATCTATACAATCAACGAGTCATTGTGAGCCGAGAAATTTCGCAAATCAGGAGTGCCCTTACCGTAGATGCCCTGCGAAGAATGGGTTCAGTTTGACATCTCCTTACTGGAGTACGGAAGAACACTCACTCGCATTTGGTATCTACTAGACATATTTACGAAGCTCGAAACGGTTTCCCTTCTCTAATCGTACATAACCAGCGGACGGCGAATATCATACCGCGGGGGTGGGCCACTATCAAATCGATATGATGCCCAAAATAGGTTGTAGGGTATTCTGTAGCGACATGCAGGTCCTCGGCGTCCTGTTCTAACGAGGTTTAGCGCCAGATACCAGTTTCTTGCACACGCTCAGTATTGCAGGGAACCGACGACCAAATATCACACACGACGTTGATCCTCAGGAAGACGGCGT
The DNA here is from genome assembly GCA_030435635.1 of Armillaria borealis. Lineage (NCBI taxonomy): Eukaryota > Fungi > Basidiomycota > Agaricomycetes > Agaricales > Physalacriaceae > Armillaria > Armillaria borealis. The sequence goes on along the minus strand of JAUEPT010000021.1, from coordinate 390,522 downwards.
GCGGCGAGGTGGATGGCAAGAGCTGAAGGACCAGGCGGTCGTGGTGGGGCAAACGAGCCTGCCGGTGCTTAGACGGTCTGGGTTTCACAGGTGTGGTGGTACACTTGTGATCGCTGACGAGATCATTATGGATAGCGATTCCTTCAGCGGTCGCAATATTTCATAAACAAACTCTCAAAATGGCGTGGGCTCGAGTTCTGGTGACCTTTTGGTTCCCAGTTTATGGGTCGCAATGCGCCAGGCAAATCTCGTAAAGGGTAGCGACTATCTGAATGTGCTCTGCGGTTCGTAAATTCCTTCGATAGGCAGATATCACGCCTGATGGAGTGTCAGTGTCTGTCGGCGTGGCAGGATGGGTACGAACGAAGGTCAGATATGAAAAGCTGCAGCTATTGCATGAGATTAAGAGAGAGAGAAAAGGTGAAAATTAACGCACTCATCTTCAGGTCTTCCCAAAGAACATCCATGGTTTCCTTTCCATTTCCTGTGCGATGCCACAGTTTTTTTGAGACTCAAAAGTTGTTTATCATCCAGCTTGTTTCTTCTGTGCTCCGACGAGGCATATGCAAGATTGGCCTGGCTTGACTTTACGAATTGTGACCATACTCTGTGTATAGAGATGAGTTTCCGTAACGCAAGGGAAAGAACAATTGCTTTACCCAAGCGAACGAAACGTGCTCCGACAGCCGTATTCCCGGGCAATACCTGCCTCTGGTACATCTAAAGCCACCGAGCGTATCTCAGGTCCTGTGAAATACTCCGGCGACGTTCGTGACGCGTATACGTAGTCAGGGTCGTGTTGGTGAGGAATAAAGGTGATTGAGCACGTGGAAGAGGACCTACAGTCGGCTCGGGTGTGCCGGTCAGCCCTGCTTGTTCTGGGCTATCATCAAACCGTCTCCGATGTCGAACTCTCAGTTCCGACGTTCTGCGATAAACACCAATACATATATATATACGGTAAGTTCATTTCTCGTGCTTCAGTATCCAACGTGCCCAGTGTTGTTAGGTCTTCCATGCCTAGGCGCGCTTTAAATTCTGTTCACTCCACTACGCGTCCCTTGAGCTATTCTGTTTCGCCTCTTAGCATTAGCTCTGTCATTATTGCTCCTTGGTTTCCTGCATATCTGGAATATCATTATCGACAGATAGCTGGGGATTCTCCCACGACTTGTGTGCTAGTTCGGGACATGAGTCGAATGCATACCGCCCCAATACTCTGGGTCTTTGCTACGCTTAGTGCTTTCCTACACCAATTAAAATGCTGGTCTCACGTTGGCTTCTTCCGCGAGCCTGAAATAACTTTGTACTCACTGGATTTCTATACCGGTAATTGCTCCCCGATTGCCAGGCCATTTAGAATCCGTGCGAATGTGTAATACTACCGCTCACTTTCATTTTGGGACTTGTCCTCATATCTTGCTGTACTTCTCTGTCAACGGGGTGATCTTCTCCTATACATGCAAGTTAATTAACAGAAACAACGGCTTGAAATTTCCGGCCTCAAGTCCAATCCTGTATGATGGAACCATGATCGATTATCTCAAATATGACCAGCATTGTCGATTTGACGTTTCTAGATTGTGTGTTATTTGCAGACCTATTGTTCCAGATGCCGTACTTTCCACCAAGGACACTAGGTGGAGAGATGGAATGACGATTCCAGCGGTACTACTTACCCTGCTCATCGAACAGTTTTAATTGGCGGTGACAGCCTGTCTCTCGTCTCCCTCTACAACTTCAAAAGGTATAGATTCTGCGTCTTCTATTCAGCACCGTGACTTCGGTGCCCATACCCCCGGTGATTATGTCACATGAAAATATAGACCGTGTGCACGAGATGATTGGAAAGAAGTTGAAGGAAATTAATTGTCCGAGTTGATGGGGCAGTGCAAAGCTTCCTTGTCCACGGAACAAAAAACAGACATCTTCTCCTTTACTGATCCTTTAGGTGCCTACTACGTCCTCGAAAAAACCTACGCCTTTACAACTCTGTATTTTCTTCTGTCGATGATTATATTCCTGCAACTTCGAACGGGATTCAAGACTACTCAGACACCGACATGACTACAGACTCGTCTACATACTCCGTGATGGTGGATCCAGAATATCAATAACTCTCAATGCTGTGGGCTTCTCCAATTTGCGACTCGCGAATATGATGTGTCGAAACAGGTACTAATGTTCGCCCATTCTCCAGGTGCCTGCCAAGACTGATTGATCTACCTTTTCTTGGCTTACAGGTGTACATTTTTGTCGTATTTCCAGTGCCCGTGTTTGGAAGATCCAGCTACCAATGGCCGTCCTCTATCTCGAGAAAGGTTAGTCGAGGTCCTTCGTCGCCGTAGAATAAGGCGTTAGGCCTTGACTGGATTCCCCTAATACTCGGGAACTCGTTCCCAGTCCGTCTCCCGCTACAAGTTACCATTATTCCTTATGATCAAGAATGTCCGACTTATTGACGCTCTCCGTCAACCGGTCTTAGCTGCCCATCCGCCATCTCAATTGTTGACCGTAGTTTATAAAGTGAGTGCCATCTCTAGCTTCCTCTATCTTCTTAGCTATCTCTCAACTACATATTCATGATGTGCCGCCGTCGCCAGTGAGAAAACCCTCGTTGCTAAATCTACTCTGCTCATCGGCGCTATACAGTGTTAGGAATGTCTACCTCCGATGTGGCCATACCCTCAACCTCGTACATCCTTTACATTCTGGCATATCCGCCTTTACTGATCGCCGCTGATCTAGCCTGAAGAAATTGTACGACAAATGCTACTCATTCATGATTCATCCCAGCCTTCTTATTTGACACCTTTCCCAGATTCGATGCGAGCAGTCTAAATGCAAGTTTAGTCTATTCCATTCCACTCGCTGCAAACCTCCGATTTGTCTGCGTACTTGCTGGCAATAGTATGTCGATTCCGGCTCACCCGAACCAACGTCCTACTAACCCACAGTCTCCAGCCTTCGCTATCCGGAACAGTATTGTATGCTTTGAGATTTGACTCTTATTTCACACTAACATCTATGACAGCCCCCCATATCAGCGGTTATTGCCCCTTCTGCGACCGGGAAACGCAATACCAATGACGTTAATCAACAACGATTTATATTATTTTAATTGTAGAAAAACATGCATGATCAGGCTTCGGTTTAATATCTTCGGAATGCATAGCTCACAACATGGTGTAGTATCGAGCCTAGTATGTATCAATTTTTGAACGAGAGTTTGCGGGGCGCATATTGAAGCGAACACTTAGCGAGCGTTATTTGCCATGAGTGCGATCATCCTGGTTTATTAGGGCTGGACGGTTTGTATATCCCGAGAGTATCAAAATCAGTGACTAACGCCGGATAAACTATCGGACACTGCAAATCACAAAAGGACATCCAGCTGAGTTGGGGCCACAGGCCGTTCAATGCCTTGTTCTTGTCTGATTGAATTGTTCATTAGTACCAACACGATGGCGCCTTTGCCCTGTGACACGATGAGACAGGCACAACCGCACCGATTCATCTCGGATGATGTCTTCCGAAGGAAGCCGATAACGCTCACATCTGTCCTCTGCATTTTGAGAAGATGTTGCCGTCTGGTCAGTTCTCTACGTCAATGTGCCGGCGAATTGGTTTCTGAGTCCAAAAATTCCTTTTTCTCCTGCCGGGTAGGTATCAATAGAGCGAGAAAGCGACGGGCAGGTGAGAAAGATGATGTGGCGCTCCGACCGTACATCTGTATTAGCGATGAGATTCGTGGCCTGCGAGGATGATGTGATGACGCACTCATTCTCATTGAATGTGGTTTCTTCAGACACTGCATACATGCGATACTCTGATGCTAGAGGATTTGATCGCACTAGCGTACAATTTGTTGTGCTATACACCGAACGAAGCTTATGCCTAGTATTGTCGGTGTCGCCCTTCCAATTTCTGTGTTAGGATGATTCGTGTGTCCAAGTTGTGCCAGCGTAGCATCTGTAGTGTCCTTGAGACCCATTGCTCCCTGCGGAGGGAGGAGAGGTAACACACTGAGTTATCCTCAAAGATTGGCTCCAGACGGTCCAAAGAATTGGAGTTAAGCACATCGCGTGCTGGGTCCTGATCTGTAGCAAAGATTTGAATTCAGAAGAACTAATGCAAGCAATACGGCTTACCGGCATGATTGCGGTCCACGCATTCGACGACGATTCTCTGTGTAAACTAGCAAGTAGCCGTGTCGGAGAAACGTGGTTTGATCTCCACCCATTATCGCTTCCTCCAAACCGCTTGTTCATTATGCCCCTTGCTCTCTGTAAAACACCAGCTCAGTTAGCCTTCTCCTCATATAAGCCGTTGTAACGCGTAAAAATGACTAGAGGCGGTAGAAACTCCAATTACTGCGTCGGGAAAGGCGAGATTCCTGATGGGCATGACCAGAAGGTAGGTTAGTCTTGTCGAGATAGGCTGCTTTGGGCCGAGTCTGAGGTGATGGCACCGATGGGGTTGCCTTGGCGATGATGATATGTATGAAGAGAAGTCATCGCACTTCACGCTTGTGAGGCAGCGCGTATCTTGATGGCAATAGCCTCGACATCGGGCATCTCGGCGCAGACATATCGGGTTGGCAGATTTCTGAAGTACCTGCCCAGTTGTTGTTACAGTGTGACTATACTTCGCCATGCCCAGCTCAGCGGAGCGTACGTAACGATCTTTGTTCTGTAGGATACCCGCCTTGATGTTAATACGGACGTAGCGATTGATATGAACTTCCGCGCCCATGTCGAACCACCTCGAGAAGGACGTGATAAGAGGCCACGCGGGAAGTGAGATTAGGGTTGTGATATGGACCGTTGCGGTACGCCAGGATCCTCCTGCTAGAGACGCGACTCGGTATGACAAAGGAGTGAACACGACGCGGAACACCAGCAAATTTTTCTGGCAGCTTTTGTCGAGCGCTATCCTTCTCATGGGATCGCTCTTTCTTCGTGTTCTAGGCTCGGTCATGGGAGACTAGAGCATAGAGGAGCAAAGACCTTGGGAATTTGGAGATGTACGGGCATGTCGTGTGGTATGAACACCTTCCTCGACAACAAGGGGCAACGTCATTGATAAAGCGGCGTCCAAACGCCTCTTCTGAGCAACAGAAGGGTCTCGATAAGACTGTCCCTTCTCGGGTTGTTACAGAGCCTCCAAAATGCATGCGTCCCAGGACCCCCCTTTCTGCGGATCGACAGAAGTCGACGGTCTGTTGAGAAGAACATCGCGGTGGTCCGCCATTTTGCCTGTCTTATCCATTAGACTATTCCCTGCGAGAATTCAATGACGCACCCCTTCCCATTGAATGGCAGTTCTTCTAAAGGCAAAGTACATGACTAGTGCCAAGGTGTCTTTCCCCTTTGCCCGGAGCTCCCCGACCTCCAAAGTCTCGATCCTAGGGACCAAGCCCAGTCCATCCTCGATGCCGCTGACGCGTCATTCAATTCAATGTTCCATGTAAAGAACGGGAGGGGGGAAGCAAAACCGTCGATTGTTGCACTGGAAGAGAGCCATCGTCTCCGAGATATGGCAGGATGGGATGGTTGACCAACGATGGTGATGGTGTATTTGGGTTCCTCCGCCGTATTGTCTTAGAATACCATGGCATTTTCGGATTGAGGGAGTGTCTGCAACACCGATTAGGGAAGTCGGCCGCCTTGGATGGGTCGTAGGAAAGAATTCGCCGCGGATGGCATCGCTTTGCATACTGACATCTGACATTGGGGCTTTGAGATAACAACCACGATGTAGAAACGTCGACAGCCCTGTCGAATCTCATCGAGAAGAGCGTGATACTTGGTGGTGAAGCCATGTAGTATATTGTAGAGTGGTCGTGCCGGTCAGTCCTTGTCAATGGTCTTCGTCCCCTCTGGAGGTGGCAATAACTGCGATCTTAGAGACCATCGCACCCAAGAAGAGTTTTGATGGTGAAGATTCGCCGTCTGCGAGGTGAAAACTGGTTACACGCCCATTCCTTTTCTTTCCAACATCCTATTCCAGTATGTATGCGACTATAAGGCCTGAAAATTCGGTCGCACTGGCATCGAGTGAAACCTAGCGGCGGCAGTAGACGATATTGTCGGTTCAGGCAGCACTACTGCCTTGCCTGTATCGACCGTGAGATTCGACCTGCAGAGCGAAAAAGATTACCAGATTGCCACTGAATGCCCGACTTAACAGAAGACTGCCGACCAACGAAAGAAGAAAGTAAAGTGAGATGAATGCCTGGGATTTGAAGTCAGGTAAAGAGAAGAATACGATCAGTTCACTAGGCAAATGGCTATAGTGTAAAGAAACAGCCGGAAACGACGGCGAAACCTCCGAAACCTGCCCTAGAGTCCACGTGGTCACGGAGGACCGGACCGTTCCGAACGCTGTAAGTATATTTTGGAGGATGGAAGGGCGGTTTGAAGAGTGTCCACTGTGCCAGCGCAATCTCGACATGGAGAACATCTTTTACGGACATGGTGATAGTTGATTTGCCATTCGCCAGGAGAATGTCAGGATAAAGGTCTGAAGACAGAAGGTGAACTGGCACTCAGGTTCGCGTACAGTCAAAATGGTGAAAGCTCATGCAGCGGAAAGCTACCTGCAGATGATAGAAAACAGGTATAGAGAGCCGGGCTTTCCGACGCAGACCAAAAAATGCGATGACTCTCAGATGGGCCTTCACATATCTGTCCTTGAATTGAGCGCTGCGTCATTTGGCACAATGATTGTAATTCGAATTTGTGTGCATTCAGATTCGGAGTGGTGAGATTTTCAACCGTGGTCCATTTAATAGTCGTGATCCATGCGCTGCTATTGAATACTTGCCAGAAGGTATATGTATATGCACTGAAATCTGAACCCTACAAGGGGAATTGTAATGATTCACGTCTCGGTCGAGTCCGAGACGGTCTGTGGAAGGTGAGTGTAAGCTAGTGTCATGATTTTGGTCGCATTTTGGCGCAGTCCCTCCGACTTGAAAACTCAAACACGCCTTTCCTTTACAGTTTAGTTGTGCACTGCCATTGAAAATTATTTTATCAGCGCTGACGATCCCGAATTCAAGATCGTCATTAAAGAATACGAGGACTCCCTGAATCATGTGTTATCGAATTAAGTGTTCAATGTATAGCCTGACCCACCTTTTATGAGAATGTAACAGAGTCCAGCGCGTAACAAGGCGAAGTGAGTAGTCACGGACAAAAAATATGTTGGCTGAAATCTATTATCTTGGTTCGAATCTGGAAGGAGCCTGTCAGTTGTCCTCCAAGAAGGGCCCTTGGGCACAGTCGTAATCATCATAGCACGACCCTCGGTTCAAATCCAAGAGGGTCCGTATACGGGCTTCTGCATTTTGCACAAAAGTCCATACTGCTTTTTATTCTTCAAAATAGTAAGATAACGGCACCGAGATGACTGGTGACCTTTCGCGTATGTCATGAGTTTTGGAGTTGTGGGCGGTCACAAGGGGATTGGCCTCAATACCCTCACCACAGACTTACACAGCCTGCGTTGTATGGGTGCTCAGGTGTAATTGTAACCACCGCAGTTACCATAGTCTCGGTTCGAATTCGAGTCCCCTGTGGTCGAAATCAATGATCCTTTTGCCAATGATCACCAAGAAAGAATGGGCAAACATCTGCAAGTCATGCCTTCGTTAGAGACCCGGGTGTCGCTTAAGCATTACTTTTGTTCCGCCGATACGAGTGGTCAACATTCACCATCCATACTGGTAGTCGGACACTCACAGACACCGGCGTGAATGACGTTGTTCTGCAACAGTTTCTAAAATGAGGGAGACTGAGAGACATAAAAATGGGAGATAAGCAAATAGAGGTTACAGGCACTTACCTAGCAGGCACAAGGGCCGCAGCAATGAAAGACGTGTCAACGAATCAGGTACCGGGGAGAAAAGGGAAGAAAACCTGGCATTCACGCACGGCATGAAGGACAGAAATGAATGTCAGGCTAAGAGGAAGAAAGTATAAATAGTGTCCGATGTCAACGCACCCAGAATACGCATCAACGAAGAGGATAGAAATGTAGACCTGATAGTACAGAATATCAAAATCAAAGTAAAGAACTGAGGGATCAGTTGGCGCCGGGAAGCCAACCAAATACTAAGCCGTACATCAACCTTGAGAAAGATGGGCCATGTGAGATAACAACAAGTGTTGGAGGATGCAGCTGTGAGATAGTAACAGTGAAAGCAGTGCCCACGGTGAGCTGTAAGGGATCAAAGACGACTAACAGCTGAAGCAAACAGTTTGAATAGAGGGGATCCATCCCGATGGGTGAGGTGAAACACCGCCCAACACGGTTGTAACACCTCCGTAGAATTTCCCCCTCCTAGTATCAGTGACTTCTTCACCAAACATTGCGGAGATTTCGGCTACTCACCATGTTCTTTTGCTTGCTAGTTTCCTTGTACACTGCTTTCATCTGCTTCGCCGGGCTATGGATCTGATCACATTGTAGTCGCCTCAATTTCGATTGCAGCGTGGAAGTCACAGAGTCACTGTGGTAGTCGTCATAACTAATAGATTGCGACATGACTGCAGAATTTTGACATGACTGCAGAATTTCGACGCTGTTTGTTCTCTCATCGCAGAGTGAACGACACGGTGCATAGTACAAATTCAGTCTGCCCCTGTGTTCCGGTTCGAGTAGTAGACTGGAGGAGCCCTGCATTGCAAGTATGGCTTAGGTGACAACCAAACGGGTCACTAGGAATGATAGCAGGAGGCAGATCACACCGTTTACCGTAACCTGGTAGGAACAGAAAATTCTTCGGTTTTGCTCCAACAGTACAACGTCTCTGACGTTACCCTCTGTTGGAATGGTTGGAACACACTGGAACAGTTGGAACAGCCCGAGTTCATACAATATATTTTGTAGATGATGTATTATACAGGATGTTTGTTGCAATGTTTTCCAACACATTCCAACGTGGCTATTCCAACACTCTGGGCTGGAACGCACCCCATTGCAGCATGTTCCAAGATGTTCCAACCAGCCTTTCAACAGGGCCATGCAACGGTTCCAATACCCATTTGTTTCAATACACTTACTGATTGCAAGAACAGAAATACATATAAACTCATACACCTGCACCTGCTACTTTCTCTTCTTCGGTGTTGCAGGGATCATATATCCCTTATGACCTGGAAGTTCCTTGTACTCGATCCTGATTGCAGCGAGTCATTAGACAGAAATCGTGGTGATCACGGTAGGGCACTTACTCCTCCTGAGGTTCTGTAGGCTTATCCTTCTGATGACTTCTCTCGCTATGACGAGGAACTACTGGTTCTTCTGTCCTACAATTGGAAAGTGATTAGTTTTGCTCAACAATTTATGATGTGTATACTTACCTGGCAGCGGATTTCTTCACCCGCTTCTCTGGACACTCCACTGTCTCGACCTCTGCAGCTTTGCGCTTACTCCCTCCAGCACGTCCCCCTCTCTCACCTCTACCCTTACCCCTCCTGCTGGCTCTTCCGCACAGCTTGCCACCATCCTGCTCACCATCATCATCAATCTCATCCTTATCTGGGCTACCGCTGCCACTCAATGCTGTAGAATCCTCATCTCCATCGTTGTCAACAACTTCATTACTGACCTTGTCTGTTATGATTTTTCTATTTTTACATCTTATCTTGGGTGCTTATCTTATCATGATCCTTATCACATCTAATCCAAGCACCTATCTTATCCAGTCATGACGGCCCCACTTCGCCATCACTTATCGTATCCATACAAAGCATCTCCATCCGATACCTAGCAGCTCGCGTCTAGACACCAAACTTGCAACGTTTACCGACGGACTTGTACACACTCACCGAGAGACCCATTATCGAACCATTTACTTTACACACAGACCCATTGAAACAGTATATAAGTAGTGTAGCTCTCGCTGTATATTCTCCAGCTTCGAGCTAAAGTTTTAATACACTGAACTTACTCTCAGACTCACTCCTCTGCCTAGACTTTGCATCTGATCATTGGCTCTTGGTTGAAACAATCTATCTGACACTCAAGTGGTGACTGTATGAACGTGATACAGCCACTTGTTTAGTCTTGATTGTTATACCTGAGTCCGGGTCTAACAATTAGCTCGAAGCTTTCTACATTCCCTTTCTTCTCAACGCTCATACGTTGAACTAAACCGAATGCAACAAACCGCCGACATCTCCACACACACACTCATCACCCTGGTGGCAATAGCCATAGGCCTCGCCACTACTGTTACCATCTTCCTTCTCTGTCGAACCTACTGGCAAGAGATCAGGCAGTACATACGCCGTCTCTTCCTAGTCACCCCTCGACAACCTGCACCCCGACCTCCCACCGTTCCCCTCCACTACGTCCGAAGAACACATGGAGGACCCATTGGTCCCCCTCTCCCCCCACTCTTTCCCTCACAGTCTTCAGGACTTTCCACCCCTTCCTACCCATCTGACTCCTCCTGCATCCACACGGAGCAAGAGGAGCTGGATATTGGGGAGGAAGGAAGAAGGATCCTCAACGCTGACCACCAGAGCCTCTCGATCCTTACGGGATCTATTGAGAGGCATGAAAAAAGCGAAGAGGTCTCCACCCCCAAACCCCTCGAGTCGACTCGATCCAGTCCCGAGTTCCCCACCCATCATTCCACCCCTCGACCTGTCCTCATCCTCACAGACAGTGAGACCACGACCGGTGATGAGCCTAGACTTCCGTGGCAATGGCAACACCAACTCAGGAACGAGATTGGGAAATTAACGTGGTTACACGGCAATCAAGGCGATCGTGTGTGCGAGTGGGTTCGGGGCACCTCCGTGCAGTAAAACAATTCCTCTATATGCAAGTATACACTGCGACTTTTCAGTCAGCGAAGTAGTACTGCTTGGTAGTCGAGTACTAGAGGCTTTGGCTGTAAGCCGGTAGGGATCTCTCAAAATGAGAGGGGACGGCAACGGTGATGTGCTCGGTAACGGCGAGTGGCAAAAGACTAGTGGGCAGAAATGAGCTCCAACCAACACTAAACCTCTCTACACTCTACACTATCACCAATGTATTGAATTTGGGTGTTTCGAGTACGATAGAAGCACTCTGCAGACTCGATAATCAAGGTAGGTTGTTCAAAAGACGTTTTATTCGTTACTAGTGAGTTTTACAAGCGTACTACTCGCACTAGTGGGGTGGGTAAGACACAATTGAATGAATGTGACTTGGTTTTGAGCTACTGCGCTCGTTGGGACTATGACTGCTTCGAAATAATGGCTCTCTTGGCCCTGTACTACTTCCTACAAGTGATCTTCACTTGACTAGTTCGCACTCTTGGCTTACTAGTGGCACTCTTGGCCTAGAAACTGCTCCTTACAAGTGATAACACTCGACTAGTTCGCACTCTAGCTTACTAGTGGCACTCTTGGCCTAAGAATAATACTTTAACTTCGAGAAATTGCAAGAATTACTTTGAAACACTCTTGGTCTTTGCAGGACACAATAGTATTGCTCAAAAGGGACTTCAATTCACTCAATTCTATAGGTAACTTAGCGACTAGTAGCCACTTTGTCGAGGTTAAGCACAAAAGCCTTTAATTGGGGCACTAAACTCTTGTTAGTCACTCGCAATCGCAGGGATGGCTTGCCTGCCGTTGTGAGTGGCTATTCTACTACTTATATACTGTAAAGAAAGGTACAAAGCGACACAAACAGCTACACTAGTGGGGTATTTTCGGTACGGATTTCTTGGCTAGGCCCGAAATACCATGCATAAACACGCAATAGTCGGTCTAGAAATTACTATTGGACGACTAGTGAGCCATGGAGCTCAGCCAGCGGTTTAATCTCGCGTTCTTGACCCAGCAACGCGCCACTAGTGCCGGAGATGAACGACTAGCCACATCCTTGTGCTCGCAACCGTAGTCGGCCGTGATCGAAAGCGCAGCCGGGCTATACTAGTGCCAATCGTAATAGATCTGATCGCACTAGTCGGATCTGGGCGTAACGTTAATCCATTGCTAATTCATTTCTAAGTCCTGCTTCGAGATTGCTGCGTGACTAGTTAACCTGACTTAGGCGTTTCTGCCCCGAGCAGGTCTGCTAGTGACTGAACTTCACGAGATCTGTGTATTCTGCTTCTTGTTTGGTGCGCTAGTCACGATACTCGTCTACTAGTGGTCTTATATTAATTAGTCCGGCTAGTATTCAAGTCACTAGTACGGCCGGCTGGTAGATTTGACCCACTAGTGGTGTCGTATCTAAGTCCTGGCTTCACTAGTCGCATACTGCTGTAACTATCAGCTCAAAGCCTCAGCTATAGTCCTTTTACTATCACTAGTATAGGATAGGTATGCAATTGTATTGTTACAAATTCGCAAAATCTAGGTGTGAATGCGTAGACGGCGTATCAACGGGTATGACGTGAATACCACGGAACCGTAAGCGAAAACATGAGAAAAGACTAGAAAACGTCGCTAGACTGGCAATCCTAGCGAAGCGAGCGAGGAGAACGGTAATAGACGTGTGAAACTGAGTCTGGGAGTGGGGAATCGATGAGAAAACGTGGAACTATGTCTGAGAGCGGTGGGGGAAGCGTGAAACGGAGTACTGAGTGCGGAGCGTCGAAAATAAACGTGGAGATACGGAAATCGGCGATGAGAGAGAGAGAACGGAAATATACTGGTGATGGCGGGGTACTGGTCCTAAATGATACGGAAATACTGATGTCGATGTCGAAACTGGTCTTGTGCTGAAGCGATTCTATCCTATGTCAAAACTAACCTTCAAGTCCACTCTTGGGACTGTCCTATACGAAAACTATGTCGAAACTGGTCCTATACTGATGCGAAAACGATCCTAAGTCTGCTCAGGAGACTACCCAAGTGGGCGACGATACGATGGAGAAAGTGAAAACGTGAAACGATCCTATACTGGTGAAGTTGAAACGATAACGGCCAATAAAAGATAAACGTGGACGAGGTATGGCACGGCAATCACATATTGGCACAATATGAGCATGTACCAATAGTGTCAAGAGCGAAGAGCGAGTGTCAAGCGACTCTTCACAATCAAAAACCGTGGAATAACTCTGGTGAGCTTAAGAGTTGACGTGCAATCAAGAATATGCTGGGGTAAACAGTGTATTGCCGTGGAACGGTAATAAACGTAGCATAGACTCGATGATAGAGAGAGACTCAATGCGTAGGGGTAAGCTGCGATCTATGCTCCAGGTAAGCTTTTTCAAACGACATTTTTCTAGCTAGTTTTTATACTACAAGTACGAGATTATAAATAGAGTAAGTATGCGTGACTTAGTCAGGCTGTAAGGCCATGGCTTAGCAAAATCTGTGGTCAACATATGGTTTCTTGACTTCTAAAGTAACAGCAACTCGTCGACGTTGCCGCGTATGGACGGAAACTGTATGGTTTTATGGAGCGATGAACGGATCGTGGGGTGCTGTTTTGCTGTGGACTGGTGAGGTATGGCTTTTGTACTGAAGTGCATGCTTGGGTCTACATCGATTCGAAGTCTTGGCGAAGTAACAGCCTTAGTAAAACGCGGTCTGTAGTTGCCGTGTGCTCGAAATATCGTGGATGGATGAGTGGCCGCGGCAATCACGTCATTTCATTTAGTGATTGATTGATACGTCCATGAGGCTATGGGAAGTGATGCGACAATCCCGTTTTAGGGTGATTGGCGATCGAAGGTGCCTTGCCGTGATGGGATACGGCAATTATGATGCGTAACGAGATGGGATGGATAACAAAGCATGTGAGGAGTGGTTGCCATAGCATGAAAGTAGTATCAACTTGTGTGCACTCTTTGGTTTGCTGAAAGTCCATTGGGTGGACAGGAGCGGCAATTAGTGTGTAAAATCCGCAAATTCTGAGCATACAGAGCCTGGAGGCTCATCACCGGGTATGCCCCCCAATCCCCCACAATCTCCGAGTACACCCTCTGGCTCGAAGACAACCACCTCATTCCCCATACCAGAGATCGACTCCCACACACCGCCCCACGCTCCCCATGGTCCCCCAACCCATCCTCCCCAATCCGGGAAACCTCGGAGTCCGTACGCCTGGATTCCCAAACCCTTGAGCTCTCCGCCGACGTATGAAGAGCTACAGCAGCAGTTGAGGAAGCTGCTGTCAGAGAGTACTCAGCCAAGGCCGAGCTCGAGCGAGTTATTGCCCGCGACAAAACCATCGCCGCCTTCTACATCCGAGCAAGTCACCCAAGAATGGCGAACGAAACAGCCGCCCAGTACTGGGCCAGAGTATGATCCACCCACGCCGAAACCGACGCCCTCAACGAAGTCGAAATGGAAGAGCGATGAGCGCAGCCCCTCCACTTCGAGCCGAGATGGCTCGAGCAGTATAGGCAGTACAGAGCGCGCCAGCTCTCTAGGGGGTACACTGGGGTCTCTATCAATATGTGGATGGAGCAGCGACAAAGGGAAAGGCAGAGCCAAGATGACCCCCAATGAGCGGGCATACGAATACACGAGTATTTGGAATACTCGTCATACAGATTTAATGACAGAAGTGAGTTGGAGGCTTTTGGAAGCAGGCCAAGCATGGGAGCGAGCGGATCCGATGGAGCAGGAGGATATTATTAATCACAGTGCCACTGAACAGGCGATAAAAATATATAACGAATTTTATCTCCGCTACGCCCTTCCTCTGGCTGCCCCCTACCAATCCCAATACAACCGGCCCCCACTCCCAAAATCGCCCCCCACCATGCCGACAAGCCAGCCCATGCCATTCTCTTCGCTGAGAAGCCACCCCTACAAAGGGGCGGGCCAAGTACAAGCCAGCGGAGACCACAACCTGTGGGAGGCACCCATAAACCCCGACGACGATGACTCCAATATAGAAGTCGAATGGCCTGTGCCAAGTGGCCCCAACAACCAAGGAAACCCTGGCAACCAAGCCAACCCGCCTACCCAAGGTAGACGACCGATCACCGGCGTCCTCCATGGGGATAAAACCCCAGACAGATACGCCGACCCGAATGCCTGGAACCCGGATAGATGGTCACTACCCGGGGCTCCATCAAAATTCGACCCCGATGATCTACCCCCAAATCCTGTAGGATCAATGGGGGATGATGCGCTGTGGATCGGGTGTAAACCCGATCTCATCAGGAAACCGCTCCCATTCAAAGGAGAACCAGACGACATCGACAGATTCATTATGGACTGTCAGATGTACTTCCAAGTTCACAGCGCATACATGTGGCTAGACCCATATCGAGTGGCTTTTGCCTCGTCATACTTCGAGGACAAAGCCAAGGACTGGTGGACCTTACAGCTATCAGAGCTGTACAGCACCACCCAGGGAAAATATCGATTTCCCCTATGGACTGACTTTGTCCTCGCCGTCGACAAAAAGTTCAAGGACCCCGCTCATGAGGAGAGGCAGAAGGCAAAGATGTATGCCCTCCGCATGATCCCGCCCATGACCGCTACAGAGTACTTCCAGGAACTGGAAGTGCTCGCCAAGAAGGCAAGACTTCGCATCGACACCGACAACCGTGGACACATGGTCATGGCATTGCGACAAGGAGTCCCCGCTTCCTATACCAGCATGATCTCAAACATTGGAGTAGGCATTCCAGTGGGCTACGAGCAATGGAAGGAGCGGATTGTCACGATGAACGAGGAAAGGCAACGAAAGCAAGCCATCGATCTCCTCAGCGGGATGTACCAACCACGACCACAGCAGCAGAAATCCAATGCCAGAATGCCCAAGGGGGCATCCGGCGCGACAACTTCCTCGGCGTCCAAGAAGACTGCCACCGGCACCACCTATGGGGGACGGGGGCAGCCCATGGACATCGACGCTGTCAAAAGTGGAAACTGTTTCTGCTGCGGTCAGAAGGGGCACATCAGCCAAAATTGCCCGTTGCAATCATAGAACAAAGGGAAGCAAGAGGTACGAGCCTCAATGACCGAGCCCTCGGGCTCCAAGATCGAAGAGGTAAAAGACGATGCCAGGAAGTAAGTGATTCTACTTACTCAGCAGGAGGGGGTTCTGGCTCTGGTGCGTGCTCTAGTCATAGTGGACGGACTTATTCAGCTTTTGTAGCTACACATGTTTCTCACACGCCGCATTCAAATATATTCGCTGAAAGTATTCAAGCCAAGCCCCACAAGGAATCACAAAATCGGTATGCCATTTTAGCTAATAACATAGATACAGTCTCAATCGCTTCATACTGACGAAGCCGAGGATGTGACTGAGAGCCTTGACAGCGATCTATCGACATTGTCGACAGATAATCACCTCACAAGTAACTCATTACGAGTGAAAGTGCCAGGTGGAAAGCCACCTACCATAGTGGTACCTATCATAACAGCTAGCCCTCCGTGCTAGACTGGATGGGGCAGGGGAACCGGGTCTAAACAACTCACCCCCTGAACAAGCGGCTCCTGCAACCTGCAATCACCTTAACCGGGATCAAGGGTTTGCCCAAGTGAAGGAGAAGATCGCAAGGATGGCCGAATGGAAGGAAGCTGCTAGCGCCCAGGCAGTAGAAAGGGGGCACTCGGTAGTTATGATCGAAGTACCTGATGAGGAGGATGATACCTCATATACCTTACAGCAGAACAAGGTTGCTGTAACCAATACAGATGCATGTGGGCCATCCCCGAAGCGAAAAAGTCCTCTTATGGAAAAAGAGGCGGAACGCCCCATTGGCAACAATACTTCAGTATCAAAGGGTCGAGAGGCAGCGAAGCACGCGCCCTCGACGGCAACAACCCATGATTGGTTAAAACCTTTCGAGACCGAATGGACTTGGAGGGCTATCAAAGACGCCAAAGACGAATCCAACGCCCGAGCCATACTGCTCAATTGGATTCATAAGACCCAAGTGGAGGAAGTCGTAGACAACCTCCTCGAAGGACTTCGCTCATCAGAGCGCTTTCACGCCCTTGAATGGCTCGATGAACTTTGTAAACCCAAACGATACTTTATCCGTGCTCAGAACTCCCCTCAAAGTCTCCTAATCCCTGTACAGCTAGAGACTCTTGAAGGTCGAAACACGATCTCTGCCAAAGCCCTTCTCGATAGTGGCTGTACCGGGAGCTCTATTCACCGAGATTTCATCCAGAAACATGGAATCCCAGTCAAGAAGATGGGTAGTTCGATTCCCGTTTACAACGCCAATGGATCCCGCAATAAAGCAGGAGAAATCACTGCCTACACGGAAATCTGACTCAAGATCGGAGACCACAGTGAGAGGATTGACCTCGCCGTTACCAACCTCAGCTCGAAGGAAATCTTTCTTGGACATGACTGGCTGGTATGCCATAACCCAGTCATTAATTGGGCAACAGGCACAGTCACATTCGCCCATTGTCGCTGCACCAAGAACCCCTTTGTCCTTCCTGACACAGACCCTGATGACAAATGGGAACTCGAAGAAGGAGAAACTATCCTAGCCATTAACTTCGATGAAGCCATTGAGATTCAGGCCGTTCATAAAGCTAATGAACTCGCCGCCAAAGCCGCGGAAGGAAAAGAGGAGAAGACCTTTGAACAACTAGTCCCGGAGTCATATCACAACTTTAAGGACCTCTTCAGTAAGGAAAGTTTCAATGAACTTCCCCCTCAAAAACCCTGGGACCATGCCATCGAATTAATCCCCAACACCAAAAACACCCTTGATTGCAAGGTATACCCCTTGAATCCTATCGAGCAAAAGGAACTCGATAAGTTTCTTGATGAGAACCTCGCCTCAGGACGAATTCAACTGTCTAAGTCACCTATGGCTTCCCCGTTCTTCTTCGTCAAGAAGAAGGACGGCAAGTTATGTCCCGTCCAGGACTATCGCAAGCTCAATGAAATAATGATTAAAAACCATTATCCCTTGCTGCTCATCTCAGAGCTAATGGACAAACTCGGAAGTGCCAAATACTTCACCAAGCTAGACGTATGCTGGGGATACAACAATGTATGCATCAAGAAGGATGATGAATGGAAGGCCACGTTCAGAACCAATCAAGGTCTCTTTGAACCCACTGTAATGTTCTTCGGGCTTACGAATTCGCCTGCCATGTTCCAATGGATGATGAATGACATATTCAAAGATCTCATCACCACCGGCAAGGTCACCAGTATACCTTGATGACATCCTGATCTTTTTGAAGACTCTAGAAGAGCATCGAAAGATCACTCGCCGCGTCTTGGAGTTATTAAGGAAAAACAAACTATTCCTGAAAGCCGAGAAATGCGAGTTCGAGGTACTAGAGACAGAGTACCTTGGGGTAATAATCAGCGAAGGCTCTATTCGAATGGACCCGGTCAAAGTAGCAGGCATCACGGAATGGCCAGTTCCCACCAAGAAAAAGGAACTACAGTCATTCCTAGGCTTCACCAATTTCTACCGCCGCTTTATCAAAGACTACAGCACAATAGTGCGCCCTATGACAAAGCTCACCGGGAAGGAGGTTTGGACTTGAGGAACAGCCCAACAAGTAGCATTCCAACGGCTTAAAGATCAATTGGCCAGAGACGTAGTCCTAGCCATCCCAACGGAAAAAGGCCAATTCCGGGTAGAAGCAGATGCAAGCTGAATGTGTGATCAGCGTGGTGTTATCCCAAGAACAGAATGGAAAATGGAGACCCTGTAGCATTCCTGTCAAAAGCCTTGACAACCACAGAGCACAACTACTGAGATCTACGACAAAGAACTGCTCGCAATTATGCTCTTGCTTGATGAATGGCGGCACTACCTAATGGGCGCCGCAGTAGACTTTGAGATCTGGACAGATCATCAAAATCTACAATACTTCTGCAAACCTCAGAAACTAAACCGCCGACAAGCGCAGTTGGGTGACTGAGCTCACGGAGTATCATTTTACTCTTCACCACAAGCCAGGCGCCTCCAATAGAAAGGCAGATCTCCTCAGTAGGAGAGCAGACCACCCCCAAGGCCAAGACAACAATGACGAGATCACCGTTCTCGCTCCGGAACATTTCCAGGCCCTAATCATACCTACCACTGACGAAACGCACGAGCGCATCAAGAGCGCCACTCAGTGATCCTCAGAAATGGGATCAAGGAATTGCCACTTCCCTCAATCATGAAAAGGGACTTCAGGAAAGAAACGGCCTCCTATATTACGACGAAAGGATCTACGTTCCCCGAGACTCTGCCCTGCGAGGCGAAATCATATCCCACTGCCATGATCATATCACAGTAGGACATCCAGGTATCGAAAAAACGAAGGAGTTAGTCCTGCATAACTATTGGTGGCCCAAGCTTAAAAGAGACGTGGAAGCTTATGTCCAAGGATGTGAAACTTGCATACGAGCCAAAGCCAGTACTAAAGCTCGGCGAGCCCCACTCCATCCCAATGAAATTCCATCTGAACCATGGATGCACATTTCTGTTGACATGATCACTGGACTAGTCCCCTGTAAAGGGCTTGACGCCATTCTAGTAATCGTGGATCGCTTTTCCAAAGCAATCATCCCCATTGCTTGCAAAACGACTCTTTCATCGGAAGGATGGGCCAAGATTTTATGCGACGAGGTTTATGCCAAGTACGGTATGCCACAAACCGTCATATCGGACAGAGGACCACAATTTGTATCCAAGTTCCTGCAGGACTTGTACAAAATGCTCGATATCAAGGGGAACGCCTCCACTGCCTTCCATCCTCAAACAGATGGACAGACAGAATGAGTTAACCAGGAAATAGAAAAATATCTTAGGATATTTATCAACTTCCAACAAAAAGATTGGCCGGAATGGTTGCCGTTAGCAGCCTTTCAACATAACAACTGTGTCCATTCCGCAACTGGGAAGAGCCTCTTCTTCGTCAACTATGGAAGAAACCCTCGAATCACCCCCAACTCCCATTCCCATACCACGCTTCGCACACCAGCATCCGAAGAATTCAAGAACACCATGAAGCTCATCCATGACGAGACAAAAGCTGCTCTCACAAAAGTGGCAGAACAAATGAAAACCCAGTACGACAAAAAGAAGAGAACGGCCATTGAGTATCAGACAGGAGACAAAGTCTGGCTTGATACAACCAATCTCCACCTTGCACGACCCAAGAAAAAGCTCGACGACAAATGCGTCGGGCCTTTTATTATCCTAGAAAAACGACGCCTATCCGCCTATAAACTAAAATTGCCACCCACCTGGAAAATATACCCTGTGTTTAACGAAACTCTCTTAATGCCATACACCCCACCATCATTCCCAAGTCAACAGCATGAACCACCACCACCACCTGACCTCATAGACGACGAACCAGAATACGAAGTCGAGGCAATCCTAGATCATAAAAACCATAAAACGCGCAGCCCAAAGGATCCCGAAACAGGGAAGTTCACCACCGTGATAGTCACAGATTATCTAGTCAAATGGAAGGGATACGGAGCGGAAGAGCACAAATGGACCAAAGAGAGCGAGCTAGGCCATGCCAAGGAAGCCATAACCGACTACCTCAAATCCATAAACCAAGCAACAACTATACAAGCGGTTGTGTATAACCATGACCAGAAAAGAGCGTTAGATGGTGAAGGGAATCTTGGCTCGAAAATTTGTCAACAAGGACAGGTATTCATCCTTGACTCCAGAGAAAAGGATGGCAAAACGCAATTCCAAGTACAACAAGGCTTCAATTTCGTCACGACAGCCTGGTACTTCAAGACCGAAATCCCTCATCTTAAGGAATTAATCAAAGACTACTACTGGGCCAGTAGGGAGGATTTCGGAGAAGCGCATGGACCACTAGATGGATATGCACCGGAGGAGGAGGGAGGCTGAATGTAAAGCAGTCGGGACGCCTGCCTTTAACAAGGGGGTAATGTTATGATTTTCTATTTTTACATCTTATCTTGGGCGCTTATCTTATCATGATCCTTATCACATCTAATCCAAGCGCCTATCTTATCCAGTCATGACGGCCCCACTTCGCCATCACTTATCGTATCCATACAAAGCATCTCCATCCGATACCTAGCGGCTCGCGTCTAGACACCAAACTTGCAACGTTTACTGACGGACTTGTACACACTCGCCGAGAGACCCATTATCGAACCATTTACTTTACGCACAGACCCATTGAAACAGTATATAAGTAGTGTAGCTCTCGCTGTATATTCTCCAGCTTCGAGCTAAAGTTTTAATACACTGAACTTACTCTCAGACTCACTCCTCTGCCTAGACTTTGCAGTCTGATCATTGGCTCTTGGTTGAAACAATCTATCTGACACTCAAGTGGTGACTGTATGAACGTGATACAGCCACTTGTTTAGTCTTGATTGTTATACCTGAGTCCAGGTCTAACATTGTCTTTCTTGCCCCCATTGTCCTCCATGTCATGGAGAGCATTTCCATTGACCTCGCCGCCTTTCCTGCTATTCTCATCACCATCTAAAGTCGACTTATTCAGTGGAGTACCATCAATGTCATCGTCTGCACCATCATAGACCTCTTCCTTCTTGTCTCCATTCATGGTCGTGCCATCAAGAGCACCATCAGCCACCCCGCCACCTTCCCTGTGGTTTGAGATCCTTGATAATGGTGGAGCGTTTCCACCACCAGTAATCTTCTGCCATAGGGTGTCTACAGAACTGTCGAGTCCACCCAGCAAAGATCTTGGTGCTGTCAGTTTGGTCAGTTTGGTTGCAGAGGCATTCATTGTTGGTTTTGTTGGTAAGTTTTCTGGTTCTCCATCTTTGCTGGATGGAGATGCTGCTTTAAGCAAGAACACGTTCACGATGCAACCCTTGAAGTAGTCCGCAAGGTCGATGATGTTGCCTTTGCTGAGGGTCTCAGGATCACCAAGCGGGAGATTGGGTGGTAGCTCAGCATTGATATGTGATTGCCGATCTGCCTCGATTGCAGTCCAAGGTATAGCTTCTGTATTCACAGTTGCTGTTAAAGACGAAGCTTAGCATCCTTATATGATGTTGTTTGCATGACCACGTACCCCATTGGGTGTCAAAGCAAGATAAGAACCAATGGAGCAGCCCTTACCATATGACTTTGCAAAAATGTGAGTGCTGGTATATTTGTGGTGCCCAATACTGAGTTCTCATCTTCAGTACTGACTCAAACCAAGGTTCTCAGCAGTCTGACATGACATGAGGATTCTGTAACCATGGATCAGGCTGCAGTGCAGGCATGCAAAAAGGAATTGGATATTGTCTACATCATTGACAGCGGTATCAAGCTACAACTCTGACAGTGGGTTTTAATTTCTATGACTATACAACCAGTCTAACAACTAGAGATCTAGACACGAGCTGAAGTCCATTATTCACAAGAAAGAAACACCATTGGATGACATCAAGAAAATGCAAAAGAACCTTGTGATGGATATCAAGAAGTTCCACAAGAAGCAGCTCAAGGTTCTGCCAGTCTTAGATGGTGTCGAATTCAAGATCGCCAATGATGCAGAGGACAATGTTTTGCTCTTACCATCAGACTTCAATATCTCGAATCACAAAAAGTATGGACTGGAAAAACTTGCTGCGACAGAGTACAAGCTGCATGAAGGGCAAGCAAATGACGCCATTGCTATGCTTTGCACTGGAATTATCCATGGTATGGTTTTGACTGACTCGCGGAGGAAACATTCACGTGGCGTGACAATGAACCTCCGATCGATGAAGTACATCAATACTGTGGCAAAGAAGAAGAATGAGCATGTTTCGTCTTATCGCCAAGCATGTGCAGCTCTGCTTCGACTGTCAGGAGTTGACGATTTGCCAGATTTTCCGCCACTGAAAAAGGAGGATTTGTACTCAAAGAATGCTGCTGGTGCGAGAGGGTTAGAGGATGGTGCTGTTACTGATAGCTGGATCTGGACATATGGGAGGTTGCGGGGCATGAATGAAGGAGAAAAGCAGGACTTCTTACTAGACAGTTCATATTCAGAGTGCTGTATATGCGTTGTCACGCCTGCAGCGTGTCTAAGCATGTAATTTTGCGAAAATCAATAAATTACCTTTAGGCACTGTGCAAGCTTAGAGAGCTCGCTGACAGTGCAAGTGGCACAAGAAGGAGCAAGGTCACTGAGTCAGAATACCCTTCTGTCAGAAAAAGAAGCCACGGAATTAAAACATAGGACTTTGTCGCAGCACTGTACCTCACAGGCATGCACGGCAATAAGGCCGACTTAGCGAGCTCACTTGCAATGACATCCGTTGGCACTAGGGAATTAGGCTTGGTGGGACGTGCTTGTACTCGGGCCAAAGCTAATTTAGATAACTACGCGTCGATAATCAATGATGCATAGGCCCTGGAGATCCGGAGAAACGATACCACGCGAGAGATAATCAAGAGAACCACCAGGCATGGTCTGGAAACGATATGGACCGACAAGATTAGCGAGCAGACCGGATTTCCGATGCATCTCTTGGTTACCGTGTCTAGACTATGACGCTGTCACCTTTGGAGCAGAACAGAGAACCAAGAATGACGTGTGATCAATGATCGCGTGTTATACAGCTATTGAGTGCTAGCCCGTGGGCAGCCACTGCTGTCAGGCGAGCAATGTCAGCGCCGCCCAGTCCTTGGAGACTACCAAACAGAGAGAAAGCGGCGCTCTGCCAAGAGAGCTGTGACGTTTCAGACGAAGGATTATCGGCCGACACAAAAGTATTTTACTAATAACCAGTTTGTAACGATCATTCTCTTCTAGTATAAGTAGGGCAGATTTTCATGTATTAGAACAAGCTACCTACCCCCCATGTACAGTAATAAAGTTTCAGTCTGAATCTGGACTTGCTGTGACACGTAAGAGTTAGTAACTTCGAGTCTCGGCTATACCAGAGAGTTAGCGAGCTCACTAGAGAAATTGAAAACAGAGATACATATTGGATACAAAACTTCGGTTTTACTTGAGATAAGAACGAGACCCGCATCAGTGAAGCTGCACTCAGCTCTAGAGAAAAACTGAGAAAACATCTGAGAAAAACTCTGTCCCATATCTCTGGTTCAGTAGTATAAGAGAGAATTGAGTTGTGTTAGCCTCTGTGTAGGCTTTGAAGGAGATTTACGAGGGAGTCAGCCAGCTTGAGCTGTTCTAGCAGTCGCGCGAAGTGTGACAGGTGTGCGCAGTTGGACCTCGCGGCACCGTTGTTAGAGCGAGTGCACTGTGTGTGAGGACTCGTGGGGACGTTTAACCAGAGAATTGCATACTGTGTTCTGAGAGCACCGAGGGCCTCTAGCGTGACGAGTTTGGAACTCAGGTTTAGCGAACTAAGAGAGAAGGTGAAGGCGTGCACAGTAGAACCTAGCGGCGCTTCGTACTTAGCGAGCTCACTGAACGAACTCGGTCATTTTGCAGATCTGCATATCCATGTGTATTTTCTTTTGAAATATCATTTGCCTTGAGGGTTGTGTGGTTCGCCGTGCTCTCTTGTAAAAGCTTCGAGGAGATAGCGAAATTGAGATTTGCTTGACAATTGTATGCGGTCGCGTTGCATTAGTTAGCGAGCTCGCTAAGATATTTTGAGATACTGTCAGGGCGCAAGTAGAATTAAATTCCTTGCTCCCTTCCACACTTATAGAGATTGTGTGTGTGTGTGTTAGTGGGATTGAGTAGTGGTTTAGAGTGTTGTTCACGCTAGGCTGCACTTAGTTTCACGAGTGCACATAACCAGACTCGTCAGCGTAGACTGACATTTTCTTTCCTCAGCATTGCGAGTCCAGTGGTTTAGAGCATGTGCTGACACAGAGTGCTGGATCGAGGAAGTGGAAATCTTGGAGCAAGAATTCCACTGATACATTTGCGCATGCAAGAAAATGAAGCAGGTGTGGATGATGATACATGCACAAGAGTCCACAAGTCAGTCATGGCACACCTTACAGATAAACGATAGTGTTGTGGAGCAGTACCAGCTCTGAGAGGCTCTGTTTGCCAAGCCGACCAGCGGGTACAGGGTCTATGCAGCGCAAAAAGCAAGTATATACCTAGAGATGTGGAAGAAAGCAGAGAAGGATTTTATAGCATGCAGAGGAGGATGGCCAGACTCAGAAGATGGACTGTGTGAGTATGTAGCAGCACGACGGCCAAAGCTTACTGTAGATTAGAAGGCCCAGTATGAAGGGAAGAGTGTGATTGATTTGGAGAAGGCGGTGCAGAGAAATTTGATGGAGGATGAGGACTCTGATGACAATGAGGAGCATGTACATATAGTCGAACTTGAACAATAGATGGGGAGGTATATTATTGTCAATGTTAATTGTATAGTATTATCACATGAGTGACATTAATTGCCACTCAATGAAGTCTTGACAAAGTCCCAACGTTTCATCTGATCTCTTATCATCTTCTATCATGCAAGTAACAGGATAAGCCGCCTGCCTCCCAATCACCTTCATTTAGAGTGAGGTGTATTGCCAGCATGAGAACATACCTCTAGGTTCCTGTGCAGTTGTGACACTGTGATACAAGTGGTAAGAGGGTAAACATGGCGACCAGCATGTAGGATGTGTGTCAGGAGGACCAACTTGTTCTACATCATGGTGAGCCATCTCCAAGAAGGTCTAATTTATGCTAATCATCAACAGTATTGAAGGACCTGAAGAAGAGTGTTGGAACACTTCTGGTTTGCGGTATTGGAACAGATTGGATTCATGTTGGAATATCGATGTTCTATGATGTTGGAATATGTGCATTGAAACAGACTTGGAATGGATTGCATTGAAAAAAGATACATTGGAACAAGCGTGTTGCAACCATTGAAAGACTGTATGTTGAAGTATATGTGTTGGAACAAACCTGTTGTAATTTAAACATGAGTGGTATATTAGCACAGGCAAGAAGGTGTTCCAAAGTGTTCCAAGTTCCAACACATTCCAACACATTCCAACAGGGGGAAGGTTGGAGACATCAAAACATTGGAACAAAAGCAAAGAATAGTCAGGGTAGGAACCAAGTATCCAAGCTTATCTAGGGAAAATACATTAGCTCGATCATCTCTTGTCTTGCATATTTGTCTCTGGAACAAACTAACTTTGTCTTTCTCCTACTTTGAGGGTCCAGATGCTGACATAGTTTTCCACCCTTTCTATATTTTCCCGATGGCTCAACCCAGATGCTTGTGGTGGTATTTTCGACCTATAAGGAAAATTTTTACTTCAATGTCTTTTTTATTGCTGTGATGATCAATGGAAGTGAGGTCAAATCCAGTTCTGGTGATAATCATCTTGACCCTTAGCGACATCATTGCAGAATGAATCAAGTCAATATCATGTTTGGCCAGAGGCACCTGTGACCGGGGAATGCTCTAGTGGCATGGAGGAATCTGGAAGTGTCAATGAAACATCAAGAAATCATTGAACAGTTGTCGAAACAGCAGAAAAGGGTTTAAGTTGCTGTTGGGTTGCTGAGTCAGCCTAATTAAGTCTGATTGCCAGCTGGTCTGATTAAGTATGACTTCGTCAGAACTCATCTCAAGCTCTATGCTGATGTATTCTGTATAGCTTCAGCATCTTACACCCCCCTGGTGAATATGTCGGTACCACTATAGATACTAAGAAGTGCAACGTAGCTGATAGGAAATTTGAAAGCATCATTTTCCATGTGGCATGGTGCAGTCATCTCTTGACCTTGTTTCAAATTCTAGCATACTGAGCATGAGCCCAGTCCAGAGATTTAACACAGAAATGAAATTTTCTTTGACGTGCTCTCAGAAATGGGCCTGCTGCTGTAAGTTTTATTTCTTAACTGATGCTATTCACGGGAAAATGCCTGGATATCAAACGACAGTGGATCTTGAGCAAAGGATGATGCATATACGAAGGGCGTCTTCAATCACATTCCAGCTGTTTTAGATGGAATACAAATTGAACTAGTCACCACGGTTCAGTCTCTGTAATCACTGCAAGTTCACTGATCTTTTTCTGGCTTGAAGGAAGTGTTGCTTCTTCAGGACATAACAATAGTCCCATCATCCATATTTCTCTCTATTTGAGAGACTTGAAAGATCTTCAACTTGTTCAGCTTGAAACAAGCTCAATATAGGCACTCATATCAAAATTCCCATCTTTGAGTTGTTGCTAAGTACTAGTCTTTTGGACTTTCTGTACTCGGCTGCAACTGACACACTGTACTGAGCTATTAGGTTCAGTAGCTCATCACATGGTGCGATGAGCTACTACAAAGTGGTGTCCTTTGGACCTCAGCTGACAGACCCTGCAAGCACCCCTCCTTTTGGTTGATACAGCTGGTGGCCATGAATCTCATTATGTGTGGTCGGAACGCTTCCCATAAAATAATAAATTGTTGATCTCGTTTTATAAAGAGGGAACCATGTATAACATTCTCTATCTTCTCACCTATCTATTAACCTTGCATTATATTCTTATCTTTACTCCATCCCCATGTGTCACCGTCGCCAGTGAGCAAATACTAATTACTTCATCTAATCTGCAGCCTGCTAATCGCTCTTGTACAGAGTCAGGAATGTCTACCTCCGATGTGGTCATACCATCAATCTTGTATGTCTCTGACAATTTGATAAATCCATGTCTTCTGATCACCACGAACTTAGCCTGAAGAAATTGTATGGCTGTTAATGCGCAATTCTGTTTCCTGTCCTATACTTAGAACTCTTCTTAGATTCGATGCAAGCAGTCCAACTGCAAGTTTAGTCTCTTCCATTCTGCAAGCTGCAAACCACCTGCTTGTTTGTGCACCTGCTGGCAATAGTAGGCCTTTCCTGGAACTCCTTACCTCCCCTCTGTCTAACTGTTTTTTAGCCTTCGCTATCCTGAGCAATATTGTATGACTATGCTTGCAAGTGAATATTTTTTATGTGCTAATGGTTTCAATAGCTCCCAACATCAATGGACACTGCCCCTCCTGCTCCCAGGCAATCCAGTGATGCCAGAAACTACAACAATCAGTCATTAATTTGCGACATAATACTTATTGTGAATAATTGATGGTTCGTTTTCATGACTTTGGCCACCATGATCAATCTATACATATTTACCTGTTCACCTTACCTCCTTGATGCTTCGTACCTGTCTTTACTTAACTCTGAACCCCACTGTCCCTACACTGTATGATGAAATATACCCCTACTTTCCTTCACACCTTGTACCTATCTTTACCAGACTCGGACTTTGAACGTGTACCGCTGTCCTTACAATGTATGATGAAATATACCCTCCATTCTAGTCCAATGCCCTCAGGCTCAGGCCCCCTTCCGAACCATCAGCACATAAAATTGAACAACAATTTACTCAGACACTATGGGGCCAGATGCAAGCCAGATGTCAGTGTGCTAAATTTGGTTTTAGTGTCGGTACTGGCACAGGGTCCCAGTAAGGAGTGGCTGGGGCCACAACTCTGATATGGTGAACGATCATGAGCTTGATTCATACTACCATTGCGAATCTTGTGATCACTAACAATTACACCATCCATCTAATGAGTCCAGGAAAGTGTCACTCCACTTTGTGTTTTATTATTTCCATGGGCTCGAGTTCTGTTTCTGCCAGTGCTGCCATGATATCTCTTGAGTGAATGGAGTTCTGTAAGGCGCTTCCTCAGTTTGTGTCTTGTTCCCATGTGTTTGGGGTAGTACTCGCACAACTCTTGTCATCAGGATCATTACAATTATTAATGTCTCCTCTCGCTTCCTCATCACCTCACCTCACATTGTGACATTGTTCTGCAGCTTCGTCTATCTCCAATGTACCTCACAAACGTTGAAGAGCACATTGGATAATTATGGATCAAGATGGCAACTCCGCTCAATGATCGGCGTCTCTGATCGGCATCAATTGCGATTGGCCAAGCCGATCTGTATCTCTTCCAATCGAGTCAAGCAAATTTGTCCAAAGGTTATTCATAGTCATGCAGGCTGTAGTCAATGTTGAGGATTATGGTTTCACAGTCTGGGCCAATGGCTATGCCGTCTTTTGTTTCACCTTATTTTGATTTTTATACTGATCACTACTGCTTCTTGGCTTCGTACCACCACCACCTACGTATTGTCCACGAATATATGTTCGTTCGAGCCATACCCGTCATGTTCTTTGTGCCTGCTGACGTCTATTCCCAACAGTTAAGTGTTATGAATGTTGAAGGAATGACTAGCCGGTAAAGTATACATAGGTCCCATGTACAATACTCAATTCACAGTCACCTCAACACAACCTAGTCAGATCTACGCAACCCTTGAGAGACAGCGAGAATGGTACATTCTATTTTCAATTTCTGCATTCAGTTAGCAAAGACCTCAGATATAAAACGGACACCCGATAGTCCCTCGTGTCGATGGACCATGGGTCTAGTGCAATCTAAATATGGCATCTGGACCATCTGGCTGCAAAGTCAATCACGGTTTCCCTCCTTCCAATTGTGGTTATATTAAATTTGGTCGGCGGGCAAGCCTTCAGATCCTGAGTCCTCGCCAATCAGTTGTCCATCAAAATGATCGAGATATCATAAAAATTCAAGCCATCATCGATAAAACAAATGATGAGGTATCAGCTTGTGATGAAATGAAAATTAACTGTTGGAGATATCGCGGGAAGCTGCGAGAAGAGTGTAGAAGGTTCAAGTCGGCATGATGCCGGATAACCTTGGGACCGATACTTACTGCTTATGGACGAGTTTAGTAGAACATTCTAGATAGTTTTTGTAGTATAAATACAGGCTCTGTAGGAGACAGAGAATACAAGTTCATTAGTCTGGCTTTACCAGCCACTAGTCTACCCACTGCGAACCTGCCGTTTCCAACATTAACACATGTATGTCGAAATTGGGCTAGTTGAAGAAGTTGAAAGGCTTTAGTGCAGTGAAGAGGACTCAGTACCTGAAAAGGAATCAATCGATAAATCTTTTGGTGTCTATGGCAATGCAGCTAACTTCTCTAGGAAAGGGTGGTGCAGCATATCACGGGTCTCCTGAGTCCTGGTCTACTATAGACTTGGATCAGAAAGACGGTCAAATATTGTCGCATTGTTTCATCCCCTAGACAATGAATCACCTCAACAGGGATACAGATCCTAGAAAGTTCGTCCTTATTGTGCTCCCGCAACTATTCCGAACTCATTGAAGCGCTGGGGAACTGAAGTCTTCAAGGTGAAAGAAAGTGTTATAGTGGCTCGGAGTCTGAGACAACAGTTGACAGGAAGCATCACTGTACGCATGCTATGTCATTGAGGTAATTGTTGGGACATTAGTTGCAGGATGCCGTAAATCTAGTCTGAAAGGACCTCCACACTCTCCTATTTCGCACCGGCCGCCGGCTACATAGTCTTAGCCACGTCTTAATTCATCAAAACACGTACCTCCTCCAACTTGAGCGGCGACACAAGGAAAGAGGATACGTCTTTTTCTAGGCAATAGATAGCGAAGTCAATCGCCACAATACTGCCCTTTGACAGACCCACAATGTGGCAGGCCCGGCAGGTAATTTGATCTTGACCTATTGAGTATCGATGTATCGCAGTTCAGTTACATATGCTTCGTTGAACAAAGGCGAGTCAATCACCATTATGTTGCCAGCAGCCTCTTTCGCCCCGTAGCCTTTAAGAAGCGCATCACTTTCCGTCTGACTATATATTATAGGACTCGGATCTCGTTAAATCTTATCATATGCACGCCCGTTAATTATGCTAGAGCAGATGTCAATCCAACTGCTGAACGACGGCAAGAGGCGATATGCAACTAATCACGTACCCTGAAAGATTTGGGGTCTACAAAAGACGGTGTGGGTGAACATAGGTTGATAGAACCTTATCAATAACCTAGGTTAAAATGCCCGAGTCGTCCTTCCCGTGCTCGATTTGAAGTAACACATTTATTCCATTATTTGTTCCTGCTATTATCCTATGCAACCGAAAGAATAACTAAACTACTGCATCCTCGGATAACGATTCGTTCCCGGTCGCACGCGCTTTATTCAAAGCACTCTTTCATTCTCCCAAATTCCATTTTTGCCTCCGAATCATTACTCCAACTAGACATCTACTTTCCATGGAATGCGATCACTATACTTACACAAGAGAATGACGGAAAAAGTGCGCCGGCATGCACCAGAAGAGGGGTAGAGTACGTTGAGATACACGGTTATGGCTGGATTCGTCTGGTTGTTGATAGGGACGGCGTAGAAAATGATGCTACGTCTGGCTTGACGTCTACGTGGGAATGAAATGCAAGGTACAGCAATTTATCAATGATGCGCAACTGCTGCACCCAGTTGAATGAGAAGGAATGAAGCGTAGTGGACCTGAGTGACCCATTTGGCCTACATACTGGAAGGGTCGGGTGTTCAAGAGCACCGATTACGAGTACAGTGGACCGTCCTTGATCAACATCGGATGGCTCGTCCGAGGCACTGCCTCACAAAAGCGCATTCAACGTGATTGGAGCATCTTCAATTGTTCGTTCCTATCGGCTAGATTTTTTCGACAAAAATGGTCGATACTAATACTGTTACAGTATTAGTATCGACCATCTTTGTCGAATACATACTAGAGGTTTCATCCTGCGGCGCAATGAGACAGGCACAACCGGGTAGACATTTACACAAGCTTACCGGCTTCTTGGAAAGAACCCGCTGGTAACGTTGAGTGGTCCCCTCTCATTTGACAAGACGTCGCCGTCAATTTCCACGTCAAGATGTTGGTAACGATGGAGACTTTCTAACTTTGGACTAAGATGGGGCGGAAGAATAGGTCGGTGCGGCCAAAGACTGAGGAGCTCTGGCAGTCTGCTATAACAGAAAGTGTACACTTGCACAATCTGTATGGGCCTGGATCGGGATCTTGTTGGGAGGCAACTCTCATGGGATATGACATGAGGCCTCGGGTTTCCGGGAGTGGTTTGTATCCACGTCCAATCAAGAAGAGCGTGATACATTCCGGTGAGGTGCATACTAAGACTAACTGATTGCTTTTTTGGGCTAGGAACACGAAGCGGCGGAAGACTGGTCGTGTCTCCGTGGGAGTTGCTGCAAGTTCCTAGTTTTGTAGGCTATAAACAGCCAGCCTCCAGACGAGGGTTGATATAGGCTGGCTAGGTGCGCGTTCTCCATCTGTTCCTCTTCGATGCTCCCCCCCTCTCCTCTGGCTGGTGGCATCAGGGCTGTTGAGCAAGCGTATTTGAGGGAAGGGTAAGCTACGAACAACGAGACAGTGCGGCTAAACTGCCGAAACCTGTCCTAGAGCACATGTGGTAACTGGACCGTGCCAACGCTTGGGATGGCTCGAGGGCGGTGTGACTTGGATTTTCGCGGAAGAAGGGGAGCTGTAAGAGACTGAAGGAAGTCGAGAGGAGGCCAAACGAACTGAGTGGTCCTTTGATAGTCGGGAACTCACCCCACTTGCAGGAGTGAAACGTGCCCAGCAGTATGTTTGAGGTCGCTGACGAGATCGTTATGAAGAGAGTCGATCGTAACGTTCCGTGAATTCTTTCCCTCCCGCCGTCTAGCAACGTCGTCATTGCGTAGGTCCGAGTCCAGCGACCTTTCCTTTCGCAGCTTTCCTGGAACTCTCGCGTAATATGCCTGTCCATGATACTCGTCGTGGTGTTGGTGTTGGTGTCGCTACCGGCACAAGGTCCCAATAATATAGGTGACATGGCACGGCACAGGAGAATCTCGCAAAAAAAGTGGAGACGTTCTGAGGGTGCTCCATGTCGGTTGAAGACTGGAAATCGACAGCTTTGTTGGTCATAGAGTGCCCTTAGGCTTGCTGTACGACCTTTCCAAGTACTCGTTCGGCCAATATCATAGCTGGGAGTGCTTAGGTATCGGCCGTCGTACATGTCAGCTTGGTAGACGGAGATACCACTGTTCCTAGATACATCGAGTTGCAGCCATGAGATTGAGATATAAAAAAAGAAGATAATTAGCACACGTCTGCTGGTATGCAATTCGCCCCTAAGCGCCTCGAATTCTACTGCATGAGGTTTTGTGTTTTTCACCGCAAAATTCAGGTGCTACTTCCCTGCGCAACATGAAATCAGTGACAACAGCAAATGTAACAGAAGGACTAACCCGTCTATCACTGGCATTGGGGGAACGATCTAGTACATTCCGAGTCCTGGATGCCATATCAATCGGAGCACTTCGGGTTCTTCCTCCAAAAGACAGACATGTCGGCCACACCGATCTGTATTTGCATTATATTGTCGCTGCATCGGTTATCAGATTTGTGTAGCCGACTATCAAATGAACAGGTAAACGCACCACCGAGATAGCCATGTGATTCATCACACTACCATTAACGAGTCTGTGTTGACAGGGAATACCATTGGTGTGGTGTGTATACCGGCGCAAGGTCCCAATCAGGAACGGCCGGGTATGCAGCTTTCCAATGACGTCCGGCTCCTCAACATCCTCTTCGAATCATAGCTTGACACATTCCGGGTCGACGAGGGCCGTTGGCGAAAAGTACAGGACCATAAAGGGTAGGCTTTCTTGCACTCGCGTATACGACAGGCTCCAAAACACGTAGGGAACTGGCGTTCAAACACTACGCACTGCTTTGATCCTCAGGAAGACGGCATACGGTGAGGCAGGCGGTGGTAACATAGAAGAATTCGTGAAGATGACGTGGATGAGAGTGGCGTAACTTGGTACTACACAGAAGCAGGCGATTGAGAAGAGGCCAAACGAGGCGCGTGGTCCTGAACTTCGATGGTCCGGGATTCGAAGTACGCTTGAGTTCTTCACTGTGCGGTCCCGATTTCCACGGGTGCTTCCCGCTCGCAGCCCACGGCAGATTCTTGTCGCAGTGTAAATCCTACATAGCGTACAAAGCAAACCTCGCAAAAAGCGGTGACTTTCTGAAGGTGCTCCACGGTCACAGAGGACCCGTCGTATTTCTATACGGAAATTCCAGGCACACATAGGTCGATATCATAGCTGATAGAGTGTGCGTGTTGGTCGTCGTAGATGCTGGCATGATAGAGGCATATATTGCTGTCCGAACGATGGCTAGACACAACGAGCTTAAGTATGATGCCCGAGATTGAGAAATGAAAAAAAGGGAATCAACGTACAATCTGCAGGACTTCCGCTAGCCTCCGAAATTTCAATGTTGACATCCGTATCTCCTTTCTGCGCCTTGGTCATCGACACCGACTTTTCCTCAAAATCGTTGGCCAGCCAGACTATTTGTGCTCTGCTCCGATGCAAAGCACCTGGGATAGAGCTGGCTTGAGTTTACGCATTATAGAAATACTCTTTGTATAACAATGAGTTTCCGGAACGCAAGAGAAGAACAGCTCACTTTACCTAAATACGAAGGGAACAAAACGTACTCTTGACTCGCAACCCCAGTACATGTCCACCTCTAACGCTCTGAAACGACCAAATGTATCGCAGGTCCTGTGAAATATTCCACGGCGACGTTCGTAACGCGTAGTATTGGTCCGTGGTGGTGGTGAAGAGTGAAGGTGAATATGCACGTGGCGACGTGCATCCGCTACAGACTACAGTCGGTAATTCGGCCCGTATACCGGCGAACCTGTTTGTTCCGGTCCAACTGGCAAAGTTCCAGCTCTCGTCATTTTGCCAGTGACGCGCTAAGTATCAAGGTAAGAGGTTCTTCTTCATCACTGGTGATTTTCTGCGCATTATACTCGCCGGAAATCCAGCCGCTGCCTCAAGGGCCTGGTTATCCCCTCTCAGGCCTTGCCGCTCGCTGGCAGGCAATCATCATCACCAGATGATAACAGATTCAATTGGACGACACAAACAGGGAGATAATGCTGACAAGATAGCGTACAGCACCAAGAAAAGTATTCAGAATCCTTACGCTCTCCTCAATACCCGCAATTTCTTGTCAACGTGATTCTGAATATGGACATCGATTACCAACGGTTGCCTTTTATCAAATCTTCACAAATTGAACCGCTTGCTGAATGCTCCTGAGTTTCGGTCTGGTTCCTTGCTACATATAAACCGGTAAACGCTAAATTTATTTCTAGTGCTCGAGTCACAGACTTTATTTACTCCAGTGCAGTGCTCCTCGACACGCATTCTGTTCTATTTATTACGCGTCCTTCAGGGTGCCTTATCGTATCGCGTCTTGGCGTTAACTCCGCCACGTGTACTCCTCAGTCACTTCAAGAAACATTCTGCTTCTTGCTTACTTGTTCTCGTATTTTATATCAGTACGGGAACCTGCTTTGCCTAAAGGTGTGCCCTCTAGCTTGTACACTTAGCCAAGCTATAATCAGTCCATGCGAGAAACATCAGCCATTTGGGTGAGGTCATGGTCGAAATTTCGAGTATGGATCTCTGGCGATCATAGAATGTGCGGTGCTGTTTATTCGCAAGTAGACGTTGATGGATGTATCAACAGTGTTATAGTTGGATATCCGCGGGTTCTTGGCATGAGTCAATGGCTCCCCCCAAACGCAACCACTTTCCAACACCGATAATAATGCTGCGTCCCACAGCTTTCTTCCACCAGTCCGTAATAGCTTGGCTTTCTATATTAGCAGTCGCCGGCCATCTCTCTTAGTAACAGTTTCATGCTTGCTGAAAGCGCCCATCTCCCTGTCTTACGACTCAGATCGCTGAGGCATCTCTCGAACCCTGTCGGAAGCCTTTATTCCTGTCTACATGAGTTCTTACACTGAGGAGCTTCGATGCTGCTCCATGTATAAGAATAGACAAACCGTAACAAATGTGCACCACGGAGCACGACAGAAATTACCCGGAAGGATTGGGTTGCAACCAATGAAACGGATACGAGGATGCTGTTGCAGCTTGAAGAAGCTCAGGTTGCATGTAGAACAGTAAGACATTCTAGGATTCGTTCCGTAGCTTTGCCTCTTTGAGGCTCTATTGTTCCCGAGGCAGTACTTTCCATGAAGGACCCACCCGGTCTTGAAACGTGAGTATGACGAAGCAGGCCCCCAAAAGCTCCCGCAAATTTTATCCAGACTTTAGCATATTTTTGTTGTATTTTTGGGCGGTTGAAATGCCTAGGAGCCCACTAGTAAGAGCAGTGCGGGCACTGCAGAAATGAAAGTTGAGACAACAACCATGAGAAATCCACTCGCTATCCTCACATTCCTTACCTATCCTTCTCTAGAACGCCGAAACCAGTAGAAATCGGTAAAAAGCGATTTTTGTAAAATTTAGAAGTGGAACAGGCAGCCTCGGCAACCTCGGGCCGGAGAACTTTGTCCCCAAATGTTGCGCCTAATGTCGACAAATTTACCGGTCAAAGTTTGGAGGGAGCTTCTGGGGGCCTGACGAAGCAAGACTTGCTCGAGGAGTTTGTGGATCAGACTGCGATAGCATCACCACAAACCATAGCCTCATTGTATTCTGTTCTAACCTCTAGTGATTAGGTGAGCACAGTTGCGAAGAATCCTGAATCATAAAGGCGAAGTTATCGGAAAGAGATTGAATGGGTCAGAATAGTTGGGAGTCGTCATGTGAGTCTCTCACCAAACTCCAAAACCAGTAGCTAATTTCAACTTAAAACATCATGGCAGGTTCAATCAGCACTGAACCTATGCTGATCTTTCTACTTGGCTATGTTCACGAAGCTCGGGAAAAAAAGCACTGTTGCGATTAGGCAGCGCTGACTGACGCTGCTGCTACTTGGCTGCAAATTTGGAAAGAGGTCTGGGTCTCGCATCAATACTACTCTGCCCCGCGCCACGAGTCATGAATATGGATCGACGCGAGTCAACAGAGATACCAACATTCGCACGTTCCCCTGGATTGCTGTACGGTGGTTTAATTGATTTATTTTGGGCTCGTAGGTGAAATTTGTGTTGTTTCTCCATTTTCTTTCTGGACAAGGTGATTGACCTATTTCTTTCGGGTTTCCAGGCGTACCTTTCCGTCTCTTTCCCCGTTCTTCTTAGACAACGGCAGTGCTCCGTTTTGAGATTCTCGCATATCCTCTAGCCGTCTAGCCAAATCTCTTGTTCTCTTGGCAGAGATGTAGCTATTCTATGCTATGCTACGAACCCGAACGAGAAAGGTTTCAAAAAACATCGCCGTCGATTTTCCCTCGATCTGTCCATTGTTCCACCGACTCAACTCTGGAACTCAGTGCGCGCTTCGATCTCCCCCCGATACAGCTTATTGTCGTAAAAATCATTGTCTGCAGCCCTAACTGCTCACAAATCAATCTATCATTGGCCTTGATTCATAAAAAGGGAACCAACTATGGCATACGATTTCTCTATCTCTCGGTTGCCTCTCAAACTCACATTGTATCCTTACTTTCACCCTACTTACATATTCAAGATGTGTCGGCGTCGCCAGTAAACAAATACTCGCCGCTGCTGCGTCTACATTGCTCATCACCCTTATACAGTGTCAGGAATGTATACCTCAGATGCCGCCATACCATCAACCTTGTACGTCCTTTACATTTTGACGTACCCGCATTTATTAATTGCCGTTAACTTAGCCTGAACAAATTGTACGACGAAGGCTACACTATTCCTCTCAGTCTTCGCGTTGAAACAACTTCCCAAGGTCCGATGTGAGGAGTCGAACTGCAAGTTTAGTCACTTCCATCCCAAGAACTGCAGACCACCGACCTGTCTGCGCACCTGTTGGCAATAGTACGTTTGTACTGGCTTGCCCTAAGAACCTTCCTCTTAACACCCGTTTTCTAGCCTTCGTTATCCCGAACAGTATTGTACGACGCTTCTGATGACCTCGCTGTTCTTTTACGCTGATATCTATGACAGCCCCCAACATCAACAAGTATTGTCCCTCCTGCTACCGGGAAATGCAACGCCAAGGCCACCACAGATAAATAAACAATCCACCACGTATGCACTGTATCGTTATTTATACGATTTGATGTCGCCTGTAATAATGAACCCGTTCGAGCGAAACCTTGCATGTGAGCTTGAATCATCGAAACATCGACGGAAATAGCAGTGTGCTGTATCAGTCTCATCGGGGCGCCTGGCCAAGCAGCTGTACGAAGAGCATCGGCTTTTGAAGTTTTCCGAGTCTGAATTGAAATCAAGGTTGAATCCCCTTCCAATTATAGTCTCATACATATTTCTGCCTCAGAGAGTTGCTGAGAAAAGTATCGTTATACCGTAATAATGGAATACCAAAGTTGTGCCATGCTCTCTAAGATCAGGTGGTGATCACCGACGGTGCCACGAATGTTGCAGATACAAATCAATTTAGAATTGCACCCAATTAGCCCACTCCGATGGACGGAGTAACGTAGACCGACAAACCAGCATGAATAATTTACGGACACGGGTGGGGCACTCGAGCAAGCTGGTCATTGGTATACTCCTTTCGATCGTTTAAAACATTGACCGCGGCTATCTCAAACTGATCAAAGCGCTCGGGAACATGATCCTTCAAGGTGAAAGTGAATGATAGTGGCGAGACTGAAGTGACAGTGAGTCATAATGTAACAGGAAGTGCCAGTGTATGCACGCGTTCGCTAAGTTATTATTGAAACCTAGCTGCAGAACACAGTAGAACGAATCGGAGAAGACCTCCATATTGGGCTGACCGGTCCCAAAGCCTTCAATACTCTTATATTGGCCGCCAGCCATCGGAGGCGCTATCGGCGTATCTGAGACCAACTGCCAACAAATAGCAAGTCAAAACGCGCACCTCCTCCAGCCCTAGCGGCGACACAAAGAAAAGAGATGTGATTTTGTATGGGTACTTGACAGCAAGGCCAATAGCCACAATGCTGTCCTTTGACAGACCATGCGGGTAATTTGATCTAGACCTATTGAGCATCGAAGTCCAGCTACATATGCTTCGTTGAACAAATGCGAATCAATCACCGTGAGTAATACAAGGTCTTCAACAGCCTCCTTTGCGTATCACTTGTCGTCTCACCATGTATTCTAAGACTTGAATCCAGTTGTTTCATCCCGTCTGTGCCCTCGAATTGTCCTTATGCGAACGTCAACTCAACTGCTGAACGGTAGTATAAGGCGGTATGTAACTTACGATGGGATATTTGTGGTCCGTGGAAGACCGTGTGAATGAACACGGTGAAGCGCACGAATTGGTAAAGTACCGCGTACGTGGATAACAGTTCGGTCCCCATGACGGCGTTGCAATGCATTTGTTCATCCTCCCAAAGTTTATTGGCGTCTCCGAATCAACACTCCAACCCCTTCACATGTAATGTAACCATTCGTCTGGGATGATGATACAACGTAGAATGACGATGCTCCGTCGACGTGAGAATGAGATGAAAGGTATAGAAATTCATCAATGATCCACAATCGCCACATCCCGTTGAATGAGAACTAATGACCGCCCTGGACCTGATACGCAGCAAACGCTGTTTAGAATAGGCGTGATCCTTTTGACCGACAAACAGGAACGGTCGAAACTCGGGTATCCAAGAGCAACGAATACAGTGGATCATCCTTGATCAACATCGAGTGAGCCGCCCGAGGCCCCGCCTCCCAAAAGGGCATTCAGCTTGATCGGAGCGCGACGCTGTTCGATTCCCAGTCCCATCTGCTTAACTTGTTCGTCAGAAGACCGGTGCTATTATATCGGTGCTTTTGCCCTGCAGCGCAATGAGACAGGCACAACCAGATAGAACCTACAAAACTCACCTCGGCTAAAGGCTTCTTGAAAGAAACGGACAACGTCCATTATCTCTCTCCCCTGCATTTTATCGTCAGGTCGATTCCCGCATCGAAGTGACAAGGGTGGACCATTGAATGTAGAATCGTATTATAAGAGGCCACTGCTGTTGAAGAGCGAAGAGTTCTGCGACAGCAGAGAGGTAAAGCTCTATACGTCTAAGTCGTGATCACGTCGAGAAGCCACCTCATGAGCCGTGACTGGGGCGTCGGGTTGCGGGCGGTGGTAAGAGTAGCACGACACGTATTCGGAGAGAAGCGGCGCGGTTTGAACATGCATTCCTCGTCGATTACACCAGGAGGTGTATGTATGCAGTGAGACTCGAGGAATCGAGGGAAATAACGATAACACCGGGGGTCCACCGGGTTTGGAGAACTTGGACAGGGTATCGGGTGTGTTGTGGGGTATAGTAGACTGCGCAACCTTCCTCAACACAAGAAGCGATGTTCCATGTTGAACAGGTTTCATCCATTAGAATAGCAAGAAGATGATGGGCTGTTGAGAAGGATAATATTGTGGCGCCCTCCTCGTGCCTGTATTGGCCATGCGAGTCATCACCTGCGAGCATGAAGTGGAGACTCCGACGTACCCGTTCCCACTGAGTGTATGTTCTTCCTAACGTTGGGCAAAGCCATGGCCCGGATCTGCGTAGACCTGTTCCTCAGAACGAACGTTTAGCGCCGCCGACTCTGTGGGGGTCGGGGAGGTCCTGACGACGAGGCGAGGGTCGATGTGGTTGATGAACGCAAGATGTCCATCTTTTTCTTTGCTATTTCTCTCTCCATGGTAGCAGGGGGACAAGAAAGGGGATCGGCTGTGATACCTCCTAGGAAACAGTTTTTTGACAATGGGATTCGTGATCTGTGACAGAAAAACGGTTACGAACCCCAACATCCAAACACTGTCTTAAGGCTGGTCGTGCTACGACATCGAGCGAAGCCACGGCATAGCAATAGATAGTATCGTCGGCGATGCCCTTTGTGACCGGCGGATTTGTCTCTATTATTCATGAGTTTCGTTGCTCTGCAAAGGGAAAGGAAACGCACCTCACGTCCGACTTCTCAAGACCCGGCGACCAGCACCGGGAAAAAGAAAACGCAAGACGGAATGAGCTCCTGGCTGTTGTAAGCCTAAAGGCAAGCGCATCACCGGAAGCGGGATGATGCGAAGAAAATCAAAATGTGATGCACTGGCGCGGTACGCAGTGATGATGGTGGAGAGTAAAATCATTTTATCCCACGTGTAATTGATTGAATATTATTAGCAGAGCGATCATCGATGAGATCGGAAAGATCCCGAACCGAGACGTCCACTACACGCGGTAAAGAAACGATTGTGCCAAAGAGCCCGCAAAGATAGTGTAATACTTGTGTATTAAGACGAGCAAGATGACAGAATCCCTACTCCAGTGACTCGGGCTATTGTCAAATGGTATTTTCGGAATTTCCCGATGCTGTCCTTATCAGAAACTGAGGCAAATAAACCCGACCATCCGAGCAGGCCTCCACTGCTGATATAATGATTGCAGCGAGCTAAGCTGCGTGTTCTCGTCATGAAATGCATACCCTACTCCTGCTCCCTGACTGTTTCTGTCCTCGCTGAGCGTGTCTCGTCGCTCAGAGGCCAAGAATCCTATGCCGTAAGTCTGGTACATAGCCCTCTCATCCTCCAGAAGATAGCAGACGAGCGACAAAACTAAATTCCGATGACGGTACAGTCGTTCGTTGGTTGATAGCTTCTGTTTGCACGCTGATTCAAGAGACTTAGATGCGGGACTGCAAAATATGGAAAAGTACACACCTTTCCTCATACCATTGTCAACGGATCGGGCGGTAACTTCCCAACGATATCCGACTCGAGAGTCATTATATGATTTTCTTGTATCAGGCCATAAGCCGAATTAGCGAAGACGGCGCGCGGCGAGATAGGTGGTAAGCGTTGGAGATAGATGTCGCTTGGAGTAATGCGGAGAGGGTGAGCTGCACAGATACAAGCGGAAGACGATATGATATGTACAGGACGAGCCGAGTGGTCCCTGTATAGTAGGGACCACGCCAAACGGAGTCCAATGGTACGCTCATAGCCACCGGCAAGATGCTTATGCAGATGGATATCCTTCCTCGACGGCAAGGGGCGACGTTGATGTCGTTTCTGAGTAAACATGTTCATTCCCTTGAACACTTTCCACTTCGTTGGACACGCAAGAAGGCAATAGGCTAGCTCATAGCCACCTCGCACCTGCATTTGTTATGAGATTTTTCGCTCGCGAAGCTAAAGTGGCGACTGTACCCGTTCTCACTGAATGTGAATTCTTCTTAACAGTGTGTACGCTTCCTTCAAAGTATTCACCCTCTCCTCTAATCCTCAAAAGATACACAGCCGCTACCTATGGGAAGAAGAACGGCTGGAGTGGAGAAGAGTTGGTGGGTCGAAGGGAGGGATATGTTTCAGCGAGATGGGACGTGAAACGACGATGCCACTCTTGTACGTTGGATAGATAGACTCAACGCCATCGGTTTCACGGTGGCGATGCCAATTCTTTTGGTGAGAGTTTTCACGATGGCCGTAGAAAGGCTTGTATAACAAGATTTCGAGGTTCTACAATATCGATTCATCAGTTAGAGATGATGATACAGCGACCGAATACATGCGTACCTTATCAGCGTAAATCAGCCATAGCAACTAGTCGTCCATGCTGAATTGAATCGAGAAGTGCATGATACGAGCATCGTACAGGCTGTTCAGGTGTCTTTTTCTCCTTGTTTTTCGATAGTCCTCATTTCCTCTGACAGGCGGTACCTAGTCTTGACTATGAGATCGGTCGTCCGGGAGAGAAAAAATGGTTACACACCCATTCCTTCCTTTTTCCAGCATCCAGTACGACAGCGAAGCCCAAGCATGGTAGATATCTGGCTCTAATACAACCAAGACCACCAAATGGAGTATACCACAGGTCCTGTTAAAGTAACGCTTATTGGTCCGTGGTGGTGGTGAAGAGTAAAGGTAAAGGTTCACGTGGCAGAGGACCTACAGTCGGTGACTCGGTCCGGGTGCCGGCGAGCCCATTCCAACTCTTCACTTGTACACTGTGTGTACCAGCGCAATAGGGCACTGTCACGTCAACAAGTTCTTCTTCAAACTGGTATTTTATTGCATCCTATTAAATGGCTCATATTCTTGTCATCGAAGTCTTTCGGTGGGGGGACATTATCATCCTGAGATTCCACCCGAGCGGTGAGCGGCGATTTTGTCAATTCCGCAAGGTAGACACCAACACTGCAGAGGCTGACGCGTTTTTGATAGCCTGAAATGGAACCTTGAAAGGTTTCGATTTCAACTTCAGTTTG
Source organism: Armillaria borealis (assembly GCA_030435635.1). Taxonomy (NCBI): domain Eukaryota; kingdom Fungi; phylum Basidiomycota; class Agaricomycetes; order Agaricales; family Physalacriaceae; genus Armillaria; species Armillaria borealis. The sequence goes on along the minus strand of JAUEPT010000021.1, from coordinate 347,599 downwards.
TACACCCTCGTTTTGACTCTTGAGCGTGGTAAAATGAAGTCACCCCAATTCTATTGTTCCATAGGGAGAAAAGATCCTCATACCGTTTAACTGACGGACTTTTGAGGTCCGAGAAAGGCTTATCTAAACGGAACCTTTTAAATAAGGTTTCCTTTTTTTATCAGCTAAAATGTGCTAGCCTCTGCTATGCAATCATCAATAGGTCGGATATCGGTGCGGGTCTTGTCTTGACCTCGGTCAGGTCCTCGTCGGTGCGGAACATGAGTCGCTGGCAAATGCATACCCTCTCCCGACCCCCTTGGTCTTGGCTACACTTGGCGTTTTCCTGCACCAATCAGAATGCTGCGTCTCACGCTGGCTGCTTCCACGAGCCCGAAATGGTGTTCACTGGGTATCTATGCCAGGCTATCTTAGGATCCACACGAAAGTGTGCTCTTACTACTGCTCGTTTTCACTTGGGGACTTCGCCTTGTATCTTTCTGTACTTCGCTGTCAAAGGAGCGATCTTCCGATCTTCTCTTCCTATTCAATCAGGCTAATTGACAGAAGCTATGGCTTGAAAGTTCCGAATGCTAAAGTCCAATCCTGGACGATTGAGTCGCTTCTGCACATAGCCCATATGATGGAACACGATCTTGAATATTTTCATAATGCAGAGTTGTTCTAGATCGCTGCCTCAGCGTCTCTCTCTTCCTGATGCGGTACTTTCCACGAAGGACACCGGACACGAATTTAAGAACCTACCGGGTTCTTGAAAACGTAGGTGGTCGGATGGAATCAGGACGGTTTGCTCAGCTCGTCGAACTGTTTGATTGCCGACGCTAGTCTGTCTGTCATCTCCCTCAAAAGGCATAGCTTCTATATCTTCCGGTGATCTTGTTACATTAAAAATAAGGACTGCGAGCACGCGAAGATGATTGGAAAGAAGCCAAGCGAAATCGAATGTCCGAGTACGTTTGCCAGTGAATTTCTGTGGCGCCGCTAACCTTCTAGGTTCTAGTAAGAACCCATCATCTTCTCTCTTACTAATCAAATCCTGTTAGGTGACTCCTGTGTCTGAGAAAAAGGTGCGCGAGTCAAGACTGCACGGATACTAATATGGCTACTACAGAAACGCAATGACTCTGGCCCCAATAACCAGGCTTCTTTAGTTCGCGACTCGCGAGTACAACATGGTACGAATGTCCGCGAAGTATCCTCTGCCAAGACTGATTAATCTGCCTTTTTCTGACTCGCAGGTGTACATTTCCGTCGTATGTCTACTACTACCACCTTGAGAGGCGACTTAGTTGAGATCCTTCATCGCCGAATTGCCCGCTCACGATACGATAAGTAAGGTTTTTGGCCTTGAGTTACCTCAGCCCCTGATACTCTCCCAGTTCTTCCACCGATACAGCTTACCACTACTGCTACTATGACCATGAAAGTACAACTCACTGATGCTCTCTGTCAGCGGTCTTAGCTGCCCATAAGCCGGCTCAATTGTTGACTTATAAAGTGAGCGCCATCTCTAGTGTCCTCCATCTTCTCAGCTTTTTTCGACCCACATTACATCCTTAGCTTCGTGTTTAAATGTGTCGCCGTCGCCAGTAAGCAGCTATTCACTGTTCATTTACTCTGCTCATCAACGCTATACAGTGTTAGGAATGTCTACCTCGCATGTGGCCATACCTTCAACCTCGTACAATCCTTTACATTTTGGCATACCCGCCTTTACTAATCATCGTCAACTTAGCCTGAAGAAATTGTACGACAAATATCATTCATCTCAGCGTTTGCGTTTACCACCCTTCCTAGATTCGATGTGAGGAGTCTAAATGCAAGTTCAGTCTATTCCATTCTGCTAGCTGCAGACCGCCGGTTTGTCTGCGTACCTGCTGGCAATAGTATGTCTATATTGACTCACCCGAACTAACTTCCTCCTAACCTACAGTCTCCAGCCTTCGCTATCCAGAGCAATATTGTGTGTCTTGCGATTTTCCTGCTCTTCGGCGCTAACGTTTACGAAAGCCCCCAATATCAGCGGGTATTGCCCCTCCTGCGACTGGGAAACGCAATACCAAGGACATAAATAAACAATGACTTACTTTGTCGGTCGTTATCACTATATAGACTCTGACTCTGCTACGACAAGGAGCTTTGGACGGACCCAAAGAAAATTAGTTATTACGATAGTATAAGACTTTGTACAATACATAATTAGGCTTAGCTACCAAGGTCACGGAGGGCTGAATCATGATTTTTGTTATAAGCAAGAGTCCGAATTCATCTCCTGAAAGCTCTCGACTCTCGATGATCAGTACACTGGTACTTCAGGCAATCCCTATGTACAGTCCAACACCGTTACAACTGGATAATGTCAGACTCGTGACATGGACATCCGGATTTAAGATGATATTGGTATTTGTACCGCCTTTGTGGCAATAGGGTCTGTATTGTTCATGAGATTCATCGGTCTCTGTAAAGAATTAGGTAACGTACCTCACGCCCGATTTCTCGAAGGCCCAGCATACGACCGTCGACCGGCACCTGGAAAAAGGAAAAAGACGAGATCAGCTCCTGGCTGCTGGAAGCCCTAAAGCAAGCACTTCATCAGAAGCGGGATGCGAAAAAAATCAAAGTGTGATGAACTGACGCGAAGATCATAGTTGAAGGCGAAATCATTTGATCCCACGTGTATTGATTCAATATTATTAACGGAGCGATCATCCGATAGCGGTGCGGTTGTTCATTTGTTGATAGCTTCTGTTTGGACACTGATTCACGAGACTTAGATGCAGAACTGCAGATATGGGGAAGTACACACCTTTTCTCATACCATCCTCAACGGATCGTAGCTGTGATATGCAACTTCGCAACGATATCCGGCTGCAGCGACAAGCAACAGCAGCATAAGTAACAGCTGACACTCAGTGACAGGCTATAATCCGAACTAGCGCTAGCAGTATATCGATCACGAGAAAGACGAGAAAGGCAGCGCGCGGCGAGGTAGGCGGCAAGGGTTGGAGATAGGTGCCGCTTGGATGAACACGGGGAAGGCGACGCGCTATAGAAGACTGAATATTGGGAAAGGAGCAGGACAGACCAGTTGATCCCGGTCATAGATGTTGGGTGTAGAGATGCCATCTAGCTTCAGCGGCGCTAATGTTTTTGAGAACTTTGATGTCGGACTTAGAGGTTAGTCTGGTAGGGTTTAGACAGTATCTGTAACATCAATCAATCAGTTCGAGATAACAACAAGACGGAATATACGCGTACTTCGCCTGCTAGGCATATGTATTGCCAGCTTGTGGTATACAAGATGGCATCATCGGGCAGAACATGGAAGAGGCAGTCTTGTGATTCATCATATGGCCGTCAACGAGTCTGTGCTGACAGCGAACACCATGCTCGCGGCACTGGTATGGAGCTTTCCAGTGATGTCCAGTTTCCCAATATCCTTCGAGTCACGGCTTGACACATTCCGACTCGATGAGGGTCGTTGGCGAAATCTTGAAGGGCCATCGAATTTCTTGCGCGCACGAAGTATGCAGGGAGTCAACGACCAACGGCATAGACCCTCGGGAAGACGGCGTGTGGTGAAGTGGATGGCAACAGCTGGAAGACCAGGCAGTGGCGGTGAGGCAAACAAGCCTGGTGGTGCTTAGACGGCCCGGGTTTCGTAGCAGCAGTAGTACACTTGAGATCGCTGACGATATCATTATGGATAGCGATCCCTTCGGCGGTCTTAACGTTCCATAAAAAAACACTCTCCCCCCCAGCGGCTTCTTCATCGCGTGGGTCCGAGTTCCTGACCTTTCCGTTCCCAGTTTCCCGGGTCGCAATGTAGCAGTGCGCCAAGCAAATCTCGTCAAAGGTGATGACAATCTGAATGTGCTCCACGGTTTGTGGATCCTCTCGATAGGCCCTGATAGAGTGTGGGTGTCGGTCGGTGTGGCAGAGGGGGCCAGATACGGCGAGCTGCGACCATTGCATGAGATTAAGAGAGAGAGAAAAGGTGAAAATTGACGCACCCGTCTGCAGGTCTTCCCAACGAGCATCCTTGTTTCCTTTCCATTGCCTCTGTTTGATGCCGCAGTTTTTCTGAGACTCAAAGTCGTTTATCATCCAACCTGTCTCTTCTCTGCTCCAACGAGGTATATGCGAGATTGGCCTGGCTTGAATTTACGAATTGTAAACATATTCTGTGTATAGAGATGAGTTTCCATAACGCAAGGGAAGTCGCTTGACCCAAATTCCAAGCGAACGAAACGTGCTCCGACTGCCGCATCCCGATTTATATATGACTCTGACACATCTAGACCCACCGAATGTATCGCAGGTCCTGTAAAATACTCTAGGAACGTTCGTGACGCGTAGTATTGGTGAAGAGTAAAGGTGAATGTGCACGTGGCAGAGGATCTACAATCGGTCCGGATGTGCCGGTGAGCCCCATCCCGAGTTTTCGCTCAGAATCGCTTGGTACGGTGCTATCAAGTTAACAGGCTCTTCTTCAAACCGGTGGTTTGCTGCATAATACGTTCGCGACTACTCAACCGTCACCTCAAACGCAAGCCCCACAGCCCTCTCAGACTCGGAGGCCTCCCAGCTATCTCAATCACCCTGAGGTCAGACATCACCAGGCGATCAAAAACAGGAAGCTAATGCTGAAAGAAAGTGTACCAAGCGAAAGACCATGCACAAGATTCTTACGCTGCCCTCAGTGTATTCACATGGTTTTAACTGTGCCTCGACAGTACGAATATCGGTCACCAACGTACCCCACCGTTAGGCCTTCTGTGCTTACGCGTCGTAGATGCCTAGGCGCACGTTCTGTTCACTCTACTATACGTCCTTTGAGCTGCATTGTTGTCGCTTCTTGTTGACTCTGTCATGCTCACTTCTCGGTTTCCTGCATATCGATTAGCAATGTCTCGTTATCGACGGATACAAGACAGATAGCCGGTGATTTTCATACTTACTCGCCCCGACACTCTTGGTCTTGGCTGCGCTTAGCGCTTTAGCCTTTCCTACACCAATTAGAATGCTCTGTCCCACGCTGGCTTCTTCTACGAGCCCGATTGAATAGCTTCGTGCCCACTGGATTTCTATGCCGGTAATTGTTTCCTGTTTGCCAAGCTATCTCCACTTAGGATCCGTGCAAATGTGTGATACTACCGCTTGTTTTCACTTGGGGACCTGGCCATATATCCTGCTGTACTCCGCTGTCATAGAATGATCTTCTACTATACAATTGCGCTAATTCACAAAAACGGCGGCCTGTCATTTCCGACCGCTCAAGTCCACTCCTGGACCATCGAATCGCTTCTGCGCATAGCATCATGGAACCATGATCGATTGTCTCAAATACGACCAGCATGTGGACTTGACATTCTAGATGATTTATTATTTTCGTGTCTGTGCAGACCTATTCTGATGCCGTACTTTCCACGAAGGACACCGATTAGAACCCACTGGCATCTTGAAAAACGTAAAACGTAGATGGACAGATGGAATGACGATATCAGAGGAGCTGGTATCACTTCTCTGCCCATCGAACTGTTTCAATTGCCGGTGCCAGCCAATCTCCTGTCTCCCTCTACGATTTCAAAAAGCATAGCTTCTATGTCTTCTGTTCAACATTTCAGTGTCTATACTTCCGGTGCCTATGTTAGATGAGAATATGGAGCACAAGTACGAGATGGTTGGAAAAAAGATTGATTTGAGTCGGTGGGGCGGTGCAAACCTTCCTTGTAGGTCTTTAATACGAAACACAGAACCGCCATCTTCTCACAGATCTTCAGGTGACTACTACATCCTCGAAAAAATGTGCGCCGTTACAGTTTTTTATCATCTTCATCTGCTGATGCTTGTATCCCCGAACCTCCGAACTGTTTTCAAAACTGCCCAGACACTAGATGATGCGGGATTCGGGATATCGACGACTCTCGCCTCAACACTGCAGGCTTCTCCCATTTGCGACTTGCGAATATCAACATGGGTCGAAACAGGTTACTAATATTCGCCCATTCTCGAGGTGTCCCTGCCAAGACTGATTAATCTACCTTTCTTGGCTTACAGGTGTACATTTTTATCGTATTTCCCGTGCCTATGTTTGAGAAATGCAGCAGTCTCCTATCTCAAGAGAGGTCAGTTGAGGTCCTTCGTCGCCGTAGAATAAGGTACTAGGCCTTGATTGGCCTCAGATGCTCGGAAACTCGCTCCCAGTTCTTCTGCCGCTACGACTTACCATTATTACTTATGATCAAGAATGTCCGACTTATTGACGCTCTCCGTCAACCGGTCTTAGCTGCCCATCTGCTATCTCAATTGGTGACCGTAATTTATAAAGCGAGTGCCATCTCTAGCTTCCTCTATCTTCTCAGCTATCTCTCAACTACATATTCATGATGTGCCGCCGTCGCCAGTGAGAAAATCCTCACTACTAAATCTACTCTGCTCATCAGCCCTAACAGTGTTAGGAATGTCTACCGCCGATGCGGACATACCTTCAACCTCGTACATCCTTTACATTCTGGCATACATGTCTTTATTAATCATCGTTATCTTAGCCTGAAGAAATTGTACGACGAATGCTACTCATTCATGATTCATCTCTGTCTTTTTATTCACCACCTTTCCCAGATTCAATGCGAGGAGTCTAAATGCAAGTTTAGTCTATTCCATTCTGCTCGCTGCAAACCGCCGGTTTGTCGGCGTACCTGCTGGCAATAGTATGTCGATTCCGGCTCATCCGAACCAGCCTCCTCCTAACCCAGTCTCCAGCCTTCGCTATCCGGAACAGTATTGTACGCCTTATGATCTGACTGTTGTTTCATGCTGACATCTATGACAGCCCCCCATATCAGCGGCTATTGCCCCTTCTGCGACCAGGAAACGCAATACCAATGACGTTAACTAACAATGATTTATGTGATTTCAGTCGTAGAAAATTATGCATGATCAGGCTTAGATACCAGTGTCACAGAGCGCTGAGCCATGCAATGAGAGCCAGAATTCATCTCCTGCGAAGTTCTCGAATCTCTCAGTCAGTCGAGTTCCGCATGAAGCGGCTTGCTAGGCTAAGTCGGTCCATGCTCCGGGTTCCGAGTCCTATGAACATAGGATTCACTAGCTCAAAACATGGTGCGTATAGTGTCTATCAATTTTTGAACGAGAGTTCGCGAGGCGTATACTGAAGCTAACACGTAGCGGGCGTTATTTACCATTTGTATATCCCGAAAATATCAAAAACAGTGACCAACGCCGGGTGAACTATCGGACACTGCGAATCATGAATCTAACTGAGTTGGGGCCCCAGGCCGTCCAATGTCTTGTTCTTATCTGCTTGAAATATTCATTGGTATCAATATGTTGGCGCCTTTGCCTGTGAAACGATGAGACAGGCACAACCGGCGGATATCTGCACATACTCACCTCGGATGAAGTCATCTGAAGGAAGCCGATAACGCTCACATCTGTCCCCTGCATTTTGAGAAGATGTCACCGTCTGGTCAGTTCTCTACGTCAATGCGCCGGCGAATCGGTTTCCGTAGGTAGGTTACGATGGAAGCGTCCGCCTCGACCGCTGCCAGGATACCCGAAATTGCAGAGGTACGAAGAATGTGTAGTGCTTGAGTAGGAGAGGTAGCTGGCTTCCGGCGGTGTGAGATGTATTTAGGAGCGGAGTGAAGGTGTATTGGAACCGGAGAGTGGATATACACTGACTCGAGAGCCTGAGAATAACAATAGCACATTGATATCATATCTCCTACTCTTTCTCGATAACAAGTGGCTATTTTTGTTGCCATTGAACGAAACAGACTTCGTCGACAGGAAAAACGCGAGTCAACTCGGACACTCTCCTTCTGTATATCTGGGAGGATCGAGATTTCGGAGAAGCGAAAGACTAAGGCGGCGACCTAGCCCATGTTGTAACATCGATGATAAGGCCCCAAGGTGTCGCCGTCTAAACAGGTCCAAAGATTCCTTTTTCTGCTGACGGGTAGGCATCGATATAGCGAGAAGGCGATGGGCAGGTGAGAAAGATATTGTGGCGCTCCGACCGTACACCTGTATTCGCGATGAGATTCATGGCCTGCGAGGATGATGTGAATGACGTACTCATTGAATGTGGTTTCTTTCCAACACCCAGACACTGCATACATCGAACGAAGCTCATGCCTAGTATTGTCGGTGTCGCCCTTCGGATTTCTGTGTTAGGATGATTCGCTTGTCCGAGTTGTGCCAGCGTAGCGTCTGTATTGCCCTCGAGACCCATTGCTCCCTGTGGAGGGAGGAGAGGTAACGCGCCGAGTTATCCTCGGATTTTCAAAGGACCCGAATAGTCCACAAGTGTCGGCCGTAGGTCAAGAAAAGAGAACCCAAGGCGAAGATTGACAGTTAAGCACATCGCGTGCTGGGTCCTGATCTGCAGCAAAGATTTGAGTTCTGAAGAACCAATGCAAGCGATACGGCTTACCGGCATGATCGCGGCCCACGCATTCAATGACGGTTCTCTGTGTGAACTGGCAAGTCGCCGTGTCGGAGAGATGTGGGTTCCTCTCCACCACAAAGTCATTGTCGCTTCCTCCAAACCACTTGTTTATTATGCGCCTTGCTCTCCGTAAAACACTAGCTCAGTTAGCCTTTTCCTCATAGAAGCTGTTGAATTACGTGAAAATGACCGGAGGCGGTAGAGACTCCAATCACTGCGTCGGACAAGGCGAGCTTCCTGATGGGCATGTCCAAAAGGTAGGTTAAATGACTCTGTCGGGATAGGCTGTTTTGGGCCGAGTCTGAGGTGACGGCATCGGTGGGGTTGCCTTGGGGATGACGATGTGTATGAAGAGCAGTCATCGCACTTCACGCTGATGAGGCAGCACGTATCTTGATGACAACAGCCGACATCGCCGGGCATCTCGGCGCAAACATATCGGGTTGGCAGATTTCTGCCTCGGTGTTGATACGGACGTAGCGATTGATATGAACTTCCGTGTCCATGTCGAGTCACGTCGAGAAGGACGTGATAAGAGGTCATGCGGGAAGTGAGATTATGGCTGTGATATGAACCGTTGCGGTACACCAGGATCCTCCTGCTAGAGAGACGTGACTCGCACGACAAAGGAGTGAACGCGACACGGAACACCAGTAAATTTTTCTGGCAGTCTTTGTCGAGCGCTACCCTTCTCCTCATGGGATCGCTCTTTCTTCGTGTTCTAGGCTCGGTCGTGGGAGACTAGAGTAAAGAGGAGCAAAGACCTTGGGAGTTCCGACGCTTAAGCGCATGTTCCATGGACATGGTGGCGCCGATGGTCTTGGATGATGATGACGGTGCATCTGGGAATCCTCCACTGTCTCGTCTTACAAGGTACTATGGCATTCTCGGATTGAGGGAATGTCTGCAACACCGATTAGGGAAGTAGGACCCCTTGGATGGGTCGTAGGAAAGAGTTCGTCGCGACGGGATGGACTACCATTCAGCCTGTACGACACAGAATGGCATCACGTTGCATATCGATCTGCTTTTTGGTCTTGAGATAACAGCCTCTATGTGGATACGTAGACGGTTATAGCTATGTCGAATCCCATCGAAAAAGGCGCGATATTAGGTAGCGAAGCCATGTAGCACATTGTGAAGAGGTCGCGCTGGATAGTCCTCATCACCGGTCTTTCTCCCCTCTGGAGGCGGCAAGAAATGTGATCTTAGAGACCATCGCACCCTAGAACCCATTCTGGCGGTGAGATTTGTCGTCAGCAAGGTGAAAACTGGTTACGCACCCATTCCTTTTCTTTCCAACCCAAATCCTGCATGTATGCGCTACTATAAGGCCATTAAATTCAGCCGCACTGGCATCAAGAGAAACCCAACGGCTGCAGTAGATGATATAGTTGATTCAGGCTGCACTACTCCCTTGCCTGTATCGACCCGTTAGATTCGTCCTGCAGAGCGAAAGACAACACACCAATTTGCCATATATCTTCTGGACCCGGCTTCGCACGACTGAAGAGAAGGCAAGGTAAGATGAATGCCTGGCACCATGAAAAAGTAAAGATAAGAAACCGGTGTACCGAATTCGTGATGGTGGTTCATGATCAGTGATCACGAACGATTTTCGGCACGTGCCTTGGGTTAAATGGATTACGAACTAATCTTCCTCAGAATTTTTGTAAGTCCCGACGCTTCAATATTCCAACTTTCAAGGACCTATACATATTGAGTTAGATTAAGGCTGGGCCTTGTCGGATTCGAACTGAGATCATTGATGCGATAGTCACTAAATGCGCCGAGTACCTCGATTGCGCCAAATAACGAGGAACGAGAGAACGGATCAGGGATTCGGAAACCCAACATCGCCTTTGCCGTTTTTGGTCTTGCTACAAGACCAGAAAGAAAAAAACAGATCAAAGATCGAGTGTTTTTCTCAACTGAGGTACACATCCTTGTTAAGAAAGATTTGTCTTGGTAAGATATATGAAAGAAAAAGATGAGAAGAAGCTGTCTTCCTAAGACAGTCGTGTTCCGATGCCTTTGTAGATACGGAAATATTAGTTTATCGATTTGTATCTTCTACAATCAACTATAATATTTCACGCTAACACTACGACCATTTCCACTTCAGAAATAATAGAAGAAATGAAGCCGCGATGTAACGAGAGGCATCTTGCGAGAATGGGCGTAAGAAGGATAAGAATGGTGTGCTAGGAATATACCAGTATTGTATCGGACTGGCAGAAGAAAACACACTATGGCAGGTTTTCCTGCGGGCTGAGATCACGAGTGCCACGAAAGGGAGAAACAAGGGCTAAACAATCTAAACGACACAAAATATAACGATAGATAACGGTATAAAAGGAGATGGAAGAAGCACGCACCAGCCGGCAGGTCCCTTCCTCGACGACCACCATCCTAGTATTCACAGCAGCCCTCTCCTTGGTCTGCGCGCATCCCCCTACAGCTCTGGTCAGTTCAGCAGCGAGTGATAACGAAGGGCCGGCTCATACCGTTTCTTTTCTCAGCTGTTAGCAATGGCGGCAGCCTGGGTGGAAATGCAAGAATTAAATATAGTCAGCACAACGAGAGACACCGGCACCTTTGCCCTCGACGATCATATTACTGGTACACACCAAATGGCCCATCATCAGAATCGAGCTGCCGCAAAGCGACGGTGCCGGTGGTGAGCAGAGAGGGAAATAAGTACTCAATTCGGACTCCCAGTCAAAGCTCAACATCACGATGTTCCGCGACAGTCTCTAAAATGAGGAGCACTGAGAGGGCAGAGGCACTAAAAAGGGAGATAAATACATATGGAGCAGGTGGAAGGGCCGCAGGAATGACAGAGTACGTGTCGACGAAGCAGGTACAGGGGAGAGAAAGGAAGAAAACCCGACATACATGCACGGCATGAAGAACGGAAGCAAAACATCAGGCTGAGAGGAAGAGAACCCAAGGCAAATGCACGGTATGAGATACAGAATATGCATCACAGAGAAGGAAACTTAACCAGAGTCTGACGACAACGCGCCCCATGACCAGCGGAATACGCATCAACGAAGAGCATAGAAACCTAGACCTCGTAGTATAGAATATCAAAATCGGCATAAAAAACTGAGGGATCAGTTGGCACTTGAGGAGCCGACCAAATGCTAAGCAACACATCGACCTTGAGAAAGATGGCCAAGGTGAGATGACAATAAGCGTTGGAGGATGCAGCTGTGAGGTGGTAATAGTGAAAGTAGTGCCCACGGCGAGCTGTACGGTACCAAAACGACTCATGGAGGAAGCAAACAGCCGAGTAGCCCTTGAATAGTCGGGATCCATCCCGATGGACAAGGTGAAACGCCGCCCAACAGTACGCTTGCAACATCTCCGTAAAATCTTCATCCTCTTAGAGGCGACTTCCTTACTAAACTTTGCGGAGAATCGAGATGGTCGCCAGTCGCGATGATCTTTTGCTTGCTACTTTCCCCGCATGCAGCTTTCACCTCCTTCGCCAGACTATGGATTTGATCGTGCGTAGGCGCCTCAACTTCGATTACAGCGTGGAAATACACTTGATGATTGGGAAAAATGACCGCAGTATCACTGGCATGTAGTCGTAGCTGATAGATTGCGATGCGAGTGTGGAGTTTCGACGCTGTTCGTTCTCCCGTTCTACGGAGCCTGAAGTACATGGTGGGTATGAATATCCAGTCGCATAGGTTCTGGTGCGAGTCGTAGACTTTGGAGGGGTGTTTAGTTGCAAGTATAGCTTATGTGTCAGCTAAAGGGACAGCTAGCAACGATGGTAGGAGGCAGGTCACACCATCGCCATGATGGCCCAGTAGGGAGTAGTATCTAACCGGATCTAGGAAAAGACTTAAGCTAAGATACTGAGAGTGAATTCAATCTTCAATTGCCTCTTGTCTCGTGCAATTGTTTCGGGACCAAACTAACCTTGTCTTTCTTTTAATTCGCGTATCCGACCACCGATATAGGCTCTTTCACTGGCAGCTCTTTCTACACTTTCCGATGAACCCAAATACTCTTGGCGGCGGTTTCAACCCGCGAGTCGAAAATTTTTATTGGTATGTTCTTTTTGCTGTGTGACGATCAATGTCAGTGAGGCCAAATCCGCATCTTGCCATCAGTACTCAGCGTTGGTTCTTTGTGATAATCAGCTTCGATCCGCAGACGTCATTGCAAGGCGATGTCGCGTTCAGCCTGCGGAACCTTTACTGAGGAACAGCATAGCGGTACAGAGAAATCTGGAAGTGTCGATGCAACTTAAAAAAATCATTGAACGGTGGTCGAAACCAAGTCGAAACAGGGAGGGGATGCTGAGTCAGCTCAATAAAATCGGAAGTCTGATTGCCGGCCGATCTGATTACGGCTTCAGAACTTCTCATACTGAGCTCTACGCTGAAGTATACTGTATAGCTTCAGCATCTTCTACGCTCCAGGTTACCACGTTGGTATTACCACTGTGTGCGAGGCACGACATGGCCCGGAGGAAATTTGAAAGCATCCTGATTTGCGATGGTGCCAACACGGTGCCGTCATTAACCTTTGGACCAAGTTTCTTGTCCTTGCTGCCAGCGCGCTGAGCATAAGACCAGTCCAAAAATTTGTCACAGGTATGTGACATAAACACTGAAAATTAAGCTTCTTTGACACGCTGCTCCCAGAAATGGCCATGCTTTCGTGTTTTTCCTTTCACCAGATGCTGTCCGCGCTGTCGTTTCTTGCATGATGCTACCCATAGAGGAAACCACCTGGATACCAGGTAACGTTGTATGAGTCTTTTGAGCCGAGGATCACGCATATATGGAGGATGTGCACAACAATGTTCGAGCTGCTTTGGATGGAATAAAAATTGAAATCGGTACCATGGTTCAGTCTCTGTAGATGCCACTTCATTGGTCTTATTCTGGCTCGTAGTAATAAGCATCATTTCTACAGGCTCTTTACAACAGACCTATTACTTCTCAAAATATGTATCTGACCTGATCCGGCTGGCAGCCATTTCAAGTATCTCGGAATCAGTATGTCAATTCGTGCAGCACGGCCGGCACAATGCATCTGATTCTCCTCGAAACAAATTGAAAATTGGTTGCTACCGTTCGCTGACCTTTCTCTACTCAGTTACAATCGAGCTCCGGTGACACTGTATGCTGAGCTATTGAGTTTCCAAGCTGTTTCGCCATGTGGTGAGCTACTACGGCTCAATGGCCCTCGGGCCTCAGCTGATGGACTCTACAGGATCCCTTCTTTTCGATATATACGGCTAGTGGCTATGAGCCTCTCTATGTGGGACGAGAAGCTTCCCATATATCAACAAATGGCTAGTCTCGTCGTATAAAGAGGGAACAATTTACGGTATTCTTCATCATATTACCTATCTCTAAACCTTACATTGTATTTCTATATATATTCCATCCACATATCTCGATGTGCCGTCGTCGCCAGTGAGCAAACACCCACCACTTCACCTCCTCTGCTCATCGCTCTGTACAGAGTCAGGAATGTCTACCTCCGATGTGGTCATACCATCAACCTCGTATGTCCCTGACAATTCGATGAGTCCGCACCTACTGATCACCACGAACTTAGCCTGAAGAAATTGTATAGTTAATAGTGCTGCATGCCTAATATTGTTCCCGGTCTCACATTGAGAACTCTTCCTAGATTCGATGCGAGCAGTTCAACTGCAAGTTTAGTCTCTTCCATCCTGCAAAGTGCAAACCACCTGCTTGTCTGCGGACCTGTTGGCAATAGTACGCATTTACTGACTCTTGTCACCTACCTTCCTTATAATTAGGTTTTTAGCCTTCGCTATCCTGAGCAATACTGTACGATAGCCCTTCCAAGTTAATATATTTTTCGTGCTAAACTTTCAATAGCTCCCAACATCAATAGAAACTGTCCCTCCTGCTCCCATGCAATCTAGCGATGCCAGAAAGCACACCATTCAGTCATTAAGACACGGCATAAGACTTAGTTTTAATTATTGACAGTTCGCTTTCACGGCTTTGGCACCGCAGTCTATTTTGATTAGGACCTTACCTTCTCGCCATTTTCTACCTACCTTTACTTAAATTTGAGCCCCCCCCCTCCCCCCCACTGTCCCTACATTGTACTACGAAATACACCCCCTTTTCCTTCACATTTTGTACCTATCTTTACCAGACTTCAAGTTCAAACTTTAAATACACACTGTCCTTACGCTGTATGATGGTATATACCCTCCTTTTGAATCCAATACGCCCTAAGGCCTCCTTCTCTGCTTCTTTTTCTGCGATTTCTGAAGTTTCTTCATTGAATAGAGTCCTGCAAGGTGTTTGCTTGGTCTGTGTTTTGTTCCCGTGGCACTGCTTTCACGTTTTTGTATTCTACTCTCATGATTGTCATCTGGATCGTTGCAATCGATATATTGATATCTCCGCATCTCACATGATCACGCTATTCTGTCGCTGAGTCTATCTCCAATATACGCACGCAGAGTCTCGATTCCACACGACACATTGCATTTTGCAGATCGAGATGGCGAAGCGCTTAATGTCAAATGATCGGCGTTCCTGATCGGCGTCAATTGCTATCAACTTGCCGATCTATATCTCCTTCAATCGAGTCAAGCGAACTTGACCAAATATTATTCATAGCAATGGGAGCTGTATTATACTAGTCCAGTTTCATGAATGACGAAAGGATGACTACCTGGTAAGGTATTCATAGGTCCCAAGTACAGCACTTTCGCACTTGGAGAAAGTGGAAAGGAGACAAAGCAGCTTGTTGCAGATGGGTGCGCTGATTTCCTAATTTTCTCTCTCACAATCTCAGCTGCCGCTATATGTGAATTCTGGTTCATCGTCATCGCTGAAGACTCACACTTGTGCACAGCCAAGCAAAATGGATTGAAGGCCACGATGGGAACTCTATAGCTGAATACTTACCCATGAGTTTCCATAACACAAGAGAAGAACAGCTCACTTTACCTAAATTCGAAGGGAACGAAATATGCATGATTGCCGCATCCCTGCCAGATACTTGCCTCCGATACGTCAGACTCGGAAGCCACGGAGTGTGTCTTGAGTGACGACAAAGTTCGTAATGCATATTGATAATTGGCCCGTAGCGGTGGTATTAGTACCGGTACATGTACCAGGGTCCCAATGAGCAACGGCCGGACCCACGGAGTAAGACGTGGGGCAGTATCCGCTACAGTCGGTCAGTGCTCCGAGTCTTAGCACCGCTTCTATCATGTTAATATTGTTCGATACACACTTTCATTACACCACAAATTGCAAGGGTAACGGATTCGACAGGTGTTTCCATTACGTTCAAACTTGAGACCGAGGACGCCGCCCGATTCATGAGCGCTATTCAAACGGGGAGAAATCTCTCAGTGTGCGTTGAGCTCCTTAACGCAGATGATGGTCTCACTGCCGACGAGATATGGGGTACTGTACCTATCCAGGCTTGGCCCGCTCATGGGAGTAACAGACATGCACCGTGGTGAGAAGTGACTTATATACCTTGAACGCTTATTCACAATCTTGCCTCGTGTTACTACGTTGCTATTAAACCTGAAGAAGCATCTCTCTTACCCATGTTTAATAGTATCGACATCCTGCTATTGCCAGAAACTTTGGCTTCGCAAAAGAGACGACACATGCCTTCATTATTCTCTTGGATTTCGCATACTTCTCGAAGCCTGCCCGATGCACTAAAAGTGGTCCGACGGCGAGCCTCGGGCAGATTTATCACAATGATAAGGAAAGCGTGTTATAGTCGCGACCTTATATCGTTACCGCAAGCTCAAAGGCCCTGTTATCCGGTGACCTTCCCAGAATCCTCACTCGGCAGACAATCATCACAAGGTCGGGATGTATCGAATCAGGCAAAAAAGATAAGGAGCAAATGATGAAAGGATAGTCTCAAAGAAAATACGCGGGATTATCGTACGTCCATTCTAAATATAAAACGGGGAACGGTAAATTGTTCGCTTGGACTTTATCTACCCTGTTCCCATTTTTAGACTGCTTTGGACTGTGCCTTGCCGCGCGTCCCGCTCTGTTGTATCCTCGCGGGAGGACGGGCGGAGCGAGGCGGAGCGATGTGTAGAGTCACGCGAGCGAGATCAAAGCGGAGAGCTCAATCATCAACCTCCGCTTTTTCGTCACGGTCATCAGCGATCAATTTCTCGTCGCCGTTCTCATTCCCCGAGCAGTGGAACAGTATGCAGATGTCTCGACGTGGAACATGTACAGTCAGTACAGCTTATTTTCACGGTCGATAGTTGGTGTATTCTACCCTTGACCTCAGTCGTACAATGTAGATGTCGGATAAACGACCCTTCGGACTCACATTGCTTTCAAATATGAAAAGCATATCCTCCCCAGATAGGGTTTTCAGATTGACCTTCGACCCGGGCAGCTACGCTTAGCCCTTTCCTACACCAATCAGTATGCTGCGTGACTGCGTCTCATGGTAGGCTTCTTCACCAGCCAGAAGTAGCTTCGTGTTCATTGGCTTTCTATGCCAGCAATTCCCCGCGCTTGCCAGGCTAGCTCTGCCAAAGATACGACAGGTTAATTCATGGTGACAGGTCGTGCTATTCGAATTTACACAATTGAACGCTCTACACAACAGAAGGAGGGGCTTTACTAGTTGACTTTACCTCGTCGAGACCTTCTATATCCCCACTGGATCTGGTGCGCAAGATGTATGTCTACATCAAGGTCTTGCGCATATCTCAACACGAGACCCGGATTCTGTTGGAAGGCTCTGCCGCACAATACAATATCAGCTAAACCATCTTCTAACACGCCTTCCGCCGTGTGACCGTCTGTTATACCTCCTACTGTGGCGACCAGCAACCCAGGATTGGTGCTCTTCACAGCATGCGCTAACGGCGACTGATAAGCAGGGCCAGGGATAATCTTCTGCTTGCTGTTGTTGCCTCCAGAAGACACATCCAAAACATCGATGCCGTGAGCTGCAAGAATAGGCGCGATCCTGACGGTATCCTCCAAACGCCACGAGGGGACATCTGGGAGAGTCTGTTCCACGCATTCACTGCCTGATATTCTAGCGACAAGCATGTCAATAACCGTCCACTGACGTCAATTAGATTCACTCACCTGTAGAAAAACGGCATTTCGGGGGGGATCACCGACCTCATCGCGTCGATTACTTCCAACACGATGCGAATGCGGTTTCCAAAGCTTCCGCCATATTCGTCGGTGCGATGATTACTTGTTGGGCTCAAGAACCCAAACAACAAATAGCCATGGCCACCGTGAACCTCGAGAGCATCAAACCCAACTTTCACAGCTCTCTCAGCCGCCTTCTTGAATGCGTCTACCACCTTTTTAATCTCTTCCTTCGACATCTCTTTCGGTAACGGGTAATCGTCGTTGAATCGAAGCGGCGATGCAGCGTAGGTGTTATCAGGCCATCCACCAAGCTCCGCCGTCGCCAACTTAGTGCCGGGTAACCATGGCGCGGTAATAGACGCCTTTCGGCCAGCGTGTCCCAGCTGCATCGCAATCTTCTGGTTCTGTGAATGTGCAAACTCGACGATGGGTGCCCAGAGAGCTGCATGTCCGTCCGACCAGATACCAGCATCTTCAGGAGTGATACGGCCCTCTGGAAGGACAGCTGTAGCTTCGGTAAACGTGAGCCCGGGACCACGGGTGAAAATGCCGCCAACTGTGAAACAACCAGATGTAATGAACTATAATATGGAATATTCAGAAAGAACATACGGTGCGCGAAATGCCATGGGGTTATCTTGCCATCCTTCGCTGAATACTGGCACATAGGAGAGACCTGCACCAAAGGGGCATTGAGAACCTTATTGTTGCTTCGTAAGATGACATACAAAGATCCTATTCTGTACAGTTAATCCTCGTATCGTGAGCGGTTGAAAGAGAACCGGTATAGGTTTATCATTAGGTTGCAATGCAGCAGCAGTCCCAGCAGGGGGAATTTGCTCGGGGGTGAAGAAAGAGATGTCTTTTGCTGGTACGTTGGCGGTCATAACAGCAGTTTGAAGGCGAAATGAATATCGGTTTTGTCTCCATATTTATAGATGGCTTAACGGTAAGGTTTCGGCAGCTTTCATGGGCGTACCCAGAGTTCGGAGTGAAAAGTAAACCCCGGAAGCTGGTCCGTCGGATCAGTTTACGAGTTCTGTAAAAATAGATACTCGGTTATTTATAGTTAAAGGCCATTTCAAAACTCGCCTGCTTCCTACTCAGCGAAGGACATACAGCGATTCAGATAGACTGAGCGTAACAGCCTCGAGCACCGACGACTGATAAATTCACCTTCCTTCCTTCCTTGGCTGTAGTAGGGGACTGAAATCCTAGTTGTCAATAGAGCATATTCAAAAAGGACACAGTTCAGAACTTGAAGTACATCAAGCGTTTCTGAGCCGAGCCTTGGTTTGGCTATCTTGGACCTCCTTGACCAATGGGCGTTATTCAACGAGCAGACTAACTGATAGCCTGTTCGAGACCTATGGTGCATCACTGATTCCTGTTATCTATGTGCATTGTCTTTCTTCTACCTCCGTGCGTCAGTAGTGAGGCTGACTTCGGCTCTGAATTGAATGGGTGTTTCGGTGATATCGGCAGATTCCTCTCCCAAGAAGCTGTTTCGAATTCGCTCGAATTCACATGCTCAGGCGGTTTGTGAGAAAGCTTACTGATACATACTAGGGCTGGTTGACGAGTTTTGAATTGATTCTGAAACTCGCCGCTTTGTTGAAGACTATCTCTGCTCAGAGTAACGCCTCGACCTCATTACGAAATGCGTAGCGAACCCAGTAATATATATGATATATAAATACGCAGCTCTCTGATGTCATCAACTTAGCACTGTTCTAAACGAACACATATTTTTGAAAGGCACCAAATCATGAGATTCAACCTATATGAATCAAATATGAACCCTTACCGGTAAGTGGCGCTAAACCTGTGCGTAAAATGGAGGACAATGGTCGGATGTGACGACGGCATGCGCAGACTCACAAGAAACGTGGAAAGCAGCTTAATCTCTGGGTCGTCACGATGGTACATACAACAGAGACAGGCAGACAGGGTAGGGGAATGAACGAAAATAAGACGACCCGCTATGACCCGATACAATAAAGAAGGTCGGTGTGAGGAAATAAAGCAACGATGTGAGCGTGGGTATGAACAAACAAGGAACGAGTAAACGATTCAGATATCCAAGTTAGCGCTTAAAGAGTCCAGCCAGTATATGCATGCCACATATCGAACAAGACAAAGTAGGGAGACAAGGATGATAAGGATGCCTTGAAATTTTACCCCAACTAATGGAAGGCGGTCGCTCACATACTACGTCCGGAAGCCAGGGTTCTCTCCAGACCTAGAGACATTTCCCAAGAAGATTGAACACAAAGCCCCCGTGCACGGTGCACCGCTGCAGGCACGTATTTGCATGCTTCGTCGCCGGCATTTTTTCGACGCCTCGTTTCGTCGTTTTCCGGTCTTTACTACAGGTATGCTCTGTCAACGGCGCCCGCCTGATGTTGTGTTTCCTTCCTGGTTAAAGTTGGGGGGTAGTGCTAGCAAAAGGGACCGGTACCACGGGTGCAGGTAGTTGGAAGATACAGAAGCGGTATGGTAGCGAAGCGAGGGCCAGTGATATTGACGGTGATGAAGGGCAGAACCTCGGCATCAGCGATCGAGTGAGAGAAGACGGACGGGCTAAACGAGCGGAATGGTCTTTGATAATCGGTTGGATTCATCTCGCCATGCATATTAAATTGCTGTTCCTAGTCATTGACGAAATCATTACGGAGAGTCGATAAAGAAGGCCCATGGGAAAATTTGTTCCTCAGTAGCTCCTTCAACGACATCGAAATGGATGTCTCCCTCATATCGGCAAGGCTCAATAAACTTCACAAACTTTCCCGCACTGCCTATTTTCCAGCATTGTCATATGCTTGTCGGTGTAGGGGCTACAGAGCATGGGGAGGAATTTCGCGAAAAGCAGCGGTATTTCTGAAGGTGTTACGTTTCGGTAGCGCGGTTACGCTGTTAGTCAGAGAGTGCCGTCAAATCGCTGCAGCCTTTTCAAACACCGGATCAGTTTTGACATAGCCTGAGTGACAACGACGGCGGCGGTACCTGGTGGAAGCTTAGCTGCTGGATATATCCTCGTCCTGGCAGCATCTTGGTGTTGTTGAAAATGAAAGGCGCACGACTAGTAAGTTGTCTTGCAGAGGTGAGAAACCGGATTGGTGAGCAAGACCTTACGCAGAGACAGCAGGGCGAGATCGACGCGAACTTTGGGGCAACAGGTAAGCTTAGGTAAAGGGAAGAAAGGGAAGCAGTGATAGCGCCTAGAGTCGTCTCGGATGATGGGGATGGAGAAACGTCGTCGGGTTCTGTGTTAGTAGGGGCCACGTCCATCTTTTTGGGTAGGACTTCAACGTAGACAGTCTGTGGGGCATATTGTCCAGGTTTAGGACATACCTAACATTGCCCGGTTAATTTCAGAACGCGCCTGCAATGAGATATACCCGTACATATCTGGTCCGCTAGGTGATCATAGTCCTCGGGAATCGGTCGCTATGGACAGGAGGTCGTAAATGATGCTGGGACTCTACGGAATGCATTTGTCATTTCCCCGAAGTTATTGCGGACGGATGCATCGTGGCCGTTCGTTTGATATCGGCTACGCCGTCCAAAACAGCAGAGGACGAAAACACTGGTTTTGCTGCCCAGATGGCATGCATCACATATTGGCAGGAGTAATGTTCCAAGTCACTGTGCCAAAGACATGAAGCAATTTCCGAATAGACGTACGTCTAAACTTACGAGACCGTTGGGCTAAGACATGCAGCAGATAGATTATCCAAGTAGAGAGGAAAACATGGAGCAGAGTCGGCAGGAGCCAAGTTCGCATGCAGTGCTGTGATCGTTGAAACTTTGGAGCAATGTGGAAGAAGGCTTCGACGAGACTTTCTATTCACAGCCATAAGCTTCGTCAGTTGCAAGGATAGGATGTCGACGCAGCATTTCACAATGAACACCCTGGTACTGCAAGTGAGCGTCATTCCCGAGGCGGGAAGATTTGATCATACCCGCATATGATCTGTGGTGTTATGCCGACAGTTCTAGTGGAGTCCTAGAGTAGGCGTCGGCGGTATTTGGGTCCAGTCCTTCGAGGTTCTGTGGCACCTATATTAGCCGTCGCATTCGTTACTACAGAGGGGAAGGCAACGCACGTAGACGCATCTGAACAACCTACGACTATCAGTCGATGGTTGAGAAAACCGAGATCAGTTTCTGGCAGTTCCAACCTACATCACGCACTGGTCCAGATCTGCAGCAAGAGAAGATTTGAGCCCTCAAAGAACCATGCAGCAGATGCGCGGCTTACTAGTTAATTCCAAGACAACATCACCATCGCATCTTGAAGCTGGTCGAAAGACCTCGCCGAGCTCTATTGAATCCACATGTTCATGGCCAACGTTCCCTTTGGGCTTTGATTAAATATCATAACCCGGCCAGCATTATCTCCGAGATTTCGCCACTGATCCGTAGTTCGTCTGGACGGCTTGTGCAGAAGGGCGGGCGATTGTAGCGGAAAACTTGTCAATTATTGCACTGAGAAGGCGATTAAACCACCGCACTCGATGGGTATGAGCACAAGCACAAATGAAGAGTAATTCTTATTGAAATATGAGAACTTCAACATCGGACGTGGACAGTATCTGTAACATCGTTTCGTCAATTCGAGATGAGCGGGTGACGTAATGCAAACCTACAGTTGGGTAGACGCGCTGCCAACCGTTCAACTCAGGATGGCATCACCCAGGAAGGCCTTTCTTGAGATAATGACCTCAATGATGATGGTATCCACGTTCATGGAGGAGCGTGAATACCAGCATTCGGTCAGTCAGACGCATGATGCCCGTAGTTTCTTTTACAGCCTGACGACGATGAAACAACGAGAAGCGTGCTCTCGGGGACCGTCGCGTCTATTCTTGAGAGTGAGATTCGTTGTTTGTAAGGACAAAAGTGATAACATACCCGTCCAGCATCCAAGCCCAGCATATATGCACGACTATCTGTCGTCGCAGATGCCAGCCGGTGCTATGATTTTGATAGCCATGTAGTTCGGTTGTGTATGGGTGTGATAGGTGGGACCATACGTGTCTTCAGCAAACCAGAAGCATTGGATATTGAGATCGGCGGAGGCGAGACGACTAGCGACAGTCGTGAGATTGAGAAACAAAGAGAAGAAGTGATGGACATACATCTTCAAGTCTTCCCAGTGTCTCCCTGCCATGTCCTTCAGCACGGTGGTCGTCGACGCCGACTTTTTTCCCTTGGACTCAACTTGGAGTATCGGCGCTACCAGCGACCATCCAGCATGTTTGTGATCGACTTCGACGGGGATCCTCTATACTATGCCGTGCTTGATATTATGCGCTGCGTAGAACATTGACAATGAGCTTTCATCGCGTACGAGATACCTTGCTTACCGAAACACGAAGGAAACCAGATGTGATACAATGCTCTGACCGCCGCAGCACTGACAGTGATAGATATTCGCACTGGGCGTATCTCGGTCTTGTGAAATCTTCCACGGCGATGTTAATACTGTGTGTCAGTGCAGAATGTTCAATGCGGTGGTGGTGTTGGTGTTGGTGTTGGTAACGGCACAAGGTCCCAATAAGGAACGGCCGTGTCGGTGAAAAGCAGTTTTTGAATATTCGCCCCCCAGCACAGCCGCCACGTGAGTCCTAAAGAGGAAGTTCTCGAACGGACTGACACATGACCACGAGTCAGCTCAACTCAACAGATCACCATTATTCTCGCCACCCACCACCACTCACCACTCACCACCATCACCGACGACGACGACGACGACGACGAACACGACTAGCGCCGCCTCCCCCGCCTCTCTCGCTCGTTAGCTGAATGCTGCCACCAGCCACTCTGCTGTTCGTTAGTCAACTCCCGTACATCGCGTCTTTTTGCTGGTGCCGCTGCTTTAGGACCCAGAGGAGGTGATGTTTACTTGAAGGAGAATATACAATGTGTATGTACATTTATTACTAGTTAGTAGTGGTACAGCATAGGGACAGTATATTCTTAGCTGTAGTTTTTGAATACACATTTTTTCATTGCTTTTTAACCTTAATTTTCCCTGTAAGCAAGTATGCGAGGACTTAGTCAAATTTCTCTTTGGCATGCCACCCAAAGACTTGTCACTTCACGCGAACTCAGAACTGCCACGCGGCACGCGGTACTTGCGAGCCAGTTCATCTGTTTATTTCCATTTTTAGGTGTCACATAACGGTCACGGGGGGCGAATAGAACACAACTATGAAAAGCTAAGTTGAATGTGCACGTGGCCGAGCACGGCATCCGGTTATAGCCGGTCCGGGTAACGAGGGCGGCGTTGTGACTTCTTCCCTGCGATTGAGTAAACCTCTTCCGGACTGGTCTTTTGCTGCAAAAATTCTAGGCGACGGCTATCTCAACGTTATCGTTCCTCTGGTCTTACTGGCTGACTTTTTACTTGCCCAGCAATCCTCGCCAGCCGGAATTATACACCGCTATGCGTGCGGCACCAAGAGGAAGCCGATATACTGTAAACAACACTAAAGAAAATATGTAGGCTCATAGCTACATCTCCTCAGTATCTGTGATCACTTATCAGCGTGATCCGGTACGGTCTGTCGCTTACTACTGTTAAAGTTTAATATAAACTAGTCAACGGAGTCACAGGCTTGATGATTATATACTCAGCTGGTAGCCTATTCTAAGCTTCTAACTTGACAGATCTTAGATTGAATCTCTGGATCTTCTGATAAAAACGGTCTTCTTTGACAGACACGCTGGCCCCGAGTCTCAGGTTCAAGCTGAGATCGTTCTTTGCACTACGATGATTAAACGACTACGCCAAAGAGCCCTTAGCACCGTGAACGAGTAATATAGGACTCATTCTCCATGGTGCGGTGAAAAGAGAGAATTCCCGGGAGAAATGGGGGCTTGGGTCCATTCTCTGGAGCGCTTTGGCGGGTATTTCCTGCAGACGAGAGACCTATCCCCCGGTTCAAACACATCGAATTGCTACAGAGGACAGCATTTCAAAACGTCCGAATGAATAGAGTACCGCGCCAAACCCAAATATCTAGCAAAGCGTATTTTGTCAGAGTCTTCTTCGACGAAAATACCGGACCAAACTTGCTGGGAGCGTGACCACTGACCAGTGCGTAATTCAGGCTTTGATACGGTCTTTTGTTGTCATACATGTCACCAGAGCTGACGTCGCGGGAACGAGACAGGCGCAAAATCGTATGTCTGGTACCACACCACTGACTCGGAAAAGGGGTATGCATTATGCTGCTACGATGGCGACCGAGTCAGAGACGGCGGCGCTAGTGGAGTCGTCTTGGGTGATGGGTATCGTGTAGAAGGGAAAGAGACTTCATCGCGCTTCGTGCTGGTGGGTGCGGCGCCAATCTTTTTGGTGAGAGCCTCGACGTTGGGGAACTCGACATAGACAGAGATTTTTGAGGTGTTAAAGCATACCTAACATTGACTGGTTATTTCATGGCGCGCCTCTAAGATATACGTGCACCTGTTCATCCAGGTCATCATAGTCCCTGGCGAATTGGATACCTTGATCGGAAGGTAATACAGAGTAATCATTCTGGGACTTAACTACGACTGCAGAGACTTCCATTCAGTTGAGTTAAATGCACAGTAGTTCAAGTTGCTAGCATGAACAATCCAGCAGGTAGAGTCTTCGTCATTTCCAGGAACTTAATGCGGTTGCATCCTTCATGGTGGCCTCGTATTAATATCCACGTCCACGCCGCAAAGAAGAAACGGGCGGGCTATTGCTATTCTGATGATACGGACCGCGTATAGGCAGACCACTGCTGGGAGAAACGCACGAGGTTGAATAGATATATGATGAAGAGTAAGCTTACAAGACTCTTTAGACGATATGATAGATAATCCAGAACCACGAAAGGATGCAATAGAGCCCGAGTGATGGTGATGGGTGGCAGGAAGTGGTGTCGGCGTTTGCTGGGACTCATATTCTTTATGCGTTATGGACGACAAGCATAATGAAGACACGTACATGGCCTAAGTTATAGTAGAGTCGACCCCCTGGGTACCCAGAACTCAACACAAAGATATTGAAGAAATCTGTATCATTGTACGACTGAAAATCCCTCTGCACGGTGCATACCCACTGTAGTCACTGGGGTTGGCCACAAGCAAGCGCCACCGAGTCTTAGTACATAGATTAAGGGTTGCGGTTTCGAGAGTCAAAAAAAAAGTCAGTGTGGCCGTAAAGAACCACACGTGTTTACCAAGTAAAATTCGGGCCGAATGCCGACGCCGGGCGGATCAACCCCGATTTCCAATATCTGCTCTCTGCAGTTATCTGTCTTTCTTTTTCTTGTCAAGTGCCAACCCAAGCGCTTCACGCGTCTGCGTCAGTGTTCGTCCCTTTTCATATATTTCATGAAATTTTCGTCATTCATCCTTCACTTTTATAGTATATCACATACTTTGCATTATTCACGCCTTTCGCCCCTCTGTGCTAAGGACCAAAGTCAGTCGTCTGTTCAACCTAAAATTTACCTGCTAGGATAGCCAATTCATCGCACTAACAGCGAAACTACCCTGATGCCTCCCAATCCCATATGCCCATGCCGCAAGTGTGGATGCAAGCTCAATAGTCGCGTCGCTGACCAAGGGCCACCATTGGAAGGGCGTCTTCCACAGCTCCTTCAGTCTAACGATACACCTACCGACGCCGACATAAATTTTTTGAAAGGATATATAGCCGGCAAGCAGAAATTGCTCGAAGAACTCAGCGCTCACCGTGCTGCACTTTCCGCTGCTGAGAAACCCCTGAACACCCTCCGGTCTACCCTCGCGACGGATATCGCGCAGTACAAGAAGGCACTGCATCCCATCAGACGGCTCCCGCCAGAAATCCTGTCTGAGATATTTCTTCAATGCATCGACGAAAACGGCACGGAGAACGAAGCTTCTAGATTCTTGGATGCGACGCCGTACTGCCCGAAGAGTTCTTTGGATCCTTCACAGTGTCCTTGGACACTATCGAAGGTCTGCAGCAAATGGCGTGCCATTTCGCTATCCTTTCCCCGCCTTTGGTCCAACATACACCTCCACGTCCGAGATAAGAAGCCTCGCAAATCTATTCGCACCCTGAATCTACAGCTCCACCGCTCAGGTACACACGCGCTGAAAGTCGCATTCACAGTATCCCCAATGAAGGACCTCCCTCCCATCACCGAAGTCCTCATCTCGTCATGCCTGCGATGGAAGACGCTCTTTTTGTCGATTCCCGAAATTTGCATGTCTCAAATCGCCCACATTGAAGGATCTCTCCCCATTCTTGGCGCACTATACATCATGCCACCAATTCCATCTTCTCCAACGACTGGAGACTCCTTCTTCGCATTCCGTAACACCCCATCGCTACGTACAATCGGCGGTGATATCAACATATTGGGGCGCTGTAACCTTCCCTGGCCTCAAATCAAGAGCGTCATATACCCACGTGAGCTCTCGGTTGGGGAACGAAAAAATTTCCCTTTCCTGAAACGTATCTATTCATCTATCGAGCACTGGGAGATGCGCGCTTCCTCGAAGGACACCATTCCCCCGAATACAATGGTCATCACAGCTCCCCATCTTGTATCCTTGGAAATCAGCACGTTCGCCCAGACCCCATCTATCCTAGGCCATCTCATTTTACCCAGTCTTCGGAGCTTTTCCATAAGTGGTGGCTCCCAGGGTGTTGCTGCGCTCATCGAACGATCCAAATGTCCTCTCCAGAAACTGGAAATAGGAGAAACCCGATCCACTCTGGAGTGTCAAAACCTCCTGGCTGTGATGCCCGCCTCCTTAGAGACATTCACCTCCACCATATACGGGAACAAAAGATACGGCGAGGACGACTTGCGGAGCCTCGTGTCAGCGACTTCACATATACAGCATATGAAGTCTGTCGATCTGACGTATACGGCTGGGCATCGTGGGAATCATAGGAATATGAGCATAACCGTCCTGGACACAGGATATCCGGTGCTGACAGTGAAGGTTATGACGTTGCCTACCGTGTCCTCGTTATGGAGCCATTTGGATTTGATGGACTTTGACTTTGACGAGTGAACGTTATCCCCAAACTCGCCAGTAAGGGAGTGTAGACGGTTGCTTGTAAATGCTAGGTATGATTGTTGTTATTATACGAGAACGTTCAGAGTCTTCAGACCACTATTAATATGTCCCCTTTACTTGCCACGACAGTTTGAACTCATCTCTTGGGAACCCAGGTCTTCGAAGCGAATGAGCATGATGGTGACAAGCCTGCAACGACAGTTAGTCATAAAAGAACAAGATTGCGCACGCTTGCTTTGCCCGGGTCGATGTTATTGTTGGGACCCTGCGGGATGTCCTAGATCGGGTCCTAAGGGATTCCTATGATAGGCTGGCTTATCTTGACATCCTCCTCAACTGTTTGGCGTCGTAGTCGTAGCAACGGTGATCGTCACAATACTGCCCGTAGACAGACGCATCCTGTTGAGCATCGCGGTTCAATGCCTTGTCGAAAAATTGTGATCAACCATTATAAACAATACAAAAATTCAGCGTATCGCCCGCCGTTTGACCATGCATTCCAATGCTTGAATCTAGTCAAACCTTCTTATCTGGCCCTCGGCTCCGCAAGAATGGGTAAACTGGCGCGTCCGTGTATAACGGCTCGGTCCCCACGACGGCGTCCACGCGATTCGCACTTGTTCATCCTCGTAAAGTTTATTTCCGCCTCCGGATCAGCACTCCAGCTGAATATCTCCTTTGCATACAATGTGAGCATTCGTCTGGGATAATGATACGACGTCTAATGACGATGCTACGCGTCGACGTGAAAATGAATCTAAAGATATGGTAATCCATCAATGATCCACATCCCGCATAACGTTAGACGAGAACATTATACACTGGCGACGACGAAGCCTTTCGTGGTATGGGCTAAGTCAGAGCTTCTGTTCGGCGAAAAGTGAAGAGCTCTGCTATAGCAGAAAGTGGGCACACGCGGAATGTGCATGAGTGTGGATCAGTATCCCGCTGAGAAGCAACTCTTATGAGCCATGACGTGCTTGAAACCGACAGTGGTGAAGAGCGGCGCGAGGGGTCCGTCCATCCCGTTCCCGGGAAGTCAACTACCTTAGATAAAGCATTGATACAGAGTACCCATACTTCTCCATAACCAGAAATACTACTAAATCCATGGAATGGTATCGCTCGACAGGAGCTTGCCTGGTGATCGTCGTTCCTCGAGATAACGGCCTCGATGCTCGATGTCATGGCGATTGGTATCCGTGTATCCACGTCCAGTCGTTGAAACGCGCGGGTGAAAGTACATACTGATTGTTCTTCGGGCTAGGAACATGAAGCGGTCGAAGACTAGCCGCCTCTCCGCGGAAGTCAGGGAAATCAGGGAAGTTGCTGTAAGCTCTTGGTGTTGTATGCAAGCCTACACCACAATAGTCGATATAGCTAGTGGGGCGAGGGGTGATGTTAACGATGACGGCGAAAGGGAGAGTTGCGACACCGGTGACTATCAAGTGACAGACGATGGACGGCCCGATGCTCCGATAGTCCTTCGATAGTTGGCCGGAATGGGCCCCGCTAGGCGGAATGAAATGATGTCCCGCAGTATGCTTGGGATCACTGACGAGATCGTTATGGACGAATAGACCAGAACAACCCATAAGGTTCTTTTCCCTCCTGCTCCTGCTCCACGACATCGAAATGGACGTCGCCTCGATACCAGCTACATAGTCTCAACAACTTTTCTGTTCAGAAAGTTCCCCGCAGTCCCGGCATTTCCATAAAAGCCTGACGGTGTAGGTGTTACACGGCGTGTCAGAAATCTTGTGAAAAGGGACGGTGCTCCATGTCGTTTACAGCCAGGAAATTGGCAGTTTGTTAATCATAGAGTACACGACGGGTGGCCTTTTCAATCACCGTAGCTGATATTGACAGCGACGGCCATAGCGACAGTCGTCGTCGTGCCCTCTGCAAACCCTCGAAGTGGTGAGTGGATCATAGCCTGGGCGCCAGTCGTTATGGATGCCAGCGTGGTAGAAGAGCTACTAGTCCTTGATTGGAATAGTTTGACCGTGCGAGCCCCCAATCATTATGCTCCGTTGATCGACTGTCATCAACCGAAGCGGGAAAAACTCGAGTCTAACATCGCCGCATCATTTCTCTTCTTCGGTGTCAAATCGGCTTCCTTCGTTCAATGTCGTTCCTGAAAGCGAAGATCCTGGTTTCTGAAGGAAGCTGCGATTTGTGTTTCTCTGCGTAGCCGTCTCTCGCTGATCATGGAAGGTTCACCGGGTGGCAATGGGAGAAGGGGAACGGAGGGAAGATTACGATGAAGGTAGAGATCCAGATGGCACCGCGATCAACAATAGCCTTGATGGTGCTAGCGGCGGTGGTGCTTGGGAATGATGCGCCGCGACTGGGAGACGACGATGACTATACCGAGGATGAGCGCTGGAGCGGCAAACGTTTAGACGCCGTGTTGACAGCTAAACCATGTGCATGATCTCGCAAGGAGTCCCTCCACATTCGGGTATCGGGCTATCATATGAGTTAGAGGACTATTAATAAAAGGAGCCGCCACAGCGGCAGTTAGATACGTACCTTGTAACCTGAGGCCTTGAGACCGGAATCTCTATCGCCTACAGCCGTCTTCTACTGCTTCGTTTGAAGTACAGGTTATTGAGTATTTCGCTACCGAGAAAACGTTGTTTATTGCGAGTTGGAGAGACATCATTCAGGTGGGTATGAGCACAGGCGCTGGAGATGGCGGTGCCATTAAATTTCTTGGTGGGAGCTCTGACGCTGAACGTAGAGAATATAGCAAAGTTTCGAGGTTCAGACAATATCTGGAAAATCGATTCATCAGTTCGAGATGAGCCGGTGATGGAATGTCCACGTACTGGCAAGTAATCCATAAGGATGGCATCATTCGGGCAGAGGTTTCATGAGATAATGGTCTTGATTTTTATATGGACGTAGCACTTGGTAGCGACGGAAACTGGTGTCTACGTCCATGTCGGACTGCATGGAAACGAGTGTGATACGGGGCGGCGAAATGCATGAAGACTCAAGTTTCGGTTAGTCAGGCACATGACGCTCGTCTTTTGTCCAGGTCGCCATCTCCTCTGACTAGCTGCAGTGAAACAGTGAGAAGTATGCTTCTGGTGATCGTAAGACCTAGTCTTGCCGATGAGTTGTGTTGCTTGAGAGGATAAAGATGATTACAGACCTGTTCCCGATTGGTATTGCCAGTAAGGCCATTGCGACATGGCCAGCACGATGCGCACCTCCACTTCTACCGCAGAAAGTTGTATTCTGAGTATTATATTCAGGCACGTCGTTAAAGCAGGGGACACAAACGGCAGGGGGTATGGTAGGCGGCGAATATTAGAAGAAGTGACAATGGTCGAAGAGTGAGGTAGGGGTGGTGGTAATCATTGAGATGACGGTCTCAGAGTTGTACACCACCAACGGCGATTGGGAGAGAGAGAGAACGGACGGGCCAAACGAGCCAAGCGGGGTGAAACGTTATCTCGCAGGACGGCTGTAGCGACTGACAAGGTCGTCATGGAGAGGAGTTGCCGTAATGCATAATGACGTCGGCAACTTCCTCAAGGCATCAAAATGAAGGCGGCCTCGATACCAGTCATTCCCGATGTCCAATCCGTTCACAGGGTTCCCTTCCCTCTCCGCATTGCCTGTCGGAATATCTCGCAAAAGGCGTAGGTGTGCCTTCAGTTGAAGGCTGCAAATCGACGTGTTGATCATGGAGTGCGTGTCCGAATCCTATTTCCAAGCACCTGCTAGGTCGCGATAAAATGTGTGTTGGTCGTGATAGATGCGGCAGCGATAACGGCGGCAATGAAGGACGGAGCTCCATGCCACTAGTAGAAGGAGACGGACGGGTGAAACGAACTGGATAGTCCTTTTATGAAGAGCAGTGGACCATAAAGCGAATGGTCTATCCAGCGAGTCCCAATGCCCTTTCCATTAAACATCATTTCTCCCACACCGCTTAGAGGCCTGGTCGTCGTAGAGGGTGATATTACAGTCCGAACGATGCATAACTGCAGTCATGAGATAGAGAAACAAAAGGAGAAGAAAATTAGCGCACACGTCTGCCGATATTCCCGACCAGAATGCTATCTCTTCACCGCAGCTCTGTGGTCATCGACACCGACTTTTTTTCCTATGCAGCTTGTTCGGAATATGCTTGGCCCGGAGAACTCTGGGACATGCCGAGCTTGTAATTAACGCAGCTGTGTGCCATACTATGTATACAACATCAATACGTTTCCGTGACACAAGAGATGAATAAGTATCTCACCTTGTCCGAATATGCAAGAAACAGTCCGTGATCCAAGGTTCTGATCGTCGCAGCCAGATAGTTATTGACCACTGCATACACCTGCTGAGCAGGCTGTAGCGTCTTTTGACAGCGATGTTTGTGGTACAACGTGAACGTTGGAACGGAACGAGAGAGTTGCGACGATCTCTCGTTCGCTTAGTCAGCACCTTCTGTGCCCGTCTGCTCCACCTCTGGCAGGGGTATTACAAATAGTACTAGACCTGTAAGGCGTGTTAATATAGCCATCAATTGGGCCTATGGGGCCGGCCCCACTACGACGTTCGTGCTGTGTGTGCCCTATCGGGATTGCGATCTGGCTGGGCCCCTTAACGATGACGTTCGTCGACGTTCGCATAGACGTTCGTAAATGGTCCTTCTGCTCCATGTTCGTCGACGTTCGCATATGGCCCTTCCGGTGTCTGCGGCGGGGATGGATCTATTGCGTTTGTGGTCGTACTAGGCTAGTCTTCCTTCTTTGTAGTCCCATTGTCAAAGTTCAAGGCTTGTATCGCACGAAATAACAAGAACTAGTTTACCTAATACATGTGTCACCTTTCAGAACCCAGTTCTGAAAACCGACGTCATCAACAGCGCGTAGCTGACGCAGTCCGCTACACCCATAGATCATAGATGTAAACCTCAACACGATTTTGGGGACAGACCTACGCGGTTTGAAGAAGGATTTGTGGCAGAAACGGGATAATTCCGTTGACAATGTCATGCGGGGTAGGCAGATTAGATAATAAGACTTTTGAGGGCATTGCATTCTTGGTATTAAACTGCAGAACTACACGGTTGTTATATACTAGTACAGAGGGAAGCTGCCATTACTGCAATAGAATGACCGCTGATGTTCTCGGATGTTCATCTTTTGAGTGGGGATATGAATTCAGCATTTTGTCTACTACTAGTACAGCGAAAGCCAATGACCAATGAACTGCCCTGCACTGCTTGTCATTTATTGCAAACAAGGTTTTACGTATTGCGTTCCCATTGAGCCTGTGGTCCGAAAAGATTGTAACCCATGCTCGCTGCACCTGGTATTTGGTCATCCCATCCCAGTCCGTTGAAAGGACGTGCATCCTCTGCATCCGAGAGTTCAATGTACCCACCACCAGGGAGGTCTGCAAATTCATATTCGCTCCCTTTGAACGCATCGACATCCATGCCAGTGCCTTGAAGTGCCGATGGACCTGCTACTGCATTCCCCGATCTGCCGGCTGCTGCTGGAACAAATACTGCTGCTTGCTTGTATGCCGGACGCGGTCTTGGAGGCTGACCACCAGTCTTTGAATGTCGGACTATCCAGATTCAATACGTCAGATGGACTACCTTCATGGTATAAACAGAAATGCATACCTTCATTTATATTTGCCGCAGTCTGAGATGTACCTATATTGCTGCCTGTAGTAGCAGCAGGAGTAATATCCCTGGTGTCACTCGAGGCGACTTGAAGCTTCTGCCTTTTTGGTCCGTTCGTCTGGCTCTTCTTCTTCTTCTGCTTCTTCTTGGGTTGAGGCTGGACATCATCCTCATCATTGCTCCCAGTGGTTGGATCCGTGAAGGCCACCCTCTTCTCTCCTCGTTGTAAGTCACCGCTGTCTTGATCCCGATTGACGTTCTAAGGGAACGTCAGTTTGAACTTCGGTTTCACATGCATATGGTAAGTTACCTTTGTATTCTGCCTCGTACGCATCTGATGAGGATGAACGCCTCCTGCGTCAACAGGCTTTGATACACTGGCTCGTTGAACCCGAGAGTTTGATAAATCTGTTGCTGAACAATATACCGCCTCATGATACATATTTGTTGTGACGTCTATTGCTGTTCGCACAAATACATATTCATCATTGTCCGGTTCTGCAGGACCTTCTGTGGAAAGTATTCAATTCTGGAAAACAACAGAAACATGAAAGATGGTCATACGAGCAACTTTGATTTCCAAATCCTCAAACGCCTTGGCAAGACGTACTCTCTGGCTATCACTCAACGAGGAGCCACCCTTACTCAGGCATGTCTGATCCTTCTCATCATTGATAGGGAGTGGTAGTGAGTGCAGGCCAGCCCGTCAGAATCATGTTATTTTCATGCAGTGCTTTGCCTACTACGTTTCCAAGGGCAAGATCTATAGTCAGGATAGCCCTGTGGTGTATTCGGCGGCACCTTCATACGCAATGAAATGCCATAGTATGCTGTCAACATCTTTAGAGCATGGTCATAAATCAGAGGACCTTTAAAAACTCACTCATCATTGCGCAGAAGTTAACGGAACACGATGTTTGTGCCGACTTCGGATTACCAGGCTCAAGAATCTTGAATGGCACAAATGGCTCCTTCAGTGTTTTTCTGAGTAGTATTGTTGCTATTGGTAGCAATGTTTGACTGAAGTACGTATGGATGGCCATCATCGTCTGGTAATGGGGATCCTTCCTGGCCTTCCAATGGTTCAAGTCGATGCAGGTTAACTACAGCATCTGACTTTCTATTTCTATATGACAAGACAATGGGCTTAGCACAGGGGAACAGAATAAGTAGAATAGAACTCACTGAACGTACACCCGAAGATGTGTCGCAGTCCAATTGCTCTTCAAATGCAACTTCTGATCGGCAAACTAATCAAAAATATCAGGATGCTGCAGAACATTTCTGTATATATTCAATAAAGTACTCATGCCTCGCGCAAGCTCCGTCTCGTGGAATGCCATCATTGATGGACCATCATTTGTGGGATTAGCCCCTACCAGAGCGAGAATGCCCTCGAAGCCATTACGTCGTGCATTGTAATCAAGCTGGCAGATTCAAGAGTTAGCAAGATATCAAGGTCAGTCACAATGTTGAGACATACCTGTTTGGAGAACTCGTTGAACGTATTTCTGAACACCGTCTGGCGCTTACCCCTGGTCATATATCCAGCATCCAGGTCCATGACTTTGACGTATTCATCCAAAATCACCTTCCACTCGTTGTCAGGATATGAATCCTTGAATTCAGCATATTTCTGTTGGACACTGGCTTTATTCCAGGGCTCGCTAGGATGGTCGGCTTTGTACTTGGCGAGGAAAACGTTCCAGTGCGTCATTTTATGAGCCCCCGTTGGTGCCGGAAATGCATGGTTAATGATGTGATCAGCGGTTATAGCAGGATTCAAGCTGATTGCCTGGCGAATGATATCCCAGATCTTAGAAGATGTGTCTTCGATCTGAGCAAGTGTTTCATCACTCAAACGGCCACGGCGCTCCTCAGATGGATTGATGGACTGAAGCTCGAGTCTGGGTTCAATTGGAGTGAGCTCGCCAGCCACGAAAACGTCTGCAGGAACATCATGAGCCATATTGAAGTCATGAGAGTCCACTACAGAGAGCTGTGAGGGTAATACAGAGTTCAGATGGGATGGCCAAGCCAAAGAGCTATTGCTGCGACTGCCCGCGAGGGTGGATTGACTGTCGTTACCACCAGGCAAATCTGTCGCTAGTGTAAATTCGACAGCTGGCGGTGAATGTATGCTAGATGGCCGAGAAACTTGTAGGCTACTAGGGGTGGATGGTTGTTCTAGTGCCGCTTCAACCAATGACACTTCCTTTGAAGCGGACAGTACCATCGGTGAGGGTACTGTGATCTGAATAACAGGTACTGGTGTGGCTGATGAACGCCTGGGATGGGCTTCTGCATGTGCAAATAATGGACGTGTTTCTGTGGCAGACGATGATGGCCTTGGCATGAGCAACTCTTCCTGATGGTACGCTGATGGTACACTGAGTGCGGTGGAAGGTTGCAGAGGTATGTTGGGTACTGGCATGGAAGGTCGTGAAGATGGTCTCTCCCATGTGGAAGCTCGCGAAGATGGTCTGTCCATCGAAGCCATAGACGTCCGAGATACAGGTCTTTGGCTGGTAGCGTTTCTCAGAAACGAGACCTCTGCAATGTCTGGTTGGGCGTTCAGATGCAGAGCCTGATCTTCCATCGTAGAAGCAGGATATGATATGGCACCCAATGGCTTTGAAGCCAAAAACGGTTGCCGTTTCGGTGGAGATGTTGTGTACATGCTTGCTGGATAGCCTGAGTGCTCGGCGGATGTCTGGGGAAGCAGTGAACTACCTGCTGCAGCAGCTGATGATGGTCGTGACTGAGGATGTGGGTGCACAGACAGTCGACTCAGACTTCCTGGCCTTGTAGAGGTTGGCCTCTGCGTTACTAGCCCTGCAGATGGAGGTCTATATGGTGGTGCGCCCAGCCCTTTTGTACCATACTCCCTGGATCCCTGTATACTGGCCTGCTGAAATTCTTTCAACGGCAGGTAGGCTCCTCTCTCGTGAAAGCTGATATGAGGGACTCCAGGAAATTGGGTAGGGAGAAGAGGGCGAGGTGATGGCGAAGGAGACTCTGGATCACGGCGCATATGACTGTTGAGTATAGACAATCCGCCAGCATGAACACGTCTGATAGGACTTGGCGACAAAATTGTCTCGTTAGTCGTATCGTGTCCCTGATGAAAGCCTGCGTGTGAAGTAGGGTCAGGTTGTGAGCCTGCGCTTGCTGTAAATGAATTAGCAGTCTTTTCTGCTATTGCTAGGAAGCAAGGAGTACCTTCTAAGCCTTCATTCCCACGTCTCTCATAAGTGGAAGTAACTGCAGCTTGAGGTGGTGCGACTGGAGATGAGAAAAGCTCGTCTTCCTCCTCCTCAGCGGTAGTAATAGGGGGATGCGACAAAGGTCCTAAATAGTCTGGTGTGCCCATGTCAGCATCTGGGTCATCGTCTTCTTCAAACTCTTCGGCTGCGAGTGTATTCGTCATCTTCATCTTCATCTTCTGAGGGCGTTGGAATGCCCTCGTGTACTTTTTCAGGCTTCTTATGTTGAGATTGTACAGGCAGTCGTGGGGGAATACTCCCGGCCTGAATACTCTGCTAATACTGTCAGGAGTCAAGTAAATCTGAGACGCCTACACGTACATTCAACTGCGGGTGAAACACTTGATTTTTTCCTTGAGGATGAACATCGCCTTGCTGGGAAGTAGGACTGATGACCAGAGGGCCGTGCCATGGTCGTCTTTTGAGTTACTGGCTGAATAGCAAGCGAGATACTACTGCCTGATTGAACGCTCAGTATTTTCCACGTCTGACAAGCCAACAAATTCCGTCACTTACACTTGTTTGCTGTTTCTTCAGCCTCAAAATCCTTGCCTGGCAGTCCAAAGAATTCAAGGTGGATGTGCAGAAGAAGGTCGGACGGAACCTCCTTTTTTGATGGTCGCCGACATCCCGCCTGTTGAAATTATCGAACGTCGGTGACATTCCAACTTGACATCATTCTAGTAGTTATTTCTATGACCCGAACTTAGTCTTAGCAATATCTGCTGCACACCATCAGATACACATACCGTGAGTGAGGCTTTTGATTGGTAGAGATTTGCCCTTGTGCAGACATCCCTCACTGATACAGTTCTGCAGTGATTTGTGAGCGACTTATATGAACCAATTTCAAGCAAATTCAACTCACTTTACAGGTGGATTGTCTACACAAGATTTCGGTCCCTCCACGTTCAGTGAAAATTTGAATCAAGTGCAACATACGACATCTAGGGATGGGCCGGCAACCAAAATATACGAGTGAGGAAGAGAGAAAGACGGCGCAACGTCTTTCTCAGCAGAAGTACCGAGCCAGCGAAAAGTAAGCCCATGGACTGTCTGCATCCATCTTGAGGTGACAGTCGCTGGCAGAGCAAAGGAGGGCCGAAGACGACAGGATCAGAAGTCGTACAAATGCCGTCATGGCAGGCAAGGAACTTCACCTCGTGAGAACGTGCAAGAATCTTCCCCCAAGCTGCCGGACTCCCTAGTACGTTATTCCCACTGCTAGAGTGGCCGCATGGCTGATGTGATGGTCAATTTTTAGACGTTCAAGAATGCTAGAGCATATTCAACAAGCTTGCAACGTGATGAAGAACAAAGGAAAGGCGAGGCTCAATATGCTCTCTTAGCCTTTGGAGATTGGAACGAGGGTCTGGCTAATATCACCGAGGAGATTGCGAACATCCAAACCCTGATATCAGAACATCCCAGAAATAGTGGTACATGGAATAAGCTTCGGTTGCATTGCTTGCAGGTTGAGATGGAGATTTGTCAAAATGGACAGGTGTTTCTAGATCAGGCGTATAATGAACAACGCCTGCCATGGCAGAATTTATGATATCTATATACATTTATGCTGAATTCCACGTTGATAGCCCTAGAACCATACTAAGACAATGAGCTCGAAAGTTGACTATATCGACCTCCTTGATTGCCGTCTGCCGATGCCCACGAAGTAGTGCATGGATCTGGGATAATACCCACACTCCGCAATCATAGCCGTTATGTTGAATGGGCCGAGTCTGCGAATGTATCTGATATCAGCAAAGCTTGTCGCTAGTCCAATTGAGTACACTCACAATTAAGGTTGTCACCTTCCAGGGTTCTGGAGTATCAAAGACGGGAATGTCGCATCCTCGCTGCCTTGCACATGTTGCAATCGCTTCAATGAAAGAAAGAACATCCTGAAGAACATCAGAGGAGCTTTGTCTCATCAGAGCGTCTTTAGAACATACACGTATATCTCATTCAGACTCATCATGGTCTGCGAGACTGTCAAATAAGTCTAGAGTCTTTGTCGCAATATTCACCGTGGCTAGCGTCCAATGAACTTGATGTGGGCGGTGTATAGGTATGATCCACTGTTCGTATGTCCAGAACTTGAGACTTTGGGTGTATCTCCATAAGGTCTCCATATCAGACTTGTCCTGCAGGGCTACGAGGTCATAGGTTGAGAAGAGAATGGCTTGAGGTGATGGGAACGCATCGAATAATAATGCCGCGCAGCCATTGATAGCGTCATCATTGAGAAGGGCCGTGGGCGTGTACAGACGACGTAAGGTACCTGCATCAAACACCAGGCTGGTCCACTTTTTTGCCTTGCATCTGGGTCGATAACGAGCGATGTCTTTGGTCTTGAGAAGTTCGGTGGATGGTATGTTGAACGTCAATTCCTCGTACTTGTATTCTGGTTCATCAGCCTGGGGCTAATATTAGTATATTAGAATGGAAAGGAAGTTGTTCACCTACTTCAGCGACATCAGTCATCGAAGGACTCACATCACCGGAATGAGATGATATTTCTGATGGTTGTTCTCCATTCTCCGAGTACTGGGGAACTTCCCACAGAACATCCGGTTCACTTGGAGCGAGATCGTTCAGGATGTCAGCGAGGCACTCGGATTCATCATTTGAGAAACCTTCCTCATCATCGCCTCCTTCATCTTCGTTGTCGCTTGGTGCTAAGGCAATAATTAGGCTGGGTGAACATTCAGAAGTCTCCGGAATAATGGTCGGTGAGAGAAAGTGAATTGTTGAAGGCACGGTGCCGTTACACAGTAGTTCAGCAGTTTGTTGGGCAGATTGAACAGCCACATGCCAGCGAACATCGGAAACAAATGGATTCTTCCATTTGTGCTGCAGTGCCTGAATCCGTTCACGTCGGCGTTGCAAAGAGAAGATGAAAGGGGAGTCTAACTCAGAGTATAAGTGATGTGTGAATCAATTGAAAGAATGTTTCTTACTGGTTTCAACAGTCTTGAACGAAATTTCAAGAGCAATGAGCTCCCGTTCAAACCAGGTAAGGAGATTGTCAGCCTCACGCCCAAGCCGACGACGCTCTTCTAAGCATCGGTCAAGTTGGAGCATCGCACGGATGCCCCGACGAACATCCGCATCAGTAAGCCATGCGGGAACTTCAGTGGTGGCAGTCTGGATCCATACATCCTGCAGAAGGTCATCGTCGTTCTTCAGGTGTGCTAAATCCGTAGACAGGCGCCGAGGGAGAGGGAACTGGATATGCTTTTCGGCAGCCAGATGTTTCAATTCCCCAACATATCCGTTGAACTTGCGAATTGCAGCTAGTAGGGCTGGCTTGCGGCGACTTATAGATTTCCGGGTTTGTTGGTGAAGCTTAGTCCCTGTTGAAATGTCAGAGAACTTCATCAGAGAATATTGAAATGGGACTATTTACCGAGAGCCTGCTCCCGTCCACCCGTCGCCTGGTCAAGTCGATCCCATTCAAAGAATGTGCCAATTGCTCTCTTACATATATTAATCTTGAGATCACGGGCCAGCAATAGAGTTTGCACAAATGTAACATCAAAGCCTGCCAACTCTGGGAAGTTCTCGTCGACGTTCAGAGAAAGGTACAGTTGGTCGATTTTGTTGCATAGCTGTTGATGAACAGACGATAGCTGCGTCAAGTCGAAGTTGTGATGGGAAACTGTGGTTGCCGAAGACGTCAAAGCGAGACGGGTGGCCTGTATTGCACTTTCAATAGTGTCCGCATGTCCCTGCAATGTCAGGACTGCATCAAGCTCCTTCTTTAGTTGGGCAGGTGCATCTGAGAATATCAACAGTTGAAAGACACGTCTTTTAGGCCAAAGCATGACTTACGTGACCGGATGGAAGTCTGGGTTTGCTGCTGGTGGTCCCATTGTTGTCGGAGGTATTGTACCGATTTACCAGAGGACTCCAGATCAGCGCATGCTTTGGCACCTTTCTTTTCCACACCATCCTTGACCTTCCGACGAATCCAGCCCCCAAGATCCTCACGAATCGATCGAGCTACAAAAGCTGCCTGATGATCCAGAAGATAGAGTCGCTGCCGTCGCTAGAGGTAATAACATGAAAACTTGTAAACAGATTTAAAGAGGAATACATACCCCAGAACTTCGAGTAATGCCTATGAGTTTCCGGAGACACGACCACAAGCGTTCGACACCTTCACCATCAGTCAGCCCAAGGCCTGACCTCAACCTTGGATTGTATACAAGTTGACAAGACCACTGATGCCCGTAGGCATGCATGGCCGATGTGGCGAACATCAGTCGCTCAGTTAATGTGGGTGGGAAGATATCATACTATATCCACTGCAGTGAGCTCGGATTGAATATCAATGATTGGCGGTCTTACCAAGTTCACACTTCGATCCAACACACATCCAATATCATACAAAACAGCAATAGACGCTGCAGGGGGAAGGTGGGAGGCAAGATGCTCAATGAGTGCAACTGCATACTTCTGTTGCTCCCCTGGGGTATCGACGTTGGCAAGAAAGAGAGGAACATCATGCCGACATACCAACGCTGCGAGACCGGTATCGTCATAATGGCCCCCGTGGGTCTTCTCCTTCTTCTCATCGGCAGCTTCGAAGGACTTCTCGTCCTCATCCACGGCAACATCAGGGATCTTGGGCTTATAGCCCGTCTTGGCGCCTGACTTCCGCGCGATGTCAATCCGGGTTCCTGCTGCATCAACTTCTTGTTTGGAAAGAACATATCTAGGGTCATAGAAGTCGGGACAGTCACCCGCAGATGTTCGATGACGGTGGTGGAAATTACAATCTATGGCAACATGAACATCACCGCCGCTGTACAGTTATGTGAGATGTTGAAGGCCAGAAGATAAGCAGGACCTACTCAGAAAAGCCTCGTCCAAATCGTGTTCCCGAGAAGCAAGCCGGACACCGCTGTTGCAAGAGGTCTGAGGCTCGACCGCGAGTGAGGGAAATAGTGATACGGTCTCCGTTTGCTGGACGGATGTATGCCAAACCTGTATCGATGTCCTTGATCGGCTGGGGTGTCTCATCAGGAATGGCGAAGGTGTCGGGAATCTTGGCACGAGAGTCCGAGAGTATAGCGTCCACCTTGTCTTCTAAGGTCATCTTCAGACATCCATACCACTTAGAGGCATAGCCAAACCCACGACGGAATGGGTCCTCCATCGGGGCACCCTAAATGGCATAATCCATTCAATGTTCGAACGTCCAAACGACCGTCAGGATTTGGCCTACCTTCGTGTCATGCATCCAGAACCCGCGGCTGACATAAAAGTCCTGTAACGCTGAGCAGAATGCCGAGTTCGAAGTCCCAGAATGTTCCAGTAGGGATTGGTAGAGAGTCAGTAAGTCGATAGATACAGCAACGCGTGGTTCCCGAGGCGAAGTGGGGAATAGGCCATGCTCAACCAACTTCATAGGAAGCGATTCTGAGTTCCACTGGCAGGCATGAAATGATCTTGTCTCAAATGCTTCAATATTGTAGTCAGTCTGCCGTCCAGTTCACATTAGAAATTAAACTCACAATTCCAATATAAACATAAAACGTCGCGTCGCTGGTGAATGCCGTTGCAACCTGACGTGTTACAACTGGAAAGCAAGGATGGCGACTCAGTTTTCGAGGTGGAGTTTTGCTGGAACGATGCTAGAGGCTTGACAAGGTGCGGGAGAAGTGCCTTCCAGTCACGGTATAAGTTCTGAGTGTACGTGTTAGGTTGTGTACAGCAACCCTTCGTCGGTGTGGGTAAATCAATAACAGGGCGATCATCCTCGTCGCCTTCAAGGCTAGGAGTAGCATCATATTCCTGTCCAGATTCTGGGTAGGTGCGGGAACCTGAACCATCTTCATCCTCCCAGCCATCAAGATTGTCCTCCTGCGAAAATGGCACGTTGTCAGCGCACTGCCGTGCCCATTCCTCAGCCTCCTTTACTCGCTTCACTAGTGCTTGTCTAGCGTAGTCGTACGCGGCGTCGCCAACACGTTTGGTAGTATCCTTTCGATCACGCTTGCGTTTCACTGGGCTGAGCTTGAGAGCGGAAGACATACTGGACAATGCAGACGTGTCACCACAGCGGAGGGGAAAAGGGCCAAATATTCATTTTGTCAATTGAAGCCCGAACGTCCAACAGAGGTTGCGCGGAAGGCAGAGGGATCGTCAGGTTTGAAAATCCAATGAACGTTGAGTTTGCAAATGGCGAACGTCAGAGGGAGGTCCTCGGTACCTGACAGCTGGCAAGGATGACGTCGTTTTTCAGAACCGGATTCTGAAAGATGTATTAGGTAATGGAGCCCAGCCAGATCTCAATCCCGATAGGGCATACACAGCACGAACGTCGTAGTGGGGCCGGCCCCATAGGCCCAATTGATGGCTATATTGGATGACTTTCCTTAACGGTTAGGAACATAAAGTGATTTCTAAACCCTTACACGACCCTTGCGTCGACAGATTGGAAATGATTTAGATTTATTGTCCTAGACCGTAACTACATTTAGATTTGAGAATATAGACCAGGATTTGATATATGATTACCAAAAACAGGCCAATACCACGGACAGCCATGTACAGCGATGACGAGCAGCTCTTACTTCATCTCCTCACCCTAGAGGAGGAAGCTGCTATACAAGAGGAGCAGGAATACACTCTTGCTGCTGCGGCAGGCAGTTTCGTACTATATGGAGCAGAAGAATCACGCAGAATGAGGGCTGAACGCCGTCAAGAAACACGTCTCTACTTAACACGGTCTGAACTACTCCCTGATCCCCGGTCCAATACCCCCTGGCACTCCCTTTTTCAGAGCCAGTCTGATAGGGCTTTCATTACGACGATGGGCCTTGATGTTGGTGCATTTACTCGTCTTCTTGATGGTGGATTTTCCCATCGATGGAACACGAATCTCATTCCTCGTGCCGACAATCCCTCCACTGCTGTTCCTCGTCTACGGGCCCGATCTCTTGATGCCGCTGGTGCCTTAGGCCTCATTCTTCATTACCTGAACTCCACTATGCATGATATCAGCCTTGTGGAGATTTTTGCGCTGATTCCAACCACAGTCTCACGCTATTTGGCTTGGTCATTGACCATCCTACGAGACTCACTTCGGGAATTGGAGGAGGCCAGGATTGCGTGGCCAGAAGGAGAAGAATTTGAAGAGAACAACATGCTTATTCTTGCTCGGCATCCCTTGCTCACCGGCGCATTTGGTTCATTAGATGGACTGAATCTACTGGTTCAGACTTCAGTCGATCAAGAGATTGAGAATGCAACTTTCAACGGGTGGTTGCATGAACATTTCGTCAGTTCTGTCTTTGCTTTTAACGCGATGGGTATGATTTGTTGTTACAATGATGATAAGCTTAGTACTGATCCGAAATGTTCAGGGGAGATCATTGCATGCAAACTCAATGCTCCAGGCAGTTGGCATGACTCTCGGGTGGCCAAGCAAATCTACGAGAAGCTACGCACTCAAACACCAGATGGATTTTATCTTGTTGCCGACACCGCTTTTCCAAGAGGCACAGATCAGATTGCTGGCAGAATACGTGCACCTGTAAAAGATGGGACAAGACTTCCTGCAGATAATCAGGAGCGTCAACGACTCATGGCTTTTGATAGGCAGTTGTTATCATACCGACAAACTGCTGAGTGGGGCAATCGAGGATTGCAAGGGTCCTTTGGACGGCTCCGTGTACCGCTGCCAGTTCAATACAAAGATTTACGAGGGGACCTATTAGAGGTATGCGTTCGTCTCTTCAATTACAGGACCCGCACCGTTGGATACAATCAAATTTGAACCGTGTACATGCCAATTTGGAGAGATGATGGGCAGGAAGAAATTTGGCGAAGCTTCGAGAATGTTCTGTTCTCAGACCAGCGCAAGAATGACCGTGTTTCTAGATTTTATAATGTTGCATCTGAGTAATGAAAGTGTACTAGAGCATTCAATTGAGTAGGGATAAATGGATGTTTTACTATGTAGCTACTATTAGTAATCCTTGTCTTCATTCTCGGATCGTCATGTGGAAGTAAAAGGACTAGAAGAAGAAGCGGGAGGGCTGTCAGTACCCCCAGAATGTTCAGGCATCTCGAGCATATGGTT
This sequence comes from Armillaria borealis, assembly GCA_030435635.1. NCBI lineage: Eukaryota > Fungi > Basidiomycota > Agaricomycetes > Agaricales > Physalacriaceae > Armillaria > Armillaria borealis. The sequence continues at coordinate 302,907 of JAUEPT010000021.1, read as the reverse complement.
GAGCCCAGATGCTGCAGATTGAAACGCTGGGCTGGATGGCCGAATCGAAGCTTCATCGTCATCATGATCCGCTGAGTGAATTGTATAGCGACGTGTGTTGGGGCTGTCCAGATTGCCGCTCAGTAGATCATAAGCAGATGGTGAATCAAGATCAACGCACTGCCGTGCACGTCCTCCATCCGAATAGCGAACTTCCTGATAGACATGATTGTCTCGTCGAGGTGGAGTCATGCGACGCCCACGAGAAGACTCATGGAGCATGCTCATCATTTCGGCCCTATCAGCGCGACGCTCAGCCTCATTGCATGCCCGTTCCGCAGCTGCCAAGTCTGACTGAAGACGGTCAATGCGATTCTGTAGGTCACGGTTCTAGAAACCCCGTAAGTCAGGCCAAAACTGTATAGTAGTCACTCAAGATACGGACCTGGGATGACAATGTAAATATCTGGGTGGTCTGCATTGAGCGAGTCGAGAATTCTTCGCTTCGTGCCATCTGAGCATCAGGAGACAGGACACTACAGCTTTCATAAGAAGATAGTTGATGTCAGAAAAAAATGGGCAGTCTACCTTGAGATATTCTGAAGAATGTCTTGTGCATTGTTGCGTCGACGAGGGCCAGTATTGACTGACCCTGCAAGGCAGTCAGTGGCAGGACGACGAGCTACCGGACCTCGAACTTGAGGCTGTACTGCAGCCGTGTTCTTTTTCACAGGGATATTCTCCTCATCGCTGCTCTCGAGATCATTGTCAACATCAACAATATCTTCGTCGTCAAGATCCCGAGAGCCAGCCTTCTCATTCATGAGATCTTCAATCTCGTGAGCTCGCTCGACATGTGGAGGGCATTCCGCATCTCCAGTTGGCTTACTAGTTTTAACGAGCTGCGTATATGAGCTATCAGTAACTATCAAGATGTTTAAAAGGATGGAGACATACCTGTTTAAATTTCGCCTCGAGAGACTTTGCTGCACGTGTCGGACGTCCATTCTCTCGAGCCCATGCATTGAATTCATCGGTAGCTGAGTTCCATGCCTTACCACCGAGGGGGAGCCGCTCCTCAAGAATGTCGCACAGGGCATCAAGGTCATCGCTGCGATAATTTCCAGCTCCTTCTCTCCTTCCCCGTTTTTTTTCGGCCTGGGGAGCAGGCGGCTCAGGGATGCTTACCTTCCGCTTCTTGACAAGCTTCGAAGAAGAAGGAGCAGGTGAACCGTCTGCTCGCCGTTTGCCTTTGGGGTCCGAGTGACGGCTGCTGGCAACCTTGGCTGCAGGACGTGCGACAGTCGGTAGGAGTTTGCTCGCTGGAGGGAAGTCGTCTTCTCTGTCCTCAGGTAAAGGAACACGAGCGGGATCAACATTCCCATGCGAGCTTGAAGCAAAGGGATTTCGGATTCGCTGTACATTTCGCCAAGTGAATACAGGTTGAGAAATGTATATGAAAGGACATACCTCATTGTAATTGGACCCCGAAGCTTGATTTGAGTCTCCAAAAGCTGGTGGCAGAGTCATCTTCGAAGAATCCAGTAAATACGCGCTATCATTGACAGTAACATTGATCGTGCTTACTTGCGATGACCTTGGAAATCCAAGACTGTCTGAGAACGTATCCTGAAAGCTGGGGAGTGAGCCACTGGTAAAATCAGGAAGCTGGAGGCACGCTGTGAGATGAGTGTGAACTAGACGCAGACACAAGAACTTACTTGTGCACTCGACGCGTTATTTGGCCCAAGCATGACCCAGGGCCCATCAGGCGAGTACCTAACATGCTCAGTACCATATTCATCGCGTGAATACTCAGGCGGATGACGGCTGTAGTGACCATTAGGTTCAGACATGAGAGAGAAGTGATGAAGCTGTAGAAGCAAAGAAGTGCGAGATAGTCCAGTAAAATGAGATGGGAAGACATACCGTTGCAACAGGAGGTTATATACCTTCACGGAGGCCCGTGGGCGACCGCATTACGCGTTAGCACTTGCGTGAAAGCGGTGGTGCAATATCCAAGTTTGTTTCAATGAGAGCAGCATCTGACGTGTATTTGAGCTTGTGCCTTGCTAAACGCGATTAAAACGGCTATGTAATATTCCAGTATTGAGGTACAGTGACTATAGAGGCCACGCAGTGCGGAAGACAGGCATTTTTGACGTGGTTTCCAGCGCTGGTGTACCAGTATTGAAAATAGGCACTCTATAAGAGGTTTAATGCAATATCTGGGCAGGAGTAGGAACGGAAAGTCTGATTACAGGTCTCGGAATCATAAAATAGCAATTGATATGGGTGGATGGGCTGGGATGAAGAGTAGATGGTGGGAGACGACGCGAAGAAGGTGGATTCTCAAATGCAGCCTTTGAATCCTAACAAGACCACACAAAGATGATCTTCGGACCAGTTGCCAAATGCATTTAGAAATGGTTTAGAAAGTATATTTGGATCTAGACGGGGGGGTCTGAGGGGTCGTCTAGATTAAAATCTAGAAGAGGGTATGTCCCATCAAAAGTGCGACACATTGAGGCACCGGGTCGATTTGTTATAGCGGCATCGCTCGGCATGACACGTTTCAGGTGATTTAGATTTAGGTCTATGTTCCTAACCGTTAAGGAAAGTCATCCATTAACACGCCTTACAGGTCTAGTACTATTTGTAATACCCCTGCCAGAGGTGGTGAACTGGCCGCTCCGTTGGCCGTGAACGCCACCGCTGAAGTCTTTCGTTGATAAGTCTATTATTATTAATTACCTTGCTGGTAAGCAAGGTCTACCCGACCCGAAACTTCCCACCCATATTTACTCCCGAAATCTGCCAATTGCAAATGTACATTTGTCTCTGTTTGCTCACTTCTTCAACCTGGCCAACTCCTTCTCGCTACGAAACCTGCCAATATCAAATATCTCTTTCCCAATCTGTCTCAGTCACCGATTCTACACATAAAAATATTCCGCCCACCGCCCAGGTCCGCCCTCGATACCTGAAATTAATGTCCGTCCGGCACTCCTCCACCATCTATGTGTGCGAGTAAAATATCCTTAATATCTTTTCTCTATCTCAACCAGTCTATTCCCTTTGCTGCAGTCCCTAATTTTGACGTCGTCAACCGCGACATGAAACCTCTCCTCCAGAGTCTCCTTGACAGCAAACAATAGCAACTCCAGCAAGTCACGACCTTTGGGTAACGGCTCTCACTCAATGAATGGAACTCGAATTTTCGAGGCCGACAAAAGACTGTCAGATGACAAGGTCGTTGAAATTAAGGCGGTATAGGAACACTAGGAACTCATTGGCACGATGATGAGCTGGAATACGGAGATTCAGCAGTTCAAAGTGCGTCCCCAACCATGTTCCCCTTTCCCTCTATATAAACGCTCCTGTTAGATGGGACACTCTTCTAGTATTCGGAAAAGCTCTCCAATCTACCTTGGTACGCAACAAGACGATTGCGTACTTCAATGGACGCTTCCGCTGCACAAGCTCAGCGAGCCAAGACCGCAGCGTACATCGTAGCAATGACATCACTACATATGCAGCACTTGCCTGTTTCTTCTATTTAGAATTCTACCAGAGTTTGCTTTTGGAATCGGCATTGGCCTTCTCAACGAACAACGATGATTTGACTTCCCGGTGAGCGGGACAAGGCCGTTCGGGGGGAGAAGGATGATCTATATTGCGAACGGAACAAGAAGCAAGTGCAGCGTGCTAGTGCATTCTAACCCATCTTTTCTCAGTGTCTACTGAAGTTCAATGGCAGAAAAATACAAAGCAGAGAATTGGAATCTCGAAGTCAGCCTCCGACCTCCGTCCACGTCACACCGCTGCCTAATCCACAGTTCAGCGCCTTGATTCAGAACGAAAATGGTCAACTTGAAAATATCATCAAGGACCTAACAGCAAAGCACGAAACTGCCGTAGCTTTGGCACGCAAGTATGCCACAGCTTTGGCTCAGGATAAGGCCAACTTACAACAGATAGATAGGCTTCAAGCTTATTAAAGCTGGGCTGGCAGGAAGTTTGATCAGTTTGACATCTAACACCACCTCGGGACGTCAAGATGACGACCATCTGACTCCCGTTGAATATGACGACGACCTTTTCAACAATACGGCCTCGACAAACAGGAAAAACAAGGCAGACACCTCGTTGCTCTTGTCGATGAAATGGACGGAGAGATCAGAGTCCTATGGCGCAAACTTGACAGAGCGCGAGTCAGTAGGTTTTACAATGACGCGTTCCCAACGCATGTTGCGTCCGTACCTCCTATCCATTTCCAAGGCACTGACGAAGACAAAGTGTACACTGTGGACGGCATGGATCATGTTTTCGCCAACATCCTTTGGCGACCAGAGCTAGCGCTCATCACTGAAGCCAGTTCCTTATAACTTCAAGTCACCGCGCCGAACCCCTTGCTATTTCCTTCAACCAGTCTCTTGTAGTGTAGTGCTATGAACTTACTACTCTCATGAAACCACATTTTACTTAAAATACTACCAGATCATTATTGCAGCACCCCTGGCATTGCCCTAGTGACGAAACTAGCAATAATCCTGCGAAGTCATCTGTTTTCATTAAAAAAAACGATCGGCGCCTTCGGTGGTGCAAGCGGCAGCCTCCTTCCAGCAAGGTCTCTGTCGCCAGCGCCGCGGCGGGCCCTTGTTCTACAGACGACTTTAAGCTAGGCATAAGTTAGCCATCACGTCGAGTTGGTGGGAGCATGGAAGTTGACAGAAGAACGACGGAGTTTCAATTCACTTCTACGGCGACTACCATGACGAACGGGGTAATGGACTACGTGCTGGGGCATTTAGGCATGGTAATTGGTGAGTATTCTATGACATGATAACGACCAGAGTTTACCTTACCGCGACAGTGTCGATGTTTACTAGTGGCAACCTCACCTCGCCTACATTGTAACGAAACCACATTTGGGCCAACTCGCGTTTGACAACGGTCTGTGTACAGAGTTCAATGACAAGCACCTGGCTACAGGACGACATCTGCCAATGACTAGCTGAACTTGCGCCAAGAACGGCGAAGGGCGATTTCGATGGAGTTATCATGACCAGTACACACTCACGAGAGGCCTTGGATAGGGCAAATGGTACAGGGAAGGATGGTACGTGTCGTATTCACCTAACCGAAATCCTTTTCTTACCCGTGGCAACAGAATTTCCATTTCATGTTATCGGAAAAGCTGCTGCTCGACGCTGCGTTCCATCCGACATATGGAAGTCCTCACGACATCCTTGTTCCCTCGGCAGCGCACACATCTCCCCTGTATTTGATCAAGATGTATGAGACTGAAGGCAGCTCTATCTTCCCGCAATATTTGAAGGTACCCGAGAGACGATAATAGTGGATTGTGTTCTTTTCACCGTCGGCTTCCGCGTTTGTTCTACCACTTTTGGAGGAACAGCTCGACCTAGATTCAGTGCAGCAGTCAACGGACCAAGCACTACGACATTCTTGCGCGAGACCTCGAAACTCGGTGTAAACGTCATCCTTGCTAAACCGTCACCAGAGGAGGCAACCGTGGACGCGAATGCAGCATCTTGGGTACGTTTCCATGCCTCGAGTCACCAGAGAAGTGACTTGCTCACATTTTGGACAGAGTTTATATAGCTACTGCTCTTGCGCTTAGACAATTGTCCTTGCGACTTCAAAGACGCCCCCAAGCGGTGTATTTCTGTCCATTGTCCTACTTCGCTAGCATCACATCTACACTAAGTCTGTACCGACATGCACCTCATTTCCTTCCCCGCCAAAAGAAACCGGTGGTTTCACGACCTGTTTCACCGGCAGATCGACCTTTGCTCAGGCATATTGGAGAGACTTGGGTTGCTACGGAAGGACAAGTCATCGAGCACAGTGCAGAGTCTCACCCCCACTCTTCGCCGCCTCTATACCTCAGTCACGACTCACACCGCGCTAGCTGCCGCCGGTCGAGGATGTAACGCCGTTCGACACCGTTCGAAACTGTGTCCAGCAGCTAGCCCCTTTCCGCCGATCGCAGACGATACTTCCGTGGAACCAAAAAATGCCTCCTTTTGACCCCGGTGGTATTGGATCCTGGTTTCTCCGGAGACCATGTCTAAGACTTGGCAAAACACGCGCATACGAACGACAAGTATAAAGTGGGTGCAACCTGTAGCCTGGATTCCCACAATAACAACACTTTGAACAACCAACAACAACCACCATCGAACCAAACAACTATCATCTATCATCATGTCTACCGATATGATATGCATGGACGGAGTGTACTGCGCGTTGTGCGACGAGTACTTCTTCGATAAACGGCAAAGAGCCGAGCACATTATGAACTCGAACGACCATCCCGAATGCTGGAGATGTGGTCGTCGATTTTTAAATGGCCAAATTCTTCGTCGTGTATGTTGTTGTCTCTGTATCTGTGTTGAACCAACTAATACGTTCTCTTAACAGCACTGCGTCACTGCACCCAATCACCACTATTGTGTGCCCTGCAATAAGCACTGCCGTACAGCGGCAGGCTTTCGCGTCCACATGGAGCAAGTTCATGGCTCCTCAGACGACGACAGTGACGATGACTCCTCAGACGAAGAGGATTATTATGATTTAGAAGATGGCTGGGAGGACGAAAGGGGCGAGGAGGAGTATCCCGACGAAGTTTCCGAATCAGGAGATGAGCCCCTTGACACTTCATGGGAAGACAGCAATGAGTACGATTTTGAAGACCCGGAGTATCTGAGGTTGCCGCCATCATCTGTAAGTAAAACCTTTCTTTTCCTCGCCATCTGGTCCTGACCGGTGCTTCCAGAATGATGCGGCAACCGACGATGCAGAGGAGAGCGATGAAGAAGATGTCGAAGAGACGTCTCACTTCTCGTGTCCGATGTGCGAAAAAGAGCACACTGCCCTCTGCGCGACTCCGTGTGGACATGTGTATTGCGTACGATGCATTCGCGCTGCGCTGAAATATACAGAGGCGTGTCCGGTGTGCGACGAACGAGCTACCGAGGACCAGCTCCGGAAGATATATATCTCCCAGGAGTGACGAAAGCAAATGGGTCGGTGGTGTCGCGCGAGGTCTTCAAGTTGATTTACTATTGCTCATGCTGTTATATACCATACGTCTTTCATGATACCTCCCTAGCTTTGGACAACACATTTCTCGGAAATGGACTTCTATATAAACACCCAATGATTTTCCTTAAGGATTAGAATACTTCGCGTCTTTTCATACCGACACGACATCCAGTCGGTTTCCTCAGAAGACCTTCTTTCACTTCAAGCTAATATATCAAGTTAGCAAGTGCGTAAGATTAAACATCACCACTTACGACTGCATCAGGATTTTCCAACACAAAATGGAAGCGCTTCAAAATGGACGCGATGATAATTTGCAGCTCAAGTATTGCTAGATTGCGCCCCACACACGCTCTGTGATATTATGAGTATAAAGATGCTAGAGTAAACATCACATACCGAGGGCCAACAGAGAACGGAGTAAACGCCTTCGACACGGCGGCACTCTCACACTCAAACCATCTCTCCGGCCTGTACTTCTCCACGTCGTCCCCCCAAACTGCAGGATCCCGATGGATTGTATAGGTAGGAGCACTAACAACCGTGCCTCCAGGGATGTAGTGTCCGGAAATCATCATACCAGGCTCGGCTGCTACACGGTGAAGTCCCATACCCACTGGGCAATGCAGTCGCAGTCCTTCGTTGATACATGCCTGCAAGTAGGAGAGTTTCTTGACTCGTTCAGCTGTAGCAACGTCCGAGTCAAGGTGCTCGTCAAGCTCCTTGTGGAGTTTGTCTTGTGCGTCCGGCGTGCACGCAAGGTAGTAGATGATGGCACAGGTAGAGCTGAGAGCAAATTGTTTAGCTGACTGTTGCGGCCAACAGAATATATAGAGACATACATGGAGGTTGTGTCTGACCCCGCAATGAGAAACGAAAATGCTTCTGTAGTAAGCTCTTCTCGGCCTATTGGGAGATCCTTGAATGAAGCAGGTTTAAATATCTACCATGTCGTCGGCGAAAAATTGCTCACCTGGTCATCCTTCCCAGCCTGCAGCTTGCTCAATATGTCATTCCTATCCGTAGGTACCTCCAGCCTCTTCGAAACAGCCGCAACGGCCATTCCGAATATGGCGCCAAAATCCTCTTCGCCTTCCCTAAAGAACGGGGTTCGCTTGAGGAGCAGCCTCCACCACTGAGGCATAACTCCTATCATCACCGTAGTATAGTCCGCTGGTCCACTCAAAGTCTTAATAGCCTGGATTTCCTTCATGCCATTCTTCGCTCCTGTCTGGCCGTAAGAACTCATCACGGCACGCTGATCTTCGGGCACTTGAGCTATGTCCTTGGCCGCCTCAACCATTCCGAATGGCGCTCCAAACGCCAGATCACCGATGATATCAAACGCGAGATAGTTCACCCCTGCAGAACATAATATGAGATGGGAGATTCAAACCCAGAGAGGATGCCCACTTACACGGAAAGCAGTCCAGCCAAAGCTGCTCTTCACGACCTATCCAACCTTCACCTTCCTGGCCTGACAGGCCCTCAAGAGCTCTGTCATATAGCCTGTCCCACTGACTTAGCAACTGACCGACAAAATGGCGCACATGAGGCTCGAACTCCAGCACACTCTTCGGCGAGAAAGTGTGAGACGATCTTTCGTTTCCGAGTGTGAATCTGGCGATCCTGAGTGGAAAACATGCTAGGCGAAGAAGAAAAATTGAAAGCATCATAGAATGAGGACTTAAGGGCTCCATTCCCATGCCCGTAGATAATGGTCTGTGCATCCGGAAGAGCTACCGAAACGTGGTTAGGCGCTATGCGAACGAAGGGTCCTTCAGCGATGTTGATGAGCCATTTGGGGAATGAAAGTCAATGCCGAACTGACCATATTTCTTGTGCAAGTCATGAACGACTTCTGAACGATGTCCCTTGTAAGACACGTATCCCAGCCATGCGTCAGAAAACTTGGCGATGAGAGGCCCAGGATATGAGCGAAGGCTATGGGAGTCGACGAGGTAGGGGACCAGATGAACCACGATGATTAGTACAAGAACAGAGGCGATGACCGAGAGAAGGTGAGGAAGACACCATTCAAGACTAAGATGGAGCATTGCGCTGTGTATGAAGCTAATCATGGCGAGGACCTTTTAAACTATCACAGCGGGCTATCCTGGAACCAATCATGAGTGAGAAAATACCTGCCAAGTCACATTGGCATTGAACTTACCCTCTTCCTTGGAAGCTTTGTGATGAATCGAGCGCGGAAATTCGGCCATATGTGTGAGAGTGATGACAAACCGCTAGAATTTGTTCGAACGGCAAGTTTGACGTAAGTCGCGTCGCGCGGGAGGATTTCTCAAATAATAATCTCATGATAGCGGGTTAGACTTCCAGGATATCGTGGAATAACTCTGGTTAGAAAGCGCTAGCCCAAAGAGATAAGCAACTACCTCGCTGATTCGCCAATGTCAATGAGAATGAGCCGTAGCGGAGCAAGCCAAGCAGACCGTACAGACAACAACGTACGCTTCGAGAAGATATATAGACAATCGAGCTCGAGAAAGGCTATCAGAAAAGAGTAAGACACTCGCCCCAGAAATCATTCTGTATACCGACATTCAATGCAGCACGGGCAGGGAGGTTCGGAAGAAGACGGAGTCAGATGCATGAACACTTTGCTTGAGAAGCGAGTGCGAAGTGCTCAAAATTAGTTCGGTCTTAGCTGAGGAGGACAGCAGTAGCACTTCTGTCATTGAAAAGCCAAACGAAGCCAACAAACAGCGAAGCAGTCGCTGCAGGATAGATAACGCGTGGGTATTGCCAGTAGGAAGGGAGAACTTATTGGATGCAATCAGCTTCGGAGTCTGTTTCTGCACGGTCCTACCGTCTGCTTGTATCTAATGGACCGAAGGACGGAGCCAAGAGCACCGAGCAAGTCTGATCAGTGGCTGTGCCAACTCACGTTTCTCCGGACCACTGCCGAAGGACGTAGCCCGGCAGCCATGTCTTTTCCCAACCGTCATGGAGAAAGGGATGTCTATCAGAAAAAGGAGGATGACTTGTGCGTGCGATAGGTGCCGTGTAAGGAAAAGTGAGCTTTGTCTTGTTCTCGTGGCTGTTTCTGACGTTGACGCCTTTGCTAGTAAGATGTATAACCCGTCCGCTTCATGAGACCAGCTAATACAAAGACTGAATTTTGAAAATGTATAGGTAAACACGCTGCTGAACAGGGAAACCGGTGCTTAAATTGTATCGCGGTCGACGTAGAGTGCACGTATAAAGCTCCAACGAAGGCAGGCTCTCCCTTTACTGTAAAATGCGAAGACTTATCACAACTCTCGCACAGAAACGAGGACAAAAGCCCAAGTCAGTTCCTCATGCTGAAATAAGCACTGATTTCGGTAGTCCTGAACAAGATGATGCTCCAATATCCCCCAATTTCCAGAAACGCAAAAACAGTGCTAGGTGCGACAATTCCAGGTACTTCATCATACGCAACTAATATCTACCCAGCTACGTAGCGAGCTTGAAACGACGTGCGGAAAAATTGGAACGTACGATCAAAGAGGTTCGGAAATAGTCTAAATGCAGTTGCTCCGCGACTTTTCTCAATAATTATAGCTCAATCCGAATGCCATTCTACCCGAAGGGAGGAAAAGACACGTGCTGAGTGTATCCTTAGAAGGAGATTCATCCTACTCTACAAGTTATGCATCGTCCAAGACACTGACCGAAATTGACGACGACTTGGCGCACCTGGACCTTGGGGAGAAAATGGAGAATCTGTCGTTGAAACATGACAAGGCCTTCAGCGAGAGGTGTTTCGGATCATCAAGTAGCTTGGCGCTTTTCATGAGTGCCCTTTCTACCAAAAAGAAGTTGACGGGTAACTTGAATACGATGCATCTGCAAGACTACTCCAATTTATATCCTGTGTGTCCTGCGTTCTCGACCAGTCAATATTTCGCTGACCGGTCTTGATGATTAGTGGGAACGGGCTACTGCCGATGCCGAGAAATCATGTTACGTCTTTCCTGACAACGATCTTATTATGAACCTAGTCGCCATATATTTCGAAACCATCAATCCAATCCTGCCAATCCTGCATCAACCTTCATTCACGAAAGATGTCGTCAATGGGTTACATCTACGCTCCGAAAATTTCGGTGGTACACTACTTCTTGTTCTAGCTGTTGCGTCGCGTTATTCCGACGACCCAAGGGTATTAGCCGATCCAAGCTCAAGGCTTTCCGCAGGATGGAGATTCATCGTACAGGCTCCCATCTTCAAGAAAGCAGTATTGGCCCCTCCTGGCTTGTATGAACTTCAGTCACCTGTCGTGAGTTTATTTTCTTCGTTTCTTCATCAAGCTCAGAATGCCTTGGAAGCTTGGGGTGATATACTCCATGGGAACCTCCGTTCCTCAGTTTAGTTGGACAGTTATCGGGGTCGGGCTACGCGCGGCAACAGAAATCGGGTTACATAGACAGAAGCCCAAGGGGCATAAGCTGACGGTCAACGATGAACTCAAGAAGCGATCTTTTTGGTATCTTTATCATCTATCTTTTTTAGGGGGATGCTGAGAGTCTATGTGTAGGGCGCTTGTCATGCTTGACAGACTATTAAGTCTATATCTGGGACGACCTGTCATGATGCAAGAGGAAGAGTACGTTGTTGGTATATTACATCGCGTCTGTCGAACATTCATGTCTTGACGCAGCTTCGACTTGGAGCCACCAATTGAGTGCGATGACGAGTACTGGGATATTGGAACAGATGGAGAAGTGTATTTTTGCCAACCGGCAGACAAACCTTCTAAAATCAGCTATTTCAATGCGCAAATACGGTTGAGCGGCATAATGTCGGTTGTCGCGAGGAATTTGTATTCCATCAAGAAAGGTCGAGACATGCTGGGTCTTGCCGAAAAGGATGATCAACACATCGTTGCCGACATAGATTCATCCATGAATGCTTGGATGAACTCTATCCCCGACCATTGTATGTTTCCATTATGTCTATCTAACATTCTGCTAACCATATCTTAGTACGTTGGGATCCCGACAACAACAATACCACATTCTTTTATCAATCAGCAGTACTGTATAGCACCTATTATATGCTCCAGATCCATATCCATCGACCCTTTCTACGCACTGACTCACCTCTGTCCGAGCCGTCACTCGCTATCTCTACGACTGCAGCCAGATCTTGCACTCGAATCCATCAAGTTTATTCCACTAGAATCAAATTCAGCGTGCCCTACATTGTGGTGAGCTGAATATATTTATCTTCCGTGTTCGTTATTTAGAAGTTGGTTTAGATGGGAGCCTTCATGTCTGGCGCTGTACTGGCCATGAACATCTGGAGTCGCAAATGGGCGGGCCATCCTCCGAACGCAGATGACCTGACGGGCTTTAAACAGTGCCTAGCTACCTTCATTCATGCTGCTGACACGTGAGAGTCCATTTCGTATCATGAATAAATTAACATTGGTCCGTTGATAGGTGGAATGTTGCTGGTCGTTCACTGTGAGTAGCCATTTCGAGGTATCACATTCGCATGACTACAAATGATGGCGTCTAGGAAAATGTTCAAAGGAATGGCTTCCGTTGAGACTGCTAGTGTTTTAGATAGCACTTCCATTCCCGCTACATTTCCTCAGGAAATTTCGGCTCCGGTAGCTGCTCCCATCTGGAGTCCGTATACTGTCCCAGACGCCCCACCTGAACAAGTTCAGCAATTTGCCACCGGTAGCCTTCCTTCTTTTGGTGTAAATCCTTGTTGACGAAGTTTACAGATCCAGCGTACTTGGTCAATTATTCAGCGACCCACCCGAGCGCAGAGCCGCCCTTAGACCAGACAAATAAGGACTCATCGAGTTCATTCCAGTCGTCATTCTTCGATATTACCGAACCATTGCTGTCTGATGGGCTAGGCACGATCGACATGTGGAGCTATGCCCCTCCAGGATTTAGGTGAGCCGTCACCATTTCTCGCTAATGTTTACTAATATGCCATGGGCTTGTAGCTTCGCGGAGTGGGACGCATACGTCGCCAGTATGGGTCACTCTTGACGATTTTAAGTCCTGCAGCCTTGATCCCGTCAGGCGAAGACTCAGTAAACGTCGGATGCCATGGATCAAATCCTTCTCAATTCTCACAACTTCACTTAGTCTCCGTTTTTAGAGCAGTACAAGGGGTATGGTAATAGGGTGAAGCGCACAGAGTAGCTATTAAACAGACGTAGAAGACACGGCGGAGGCGGCATGATCTGAGTACATGACGGCAAGTAGCGGCAAGAGTCCGTCGCAGTGGGCATGTAGTCGGAGATTCAATATTGCAGAATAATAAGTTCGCCGGTCGGCAACGATTTTACTTGCTTCCTTGCATTATCAATGGAAACCTTTTACTGTGGCATCTATGTCCAGACCGTACCATCCTATCGTTCACTTCAAGCTATCGATGGGACCAAGGGTAGCTGAGGTTAGCGATGCTATAGAAAATGTTTTCGAGCGAGTCAAATGCATGGCAAAGTTCAAGCGGCTTGGCAAATGGTCGCAAAGTACTGGGACACACTAGTTGTACCATCTGTACCTGTAACCTCGATGGAACACCCTCGCTACTTTCCTCATGTCAAGAGCTATGCCTCGAACAACTTGACTACCTCCTTTCAATATCTCCGCCCGATGGATCCTCGAGATACGCTCTGTGCTACGTTCCTTGCAGAAACAACGTGCCCTTCCCGTACTCGTATCGTTGTTAAGTTCGTGGAGCAATACGGAGGTGAAACACAGACTTCTCGCTGATGCCGGTTTGGCCCCCAAGCTTCTCTATCATGGTCCTCTTGATTCTTCCACTGACGCACCGTCATACGGTAGTCTTCGCATGGTGGTGATGGAAGAGGCGGAGGGTACCAACGCATTTGTTCTATACCAAGATCGAGAGGCACTGGATTTGTTTCTCACCTCAGTACGCGAGCTACATGCTTACGGATTTGTATTCGGTGACTTACGGCGCCAGAATATCATGGTCTCGCCAGGTGGTAAAGTTAAACTGATTGATTTCGATTGGGCCGGGAAGGATGGTGAGGCGATGTACCCAATACGGATGTCCAATAAGATACGATGGGCACCGGGGGTAGGGGCGATGGAGAAGATGTATAAGGCTCATGATAACTTTATGATTGATCGACTGTAAGTATGGGTAGCCGAGACATGAGCAAATCATTTTCTAGCACTTTAGCGCCTTGGTTCGCATGCCTAGAGTTGGCCGACTTGATATCGGAGAGCACAGGTACGCTCAGTACCTGATCGTCTCTTCCGTTGCGGGTACGCATCCATTCTTTTTGTGTCGTTGTCGTAGGCGTATTTCACAGAGCGTCCCTTTGTGGCACTTTTTTCGTTCGACATCCACACGATTGTCTATCATCCGATTTAATGGGATACGTTCATACAGATATCATGAAAGGAGCCTACAAGAGGCCAGACAGCCATCAATGCGCTTAGTGGAAGATGTTGGCTCTGGCTTCGGTCCTGTTCGCCTGAGGACACGTCATTTCGAAGGTGAGAATCCTGGTCGGAGAAATGCTGAAAAGAACTAGGTTTCGCGCTGTCGGCGTAGCGAGGCGTCTGAGGGAATCCACCAGGGATACCGTATCATACCTCGTAATAGTTCCGTCCATCTCGTATGCCATAATGATTTATGCAAGGTCTGTATTCAATCCTTTGGTACTGGTCAAACATGCTTGGATATAGCATAACGCACCCGAACGCCATTATCGGGACTTCAAATATCCTACTTCGAGGTCTAGATGCGCCAGACACAGTGAGAAATCCCGTCTGAATCATTTCCTGGGCTCATCATCGTCACTGGTTGAGGCCCACGGACATCGGTGTAACGCGAAGAGACGAGCTTTTTGATAGTCGGGAAAGAGTAGCTGAGTTTGAAATAATTGGCCTGTTCAGATCTACGACGACGGCCGACCAGGTGCGAATGGAAACAATTATTGCCTTCATGACTTGATAACGACAAGGGTTGATCTTGTTACTACTTCCAAGCGCGTCAATCCTCTACTGGAAGCTCTTCGTCTGTGCTTTGCTTCCACGATAGAACTACCCTTGCATCGACGACAACGGTATATCCCTTGCCTGATCCCATGGAGGTTTTTGCAGTTAGACTGGGACCGACCAATCGGCTGTATCGAGGGTGTTATTAGCAAGCGAGAAAGTTTCTTGCCTGCCGACAACTTCTCTGTGGGGCAGACTGTTTCGAGTCTGTTCAAGTTCCGCAGTCCTCGTTCCCATGTTCTTCACACTTCAGCTTCAAATCTCGATAAATGACGATTTGTATGTCTATACTGAGGCAAATCTACCCCCGAGCCCAATATACATCAGGTAAGAGTCATACCGCAAAGCACTGAAGTTGTAATTGATATCTCAGCAGTGAGTTTGCGGGCATCCTAGACCGGTTATTCTTTACGCCAAATCGAAGCAATATGAGGCAATATGTACCGAGAATTTCTAGGTACCCTCCGAGCTGTAATGTTCCAACACGTGTTTCAAGTCATTCCTGGGTGCGGGAACGTTCTTGGCTGGAATAAAGACGAGTCAGAAACCTTGTTGTCTCCAGCGAACCTAAAGATTCGAAGCGTAGCCGGCCTAGGTTCAATCAATCAAGGGAACCGACGAACTCTTCTACATTCCATAAGGCAAAGCTTTCTCTAAGCCGTGTATCCATGCTGGATGTTACTTCACTGTATTGTTTTCATCGTCCTCGGAACCATGGAATCTGCGCTGGTAAAGTTACCGCAATATATTCCACCAGCCTCGGTCGTTCTACTTACGACAAAAGAAGCCGCTGTTTCTCAGCACACCCATTCAGTTGCTTGGACGTCAGGTAAGCTTGGTTGGCTCATGTCAACTCGTGTCTCCTAACAATCAACCCAGAATTTTATGAAGGTACGAAGCTCAACCGAACAAAGAAGATACCAGTTACCGTACCTCAATCCTCGAAGCTCGAGCTGTAACAGGTCCAGATTTCAGCTGACTCCCGGGAGCGAAGTGTACCGTACGGTCGCCTACGGAACAACGCGGGCACCCGGCAAATGCTGCTTTAGCTGAACTCCAGTTTTTCCGTCGTTGCTTCATAGGCTCGAAATTTATTCTCTCAAACCGCCAAACGCACTGAGACTTCAATCACGGTTACTCATAGAGTTGCCATCTAATTAACGTGGCAGTAATTAACGTTCATTTATAACGTCACATACTCAAATTCCGAAAACTGGAACACATGAGGTGCGGTCCGAATTTGATATCCCTCCTCACCATGACCTTTACGTACCACAAAACTTTCCCTCCTCCCCCAAAAAGGCAACACTAACCTGGCACGGTTATAAAAGTCACAACCTCGCCATCCTCCTTCCTCAGCATCACAATGTCTGCCCCAGAAACCGCTACCACTTTCGCACCCACCCAAAGGTCCTCTGTCCTCGGCGGACAAATCGTCGGTCGCGGCGACCGCCAGGCCGTCGCGCCCCCCAAAGAAGCCTTGAAGCTCCGTCTTGACCTCAACCTCGAGGTCGAGATCGCCATTCAGGCCAAGGTCAACGGCGACATCACCTTGTCGCTCCTGTGAGTGGATCCTGACGCGTTTAACTGGTGGACTGTGCTGATTCTTGACAAGTAGTGAGTAAACAAATTTCCCCACTTGTATACGGCAGGGCGGTCTGTCATAGGATACCAGGTTAGTCTGTGTTTTGCGCTTTGAGCCATAGTTTCTGATATCGTGTTCCACTGCTAGCCCGATTTCTTTGATGAGCGTGAAGGTTGATGTAGTGTGCGGAAAAGTGTACCCTTGTCAATATAACGCGTAGCGCCCTGTCAATCCATTCTTGATCCAACGTAACGATGTAAGATGATAAGAGGATCCCAGTCGCGAAGTGACACGAACCAGAAGCAAGGGAGCTGCGAGTAGTTGAATATGCATGCCCGCGGAAGGACTCTGGAGATGTCGCAAGCCAGATTGCACGGGCTGGGAGCTACATGCACGCGTAGGCCGCTGCCCTCTGAATCATCTGAGTTGGAGATGAAAGTTTCGCCGCCGTCGATGCTTGACTTAACTAGGAAAATCCGGCCGAGACCATGCTCATTGTTCAATTGGAAGGTAAAGACGAATCTGAATACTAAGGGTCGTACGTGTTCTTTCGCTACATGTACATGTGGACTGCTCGGCTAAAGCTGCTAACCCGACAATGGACTCATGAGGCCACCTGTTTCTGCACTCTGCAAGCCAGTAAAATATCTTGACCTGAAAGCAATAAAGCGACAGCGTGTTTACGGGGTAAGTGGCTGTGCTAATCCACGAAATTCTTCGGACCGAAAGCCGGTGGACGGTCGTCACTGATGCTCGGGGACTGACCATGACCCTCATTAACTACGACTCTCCTAGTAACCAATATGGAGGACAAAACTCCTATCAAGAAGAGGAGGCTGACTTATGCATGCGATAGGTGCCGTTTAAGAAAAAGTAAGTTTCCACTGGGCGTTCTTTTCCTAATAGCTACCCTAACAATACCGTAGAAAAATGTATAAACTGTCCGCCTCACCAGGTTCCACGAATGCAAAACTAAATGTTAGACACGTCCAGGTGATGGCGTTTCTGGACAGAGTATCCGTTGCTCAAATTGTATCGCTTTCGATGCAGAATGCACGTATATCATTCCGACTAAGGCCAGTTCCTTCTTTACTGCCAAGTATCAATCCTTACCACGGCGCTTGCACAGAAACGTGGACGGAAGATAAAGTCAGATTTATCTGTATCTATGCTCCCCCTGGCACTGATTTCGGTAGTAGTCCCAAGCAAGAATCGGCTCCAACCGCTCCGGCCTCGCTTAATACGGCTTCAGAAACATCTCGACGCACGTACCGTGCTAGGTGCGACAATTGTGACCTAGTCGACCCGGCAATATGCAGCTCATATTTTTATAGCTACGTTGAGGACCTAGAACGGCGTGCGGACGAACTGGAGAATACGCTCAAAGAGGTTTGGTAACGCTGCATCTTCCCTATCGCTTTTCTCAGTCATCATAGCTCAATCCGGACATCATCCTTCCCGAAGGAACAACCCTGAAAGAGAAATCTAGGCGCTTACCGATATCCGTACACGGAGTCTTGTCTCAATCTGCAGGTTATACGTCCGAGTCCGAAGGGACCGAGCCTGATGACGACTTAATACACCTAGACCTTTTGGTTAAAATGAAGAAGATGACATTCAACCAGAAGTCCTTCAGCCAGAGGTGTTTTGGACCTTCAAGTACTTTTGCGCTCTTCATGAGTGCCATTTCTACCGAAGAGCAGCCGAAAGGTAGACTGAATACGATGCAACTACAAGATTATTCTAATGTGCATCCTGTGTGTCCTACGTTAATAGCTAGCTCCCCTTTTGCTAACCGATCTTGATGACTAGTGGGAACAGGCTACTGCCGACGCTGAGAAATCTTGTTACGTCTTTCCTGACAGCGATCTTATCACGAACCTAATCGTCATATATTTTGAAACGATCAATCCAATTTTTCCAGTCCTGCATCGACCTACATTCATGAAAGATGTCGCCAACGGATTACATCTACGGGACGAATATTTCGGTGCTACGCTACTTCTCGTTCTATCTGTTGCCTCGCGATATTCCGACGACCCAAGGGTACTAGCAGATCCTAGCTCGAGGCTTTCTGCAGGATGGGAGTTCATCAAGCAGGCTCCCCTCTTCAAGAAAGCGGTGTTGTCTCCTCCTAGTTTGTATGAACTTCAGTCACCTGTCGTAAGTTTATTTTCTTCGTTTCTTCATCAAGCTCAGAATGCCTTCGGAAGCTTGGGGTCATATACTCCCTTGGAACGTCAGTTCCTCGGTTCAGTTGGACCATGGTTGGGGTCGGACTACGAGCCGCAACGGAAATTGGATTACATAGGCGAAAGCCAGAGGGCCATAAGATGACAGTCGATGATGAACTCAAGAAGCGATCCTTTTGGTATTTTCATATTCTTCGTATCACCGAGATATGCTGATAGTTCTATATGTAGGGCGCTCATTACACTTGATAGACTATTGAGCTTGCACCTAGGACGACCTGTCATGATGCTAGAAGAAGAGTACGTCCTCCTTGGTATATTCTATTTTGCGTTTGCTGAACACTCATATCTTGACGCAGCTTCGATGTGGAGCTACCAATCGAATGTGACGACCAGTACTGGGATATTGGACCAGACGGAGAGGTGCATTTTTGCCAACCGGCAGACAAGCCTTCCATAATCAGCTATTTTAACTCGCAAATACGGTTAAGCGGGATAATGTCGGTTGTCGTGAGGATGTTATATCCCATCAAGAAAGGTCGAGACACGTTAGGACTTACCGGAGAGGGATGGGAGGAGCGTCTCGTTTCTGACATAGATATATCTATGAATGCTTGGATGAACTCTATCCCGGTCCATCGTACGCCTTCCCTTATACCCATTCAATTTTGTGCTGACCACCTTATAGTGCGTTGGGACCCCAACCGCGACGATACCCTGTTTCTGTATCAATCAGCGGTGCTATATACCACCTACTATATGCTCCAGATCCATATCCATCGACCCTTTCTACGCATTGACTCTCCTCTGTCCGAGCCGTCTCTCGCTATCTCCACGACTGTAGCCAGATCTTGTGCTAAAATCCTTCAGGTTCATTTGACAAGGATCAAAACCATTGGGCCCCACATTCTAGTGAGCTGAATATACCCTTGTTTCCTTTCCGTTATTTAGAAGTTGGTTTAGATGGGAGCCTTTGTATCTGGCACTGTACTGGCTATGAACATCTGGAGTCACAAACGAGCGGGCCATCCTCCAAACGTAGATGATGTGACGGGCTTTGAAGAGTGCCTAGCCATCTTCATACGTGCTTCCGATACGTGGGTATTGAATACTTCGTACCCTGGATAAATTCAATTGTTCATCTGACAGGTGGAATATTGCGGGTCGTTCACTGTAAGTAGTACTAGCCCTTTTGAATTATCGCTTCCACGTCATGAGAAATGGGCGTCCAGGAAAATGTTTAAGGCCATGGCTTCCATTGAGACTGTTAGTCTTTTGGACGATACTTTTCTTTCCGCCACCCATCCTCGGCAAAACACCGCTCCTGTATCTTCTCCCATCTGGAGCTCGTTCTACACTGTACCAGACGCAGGTCCTGATCGATTTGGTACCGTTGCTTTTTTTGATATAAATCTTGTTGACGAGAACCGGCTTCCACAGATAGAGCATATTTGAACGACTATCTAGTAACTCATCTAGGCACTAGCCTGCTCTCGAATCAGACGGACGAGGGCTCGTCAAGTTCGTTCCGGTCGGCATTGTTGAACATATCCGAGCCAGAGTTGTCTGGCAGGCTCGACATGTGGAACTTTGCACCACCAGGATTTAGGTGAGACGTCGCAGTTTCTCGGACAGTGTTTGGCTAATATGTGGACCTGTAGCTTTGCGGAGTGGGACGCATACGTTACCAGTTTGGGACTTGAGAATGGACCTTTTTAACGATTTCAGGTTCCGCGGTTCCGTCACTGGCAGTGAAGACAGTAAACATAGCCTTGGAAGGCGTGCACGGATCCGAACAGAGATGTGTAAACAGTTAAAC
Source organism: Armillaria borealis (assembly GCA_030435635.1). Taxonomy (NCBI): domain Eukaryota; kingdom Fungi; phylum Basidiomycota; class Agaricomycetes; order Agaricales; family Physalacriaceae; genus Armillaria; species Armillaria borealis. The sequence goes on along the minus strand of JAUEPT010000021.1, from coordinate 282,246 downwards.
CGTACAGCTCTAATGAATTTACGCCAAACGAGTGGATTATGCATATTTTGGCTACACGGCGTTACCAACGAGACCGTATTAGAGAGGAAAGGTAGTGTCACGTCTAGTGCAATGACCTACTGTCCTCAAATCCGTGACGCCATATACAATTATCTTCCCCCTACTCACGCGGTATCAAAACCAAATTCAAGTGAGAGCCTCGGGGTCAAGGAAACCTACGATAACAACGTATTTCATCCCCATGCGTTCAGAGAGAACATAATGTTGGGTTCTGCAACTTGTGCGGAAGATTCCCGACGACACGAATACGGTTAGTCACTGCGGGCGGTTTATGCACTGATAATGGGAACCCGAGATTAAAAACTTCTGAAGCCCGAAGGGGAGGAAAACGACATACAATAAGGAAAGGGTGATATCACCACCGACTTTCGCCTGAATAGCGATATCAACCTCGAGGTTAAGGCTTAGTCTGAGTTTCAGCGCCTCTTTCTGCTTTCCTGCGCCCAGTGTAGGTATTGGTCTACGTCTCCTAATAGTCGGCTTTCGCGAAACAGTAGACGGTGTTGCTGAGAATGATGACGATATCGCCGGCGCCGAAGTGTCATTTCCCAATAGAAACGGCTGTGGAGCCGCCGTTTGTCGCGCGGAGACTGGGTCAACCGAGGAATAATTATCCCTTGAAGGTAGAGAAGCCAACGACTGCATCGCTGAATTTAACAGGAGTGGTTGCGTAAAGCTGTTTGTCCCAGTGACTATGGTGGGACTCTCATCCACAGTTTCAACATCGCTAGCTTCATCAACCGTAGACGAGGTTTTCAGAATGTCAAAGGAGACATTTTCTGGTCTAGGCGGCACCATATCCCGTCCCGCAAGCGAAGCAACAGGAGTACCGGGAAGGGCAAAGTCATACGTTGGAGGTTCGGGAAAGAAGCTCAAGGAAAACGCACTCGGAAGTGGAGAAGAATCCCCCTCCGCATCGGTATCCGAATTGGTGTTTGTGCTTGCGGTAGGAACCATTAATGACGATTTCTCCTGCGCGCCTGGAGTAGTCGCATCCTTTGCATCCGAAAAGGTTGGAGTTGATGGAGAGAACAGACGCAGCATTGCAACGCTTTGATCTAGCTTGCCTAACTGGCGCAGTAGTTCATCAAAGGATGCTGTGCTGTGAGAATTCAACGACTTGTGTATCCGGGAATAAGGGCCTGATGGAGAGACTTCCGAAGCGAAAATGGGTTTTGGGGCGGGTAAAGATGAACTGTGAACTTCCAGATAATATGAAGAGAAGGAGACATCCATCTTAGGACCCAGAGGAGGTAAAACCCCGCCCTTGTTAATCGGGGTGTGCTTTAAATATGACGAGGGCATGTGAAGTAGCGTGTTTTTGAATGACTGCAAACGCGGATGAACCCGCACATCAAAAGCAGCATAGACAATCTCCGTGGTAGGAGCACGATGTGGCTGGTCAGGAGAACCACCTAGCTCCGGATCGTTCCTATCCCACAAAAGCAAGGTGGTTTGTCCGCTAGAATAAGGCCCCGGTGACCTTCGACGACGAGTGTTCCACGCAGAATCAAGGGTGTCGTGATAAATGGACCCGGTGCGAATGTGTCTGGGAAGACTCTTGGAGCTTCTCGATCCACCCCGACCATGGAATGAAGAGGTCTGTGCTTCCCGGACCTGAAGTCGGCGCATCGCTGGGGTGATGTAGAAAATGTCCATCAGGAGGAATCCAATCAAGATGTATAACTCGAGTGCTTGAAGAAATCGACCAAGAGTGGTTTCCGAGAAAGCGACTACAAACGCGATAAGTAACGGCAACTGAAATGGTACTATCAAGGAACGCACAGATTACGAACTGTCCGATACCTATCCCGAGGCCTATCAACAGAGCGACAATGGGACCCAGATAAGAAAGGTACCGTAGCCACCATGGACTGACGAGGGAATGACTGGCGAGGGAGAGAATGGCGTTGAAGAAAAGTTTGAGAATGAATAATGAAGAGGCCGCGATTTCCATGGCGGATTCGACCGTGTATACCACCCCATAGTGACGTCGAAATATTCTCCAGATGATTTGCATGATAGGGATAACCACCGTGAGTGCTAAAAGGCCCCACTTGAGAATGAAACCAAGATAACCCCAACGCTGCCAGCTGGCGCTGTGGGCGCGATACCGAGGTTCATATTCGGCCTTGCGATCTTGAAGAGTGAGGGGTGGCTCACCACGAGGACGCTCAGCGACGAGCATCCAGAAGAACATGAAACGAAGGCCGTTTGACAGGGCGAGACTGAGCTCTCTGGGATACACAAGTCCTCTGACCGAGTCTGCATCATAGCCTCGGAGGACGTTATGGCTACCCCTCGCGGAAAGTTGGTTCAAATCGAAGATAGAGGCCGCAAAGGCCAACAGAGTCGATAGATAAAGGTACAATGAAGGTCTAGACAGAATTGATCATAAGCAAGTGATGCACGCGATATCCTGAGGACTTACAAATCCAATTGTATCATTGCAAGCAAAAAAGTCGAAATACCAAACGCCGCGAATCCTACGCAGAGGAATGAGATGTCTGCCAATACTGACTCCACACATGAAAAGTCCGAGTCAGCTGAGTGCGCCGTCAGGCTAGTAAAGCATGACTCACTGCAGTGTCATCGTTCAAAGAGAGAGATGCGACAGCAGCTGTTGGCATCCTGAGCCGTGCAGCGTGTTTAGAAGCTGTAAGGATCCGCCAGGGGTTTGACAACGTAAAGAAGGAATGATCAACCACAATCAAGTGGTCGCCTCGTCAAAAAGAAGTCGAATAAGTTTATGAATTCCAGCTTGCACGAAGGGAGGCCTAACCCGAGGCCTCAGAAGAAAAGAAGGGCGAAGGCGAGAGGAATGGCAGCCAGGACCAGCAGCTACGATCTCGCGCAGTAAAAGAAAGGACCAAGACGGGCAAGAGGCGCCCTCGAAACCCCTCCTCTGCGCCTTAGAAAGGGCGAATGGCAGATGGTGGAGATTGAGAAAGCAATGGGTAATCGTCCGGCGCATCGGTATCAACCGACACTTTGCTTGACAACGGTTGAAAAGCTGCGTTGATGATGGTGGCCAGGTGTGTTCTGGTGTGCTCTAAACCGTCTGGACCTGCGTCGGCATGCAACGGCATTTATACCGGTTTGATGCTGCTCGTTTAGACCTTGTGTTGATCGACAGGGTCAGGGAAGAGGCGGAAATGTGGAGGGCCCGGGAAGCAGAGTGAATGGAGAAGCGGATGATTCTTGAGACGTTGCTGTAATCGGTGTTCGTCCCTCGTAGAGAGTGGGTCCTAGGGAGAGAGATGTCGTGCATATGATAAATCGAGAGCCGGCTGGAGAAACATCGTTTGTACGACATGGTGAACGCGTTGCCTAATGGCTCAACTCGTGCTAGTGCTCCAAGGCGAATTCTACCGGGGTCTGGAAAAAAGTTCACTAGCAATTGTCTTCACTTCGAGGGCCTAGGAGTCATGGATAAGCAAATCTACGAGAAAAAAGAAATGCAGTTCCTCACCATACACTTAGAGACACCAGCAATATGGTCCCGCTGCCGGACCCGAACCAAGACCAACGAATAGAGACGACTTACGGATTGACTCTCGCTCCCGGTAGATACCGGAATGTTTTGTAATATCAAACCGTCACTAGAATACCTGAACAGCCGGCAGTGAAATGGATTCGCCTAAGTTTGGCCACAAAGTTCTGCCGTAAGCCTGGGACGACCTGTTCATAAGAACAGAAATCTTGAGTGGTACGTAGTGTGGCCCTTCCGAGTCATTGCTCGACAACCAGAGTACCCGGATTTAAAGGTTAAGAGCGGGGAGTTTTGAGTCGCACGAAGATATAATTGGTCAAAAATGGATTGGAAAACAGCGCTACACATAGGAATGGCACATCCGGTACATCTCCCATCCACCATCAAAACATCGAAGAGGACTACATATCAAAAGGCTTCAGTAAAGGAACACCCGACGACAGAATCAAGACTACTAACCCGACGATTGACAACTGACCAACCACCCAGTACATTCAAGTACGACGATCAGTTCACTCACTACGCGCATTGAAAATCAGCCAAGCTCACTAGAATGAACGCGGGATCTACTCACAGGAGAGAGAGGGTGATGTCGCCGTTGACCTTGGCCTGGATGGCGATCTCGACCTCGAGGTTGAGGTCAAGGCGGAGCTTCAGAGCAGCGGGGGGCGCAGCCTGGCGCTCAGAGCGGCCGACGATTTGTCCACCGAGGACGGAGGAAGATTGGGTAGGTGCGTACTGGGTTTGTGGGGCAGACATTGTTGGGAGATTTGCTGGCCAGTCAAGGCTCTTTTATATGCGACCAGCGATTTTCTGGGGGAGAAATTTTGGAAGTCCGGAGCCCCCGTGGAATGTAGGGCGTGTTCCAATTGTCAAACTGGAAGCTGTTCGAGTCGTCGTAAGCCTGTAGCAATGGAATGATGATTATCACGCGATATTCTTCTCCACGACAGAGCTACCTGGGTCGGACGCAGAAAGGTAAAAGAAGAACATTAAGGCGAGAAATGGTGGTGGTGGCGGCTGGCGAAACTCGGGCTAATTTGTTGCAACAAGAAGATGAGCTTCGAATAATACCTAGGCAGACCGACTCACGAAACTGTCATCCCGTCGAAGGTTCTTTTCCCGTGATAACTGATTTTGAGAGCAGAAAATGCTGCACGTTTGATGAAAAAGATAACGAAATGGGGTGCGTCGAGACCCAAGGTTGTGGTGATAGTTTCTGGAAATTTACTCTGGGGAATGAAGACGCGCCTCGAGGACCGTCGCAAGGAATTGATGGCGTAAGAGTAACAGAGTCGTGGATGATGGTTGCAAATCAAGCCGGACTTTCCCGCGATGACTAAAGCTTGGAGTGGAATTTTGGACCCACAGGCACCCATACATATGGCTGGCCGTGCCATCAACAAAATGCTGTATTACACTAGATTACACCTCCACTCCGTGTGTTCTACTTCACATGTCTATGTTCAAAAGGCCCCGAGTCGCAGGCAAGGGTATCTTCTGCAGCGTGTTCCATATGAAATAAGAACCGTTACGTATGAGTGCCTTCTCTGCAGCTTCGTGCCGAAAAAAGTTAAGTTGCTTGAGCGAGGCACCCGACCTATTGTGCTGCATTATTGCGCGAAAATATCCTCATTTATACCTCGGGTCTGTCGATTCTCGTATAAAAGCCTAACCAAAGCGACCTACTCAGTATCAAAACATGTCTGCCCAAGAAACCTCTATTGCTACCCGCTCCACCGGAACCGTTGCTCCCAAGGAAGCTTTGAAGCTCCGTCTTGACCTTAACCTCGAGGTCGAGATCGCCATCCAGGCCAAGGTCAACGGCGACATCACCCTCTCCCTCCTGTGAGTTAAGGATTATTGTCGTCTTGGGCGCTCCACGCTGACTGGCCATTTTTACAGTGAGTAAATGGGCCGTAGGACTGGAGAGAGCGTATTAGACTTCGATTGTTGACTCCAGGTGAGATTCTTAATTGGACCCGCCGTTGTCGATTCTGACGCCTGTCTGTCAAGCACATCGCTAGTCGATTACCTTCTTCCCAACCTTCACTTTGCCCTTTCACAGATGTTGTTAGTTATTCGGGTTTCATGCGCGTAGTACATACCAATATCATGTGTTGCTTTTCGGGATCCATACTTTTCAAGTCACGGTCCAGCGACCGGTCAATGGTCTGTAGAAGCCCAGTATTCCGCTTTGTGAGGCCTGTGGGGCCTGTGATATTTACGACTGTCAATGGCGCTCCATCGGAAACCAGGACTGCGCGCTCAGTATGTCACATGAGCAAAATTTCGGTGTATTTCAGTACAGCTGTTTCGGTTGTTTGATTAGAAGACGACTGCTAGCAGAGAAGGAGAAATATTAACTTTTCTCCTTAGTCCAAAGAGTAAGAGCCCGTGCCGAAGTAAATCATGATGCCCGAGACATAGCATCTTGCAAGTTCGTATATTTGACCGGTACATTCATTGTATCGGGAGTGTCGATGCTGTGAAAAGCAATAAACTATCTGTCGGCACAGAAAAGCCCGAGCGAAGGAGAAGACGTTTTGGTAGCGCTAGGTTCCCCATTTCCACAGTATCGCTGACCGCGTGCAGAGGTCAGGTCAACTAGCTTCATTGAGCTGTCCTCGAGTGAGAAATCTGCAGAAGGCCAGGGAGACCGGATAAGTATGGAATTGGAGGCCAGACAAGACGGCGTTCGCTGTGCCAAAAATGACAATCAACACCTTTGTACCAGATTCATGCACGCTCCATTGCCTGTGCTTCCAGATGGCAAGTGAACTGAAGTTACCGAAGCAATACCGAAGCACATACGAGTGCAGTGAGAAAAGCGACAATCAGAAACGAGTATAGGAGTGCGGACCGGTGAGCCGGGGATATCGGCAGCCTGTGACGGCGTGACCTAAGCAACCTTTCAAACTGTGCAAACTGTGTATCATATTTGTTTGACCTCTTTTGACCTACGCCTTTTCGAGCTGCTTTCAGGATTCTCACCTGATGTCCTGCCTCACCTGCCGCAACTGTGGATTCGTCAATCTCGTTCCTCTCGAGCCACAGCTACAAAATATCACAGCCATCCATAGCTCCGACAGCGTCGTTTCGCAAATTCTACGCGGATCACGGTCATTGCTCGATTCTGACTGTGCCTTGTTAAACGCTGAGATTGTCAAGTTAGACCGGCTGCGGTCTTTGTATACTGCCCAGCTTCAAGAGATCGAGTGGCACCGACGTCCAGTCTTGAAAGCCTTGGTAAATCGCCAGTCAGTCTATGCCCCTATCCGTCGTCTCCCCCGAGATATTCTCATCGAAATCTTCCATTCTGTTTGCGACTCTTGGTGGTCGAAAATATTGGGCGAGGACTGGAGCGACCGACCACAACATCATAGTCTGGACGTATCCGGGCCCCTTTGGGTTTTAGGTCGCGTCTGTGGGCTCTGGAGAGATACATTGCACACATCGCCAGCGTCCTGGGCTCGAAATGTTGTATTGAAGTCCCCCCTCTCCAAGTACGCTCCAAAGATATTGCAGACCTATCTCGAGCGTACAGGCGAGCATCCTCTCAGTATGTGGATCGTCTTCTACAAGGACGCGCTGATAGACGATATGATCTCCATACTCATTCAGTCTTGCTACCGCTGGAAGAATGTGCGCATTTGCACTTCCCCGCCCCATGCACACTGCCTAGAAGCTATATCATGCTTTCCCGCTCTGCAGACGATTGAAATAAGTATCCTGGATGATTACAACCGATTTGATTATCACTTGGACATGTGCTTGAAAGCCCCACAGCTATGGCAAGCAATTGTTCCAAGACAAGGGATCCATCGAGTGAGGTTGCCACCCAGTATAACCCATTATTCCGGACGTTTCACTTGTCGGGAAGATTTGAAGCTCCTTTCCCAGCTACCCAATCTCAGAGTCTGTCATATTTCTCACATATTGCCAGAGTCGATCGACGCACCAGTGGTTATGGCACAGCTCTACCACCTCTACGTAAACGATGTGGATATCCTGAACCTTCTAACTGCGCCGAAGCTCACCGGTTTGACCATAAACCATCGCAGAGTACTCCGACCGCCGCCAGTACTGGAAGATGTCGCCCATTTCCTCCGTCGATCGGGTTGTCATCTCGAAAGCTTGAGCATGGGACGGGGGATATTTGGGTCGACAGTCTTAATCAGCGAAATCCTCTCATTAGAGGCATGTTCTACGATCTCTCGTCTCACTTTTCAGGCTTCCGAACGTCTGGTCGATGTTGGCTTGGCTCTCACTTCCTCGGTCCTGCCGAATCTACACCATCTCATTCTGTATGTATCGCTGCCTTCAAAGGACAGGTGGTCTGTCATACTCGGCATGGTGCGCTACCGCCGTGATAGAGGGATGCTGAAGATGGTTGAGCTCCAAATTGCAGACAAAGGGTGCGTACTAAATTGGAGCAGAATCCGTGAGGATGAAATCATAACGGATATCAGAGCTCTCGCTGGAGACAATTTGGAGGTGCGGGTCGAGAAGTGGAACCCGCAGGGTCGGGAACACTTGGTACATTTTTACTAGAACGCAGGGAGTGTTATAACTTCCAGTCTGAGTACGTCCTCTACTACTGCTTGAACGTTAAATGCTGGGCAGCACATCTGAAGCCGAGTTTACATATCCCCAAGCGTTAAATAATACTATTTCCAGACGGTCAACGAGAACGAGTCAGAGCTGAAGGTACGGTGTATTCTGGTTACAGAAAGACAAGAAAGACATAAGGACTTAGCCGGAGGGGAGCACAGCCACTAGAGCCCAAGCCCGCCGATTGGGCAGCGGCAGTGAAGGTCACGGTTACCCAGCATCACCCAGGTCCTGTAGCAGACCATAGCTCTTCTGCCTTTTCGGTCGACAGTCATTCAAAGTACACGCGTTTTGGCAAGTACGTGTGCTGTTGTATTTTCTTCTAGCACTTTACCAAGCCCATTCAGGACTCTCGGTTCTCACTCCATGTCGTGCCTCACCTGCAGCAACTGCGGCTTCGTCAATCTGCTTCGTCCTGAGCCACATGTACAACAAAATCTCAATGCTATTCAAAGCTCCGACGACCTCGTTTCACAACTTCTGCGCGGATCACGGCCATTGCTCGATGCTGACCATGCCTTTATCGATGCCGCGATCGCTAAGCTGGAACGGTTGCGGTGTTTGTATGATGACCAGCTTCAAGGAATTCAGACGCGCTGTGGTCCAGTCTTGAAATCCCTGGAAAATCACCGGTCGGTTTATGCTCCCATCCGCCGTCTCCCTCGAGATGTTCTCATCGAAATATTCCATCTCGTTTGCGCCCCTTCGAACTTGGGTGAAGGTGCCTATTGGGCTTCCGGAGCAAGAAACCATGATAGCCTAGACCTATCCGGGCCTCTTTGGGTCTTAGGTCGCGTCTGCGGGCTTTGGAGGGATACATTACACACCTCGCCAGCGTCCTGGGCTCAGAATGTCGTATTGAAGTCCCCTTTCTCCAAGCACGCTCCCGAGATACTGCAGACATATCTCGAGCATACAGGCGAACACCCTCTCAACCTGACGGTCACCTGCGATCGCCCCAATGCAGGGGCCAGCGAGATCATGTCCCTAGTTATTCAATCCTGCTATCGCTGGAAAAAGGTGTGCATTTTCACCCACTTAAATCATACGCGCTCCTTGGATTCTATATCGCATCTTCCCGTCCTGCAGACGATCACATTAGATGTCCTCGAAGACCACAACTTTGATTATCGCTTGGACATGTGCTTGAATGCCCCGCAGCTATGGCAAGCATCCCTTTCAAGCCAAGGGATGCATCAAGTGAGGTTACCGCCCTCGATAACTCATTATTCCGGATGTATCACTGGCGTGGAAGATTTCCAGCTCCTCTCCCACCTACCCAAGCTCAGAACATGTAGCCTTCGACCCTTCTGGAAGTCGTCGGTCAAACTGCGAGTCGAAGCGCCGGTGATTATGGCGGAACTTCGTCATCTCTCCGTGGATTGTGCAGATTTTGTCAACTTCATAACTGCGCCTCTCCTCCAACATTTGACCGTGTTCGGGTCACCAGAGCAAAAATCAGCCTGTATCACTTCCTTCCTCCATCGATCGGGATGCCATCTCGAGAGCTTCAGTTGCATTGAGCGCACATTGGTCGAGCTCTCATCGGAGTCGCCAGCCTTGATCGGCAATATGCTCTCATCAGAGGCGTGTTCTACCGTCTCTCGCCTCAAAGTTCAGCTTGATCCACAGGTCGACCAAGTTGCCGAGGCCCTCAGTCTTCCCTCAGTCCTACCCAACCTACGCCATCTCATCCTTTGCATAGTGGCACCTGCAGAGAAAGATGAGTGGTATCCCATCCTCGATATGATACGCTCCCGCCGTGACGCAGGGTTGATAAAAATTGTTGAACTGCAGTTTGCGGACGATGAGTGTGCATCAATGTACGGGTATGATATCATAGCAGAAACCAGAGCTCTCGCTGGAGACAGGTTGGAGATGCGGGTTGAGGCGTGGAACCCGCCTGCTATGGAAGACTGGGCCAGATTTCATGGGTCGACCGTCATCGGATGAGACAGAGTTTAAGTACATGCTAACTGGCGTGTAGATGCTGCAGGCGGTTCATACGTGGCGCGGGCATCCATCCAATCTTATATATCATCAAACCCCCATTGGTGTGATGCGGGAGGATTTTGTTCGAAGTCTTCAACTTGAACCTAGTTCAGGCATTCAGACTTGGTTATTCCAAGTAGAGCTGGCGAATTTTGAGTGGCTTGCTCTCTATTTTCCATTGTGCGCGGCGTAATTCAATCATCCAACTGATACCAAAACACGCGGAGGCACATGCATCGATTCTCTTCATACGAACGCGTCACTACTGTAATCTGGAAACACTTGGTACAACTCGAAGCAACAACTGTTGAAAATTATGCACTGGTCTACTCTTCTTAGTCAACCTTGTTGAGGGCCCACTCGTTCTCCCTCTCATGGATCATACCACAAAAACTTGTAATACGTCCCATTGAGAGATGATAGCATTCGGGAGAGTCGAACTCCACACCATAAGCGTCGGATCCTACTATCCGCGAATGCTGAAGTATTAGTGGCCGCGTTCGCAGCATCCAGTTCCTCAAAGATCAACAAAGATGAGGAAGCAGCAATGTTGAGACCCAGAAGGTGGCCAAAGTCGAGATCGTCAGAGGCAGAGAGGAGGTCACGGAGCAATGTGACCCGGAGGAAAGGTGCGAAGCGTATGCTACATCTGAAAAGGTCGTCACCATCACCTCTGCCAGAAAGACGAGAAGATCAGGTCATCATTCTGGGTCCGTCTTGCCTCAGGCGTAGCACTAGGTTGAACATTTGGTCTTCGTCTGTCAACGCGACAACGATCAACAACAGAAACACGGTGTTCGTCAACGCCACCAGTGTCGTCGTGGGCAGCTTTGCAGATTCACAGAAGTCTGAGCTACAAAACGACGCTGGAAGGGTTTTCAGTTAGCGAAATTGAGGCGACAGCATGATTTTACAACGAAAGTGGTTTTTCAAAATATGATTATCATTCTACAAGATGTGCGATTGAAGTCTTCGTGAGACCGTCGTGAGCAATGTAGAGGACGCTGAAGAGCAAGGCTGTTCGGCTCAGGAAGGCAAGAGCCCATTGAAACTCCGACGCCACCCTGCCGCCCTCAATTGCGGGCCGGCCTAAAATTGTGGTGGCGGTTACGGTCACGGTACCACCAACGCGAATTATTCCAATTATTCATTGATCCATTGTTCAACACCAACCTCGGCCACGTGTGTCTCTTGCCCTCTCAATTGACGGTTACTTACATTCTAGATACTACTTAGCAAGTACGTGTGCCGGCGCGTCTTCTTCCAGGATTTACCAAGCATTTCAGGAATCTTCAATGTCGTGCCTTACCTGCACCAACTGCGGCTTCGTCAATCTACTTCCCCCCGGCGAGCCACATCGACAAAAAACTCTCAATGCCATACAAAGCTCAGACAGCCTTGTTTCGCAGCTTCTACGCGGGACACGGCCATTGCTCGACGCCGACCGTCCCCTTATCGATGCCGAAATTGCCAAGCTAGAACAGCTGCGGTCTTTGTATGATGCCCAGCTTCAAGAGGCTCAAATACACAAATACACGGTGTCGAAAGCTCTCAAAAATCGCACGTCGATTTATGCCCCCATCCGCCGTCTCCCCAGAGATATTCTCATCGAAATCTTCCATTCTGTTTGCGATCATTGGTGGCAGAAAGAACGAGCAGAAGTGCAATGGAAGCTCAGACAACAATATCATAGTCTAAACGTATCGGGACCTCTATGGGTTTTAGGCCGCGTTTGTGGGCTTTGGAGACATGTGTTGCATACCTCGCCAGTGTCATGGGCTCGGAACCTCTCGGTGATCTACCCATTGCCCAAGAATGCTCGCGAGATATTGCAGACCTATCTCGAACTCACGGGCGAATATCCTCTGCGTATGCGTGTCGATCTGCCCCGCCATTGCAACGAAACCGGATGTGACGAAATCATCGCCCTACTCGTCCAATCCTACTATCGCTGGAGGAATGTGCGCATTCACATTCCAATATCCTATGCACACCACCTAGAAGCCATATCCCTTCCCCTTCCTACTCTGCAAACAATTGAAGTAGATATCGAAAATAAAAGCACTCGGGCTGGCGCTAGCTCGGACTTTCACTTAGACATGTGCTTGAATGCCCCGCAATTATGGCAAGCCGCTCTTCCAAGGCAAGGGATCCTTCGAGTGAGGTTACCGTCCACAATAACTCATTATTCCGGATTCATCTCTTGTGCCGAAGATTTGCAGTTCCTTTCCCAACTACCCAATCTCATAACGTGCCACCTCCATTCCACTCGCATAAAGTCGGCTTCACTCGAAGGCCCGGTGGTCCTGGCGCAGCTCTGCCGCCTCTACATTGGCGAGTTGGGCATCCTCAAATGCCTAACTGCGCCAATGCTCAAACATCTGACCCTAACGAAGGATCCAGGTCTCCGCTACCTACCGAGTGGCGACGCAAGATGCGTTGACCTTTTCCTCCGTCGATCGGGCTGTCATCTGGAGAGCCTGAGTCTGGACGAGGACCTAGCCAGGCGCGAGACTCATTCACCAAATTACTCTCATCAGAGGCATGCTCTACAATCTCTCACTTCAAATCTAAGCTTGATTTGTATGTCCTTTGGCATATTCTCACCCCTTCCGATGTCCTACCAAACCTACACCATCTTGTTCTGTGCTTGTTGATGCCTGTACTCCGTGTGGAATGGAAGAAGATACCCCCCTTGATACGCTCCCGCTGCGATGTAGGGATACTAAAAACGGTTGAACTCCAGTTCGGGGACGACGAGCAACTGCAGATCATTGCCGGTGAGAATGTATACTTTTCTGAGGATGAAATTAAAGTGGATATCAGAGCTCTCACTGGGGGCAATTTAGAGATGCGGTTGAGAAGTGGAACTCGCCGAATTGGGAGCACCAGGATATATTTACCTAGAGCGTGATTGGATGCCATCGAGTTTACTTGCTTCCTTCACTGTTCGAGCATATGTAGATGATGGGCAAGCAGTTCATAACTACGTAGTGCGGATGTCTATTCAAGTTTATATATCCCTAACATCTTGTCTCATTGGTGTGATCCTGGCCATACTGAGGTAGTCAGTTCGAAGTTTTCAACTTGTTAAGTACGAGAACATTGTGACGCCGCAGAGCAAGCCCCAAAAAATACGATGGTGAACTATGTCGTTCGAAAAAGGTTATGCTATGCTTTATTTAGACAAAATCGACTGACTGAATCTCTTTGACCGAAATTTAGGTACTATAACCTATTGAGGGCATCATCGCAGAGCTGGGTAAATGACTAGATAGTTCCGGAAGCTGGACGTTCGACCACGCAGACCAACTACAGCACACCCAGAGCAAAATGGCCATCACTTGCAGCTTTTTTCTGTGGCTGTGATAAGATGAGTAGCAATAAACGCCAAACAGTGGCGGGCCGTTCAGGCTGCATGGGAGGACAATAAGCTTCGAACAACAGGTATACCGACTGTTGTCCTCTCTCGATGTGGAGCCTACGAGACCTGAACCAGGACAACGTTGACCTTGGTGGCTCGCAAGCGTTCTCAAGACACGGGCGCCTTAATGTATTGTGGATAAAATTAAGGACGGTAGCGGGTGGGAGCAATGATGATAACTTTCGAAGTACAAGGCTTCGGTGCAAGAAAAGATGTTTTTACCAAGTGACGCGCTACATCCTTCCGTCCAGGTGCTAAAGTGGCGATGTAAGCGAGGAACCATACAGATTTTACTCGTCGTGAAGACGTCTTCAATGAGACCCGAATGACAGAGTACATTACACCTCGGGAGAATTGAACCCCACAAAGCGTCGGACCCTGTCTTCCATAAGCGTAAGGGTGACAGTCCAGGATTAAGCGCCTTGGTGCAAATGTACGTTGAGTGCATATCTGCAGGGATAGTCGGACATCTTAGTTGAGAAACAAGTGCACAAGACTATAACGAGTCTTTGTCCAACAGAAACAGAAACACGATGTTCGTCACCACCGACACTAAGTGCTGCCATATGTGGTGTTGCGTATCCGCGAGAAGAAACAGAGCAGTCCATTGACCGCATTTTGAATTTCTAGCACGCATATCTGGAAGTTGCTGGAAGCGACAGGTCAGTTAGAGGCCGGCATATAAGAGAAATGCTACATACCAAATAAACGTGTAATACATCCCATTGAAAGATGATAACATCTCGGGAGAGTCGAACTCCACGCCATAAGCGTCGGATCCTGCCATCCGCGAATGCTGAAGTAACCGTGTTCGTCCGCTTCAACAAAGGTGTGCATTGATGAGGAAACGATAGAGATGAGACCCAGAAGGCGGTCGGGGCCGAGATCATTGAAGTACGAGACATAGGGATGACTGCAAAGCAATGTGACATGAAGGCCCCGTAGGAAAGGTGTCAAACGGATGCTACGGCCCTACGAAGGTCGTCGCCGTTGCCAAGATAGAGATGGGATGTTGACAGCGCCTTTCGCGGTGAAATATAGTGGGCGTTCTCCAGATTCGTTTCCATCGGAGCGGATCCGTCGCGTAGGATGAGAGAATGGTTGACGTCGGCATGAAACTGATAGGTCGGACGCACCCAACGAAGGCGTTGACCATTATCTCCCGTCTCTCCGTTCACTTCGACCCAGCGTTACCAGCAGAACACACGCTTACATATGAGCTTGAGATGAGTATTCGACGCTGACAAAAATCAGACGTACTGCGACCCAGTAGAACCATCCTCTCCTTGGGACAGCTCAACGGGGCACCATCGACTTAGTGTGGGACCCTCAGCTAGACATTAGCTAGAAAGGCGGTGAGAGAAAGAACAGGACCTTAGGGTCGGTGTCCATCTTGCCTAGAAACAGGCGCACGGGGGCGAATGGGTTTGTTGAGTAGAGGGCGCCCCTTCGGATAAGTCCTGGCCCGCTCACAAAAGCAGTGCTCATCACTACCGCCCGCGCCGCCTGCGTAAGTAATTTCGCAAATCCACAGAAGAAGTCCCAGCAATAGAACCACGCTGGAAGGGATTTTCAGTTGGCGAAATTGGTGCGACGACAAGCTCTTGCTATGGAAGTCACGGTTCCATATATCATTAAGCTTGGCAACCTCTTTGTATTGTCGTTTCGGTCTATAGGACGATGGACGATGTAGGTAGCATTGGAGAGCAATTGGACTACCATGGGCTACCGTGAGCACTGAAATGGTCGGCTGAGGAAGGGCAACGACCCATTAAAACTCCGAAACGTCCCTGCCGCCCTCTGCCGATTGTGCTTTGTCTTCAACCACTCTCGCAATGAAACCACCAGTATCCTGCGAATAAAGTCAAGGTCACAAAGCAAATTATCAACGACAACCAACTTCCACCAGTTTTCGGGAACGCAATAATCACTTAAATCACTCGAACAAATAGCTGGTCATGAAATGGATTACAGAAAAGCAACGCAACGCGTAACAATGGTACGGTACATTCGATTGAATTTCCTGTCCATCATCACGCTCATCTTCACGTCAAACAAATCCTGCGCACAACAAACATTCAGCCAACTCGTAGCCCGACAAGGCAACAGCAACTAACCTGGAATTCACGGCTGACCGCGCCAATTGCGCTCAATTGCAGCGACATGTCTACTCACTATGCACGCGCCGACAGTCAGCCATTTTCATGGACGACACAACATGGAATACTCACAGGAGCGACAAGGTGATATCACCATTGACCTTGGCCTGGATGGCGATCTCTACCTCGAGGTTGAGGTCAAGGCGCAGCTTCACAGATGCGGGGGGTGCAACGGCCTGCCTGTTAGAGCGGCCAGCAACCTGCTGTCCACCGGCAACGAAAGAGGGAGAAGAGAATTTGGTAGCGGTTTCTGGGGCAGACATTGTCGTTGAACTGAAAACTTTCCATCAACTGGCCTAGTTTTTATACTGTACCTCCGGGACGGTGTTCGCCCGCATCCCCGTCGCAACTTTACCCATTCTGGACCCCCAAGTCGCGACATGTTTGCAGTACGTAAATCTTGCGCGATCCTGTGATACTTCCTCCCGGTCTAATTTCGTAAACGCAGTGGACGTGGACGCGCTTCCAAATCAAATTGGATAAAATCGAGACCAGAAGCGCTCTACGGAGAACCAATATATCTGCCGTAAACGCGGGCGACGGGTGTGGCTGAAGACCCGACGCTCGCTCCTGCTCTACGTTGCTGCGTACATATCTATTGTCGCGAAACGGGAACGTCCCCACCGAATGTTCGTCGCAGAACTCGGCTCCCGCGGAAATATTGGGCGAAGGTGACAACGGAAGAAACCAATACCGAGTTCTCCGAACGCCGTGCGATGTCAGGCCGCTTTGATGCCTGCATCGGTACTTCGGAGTGGAGCTTGACATTCTCTACTTGAAGATGGTCTAATGACCTTCATTCAAACTAGACACCGGCCCCGGGAATAATTGAACATCCCGTCTCTGTCTCCTATAAGTAACTCCTCCATTATTAACACTGTTAATTGAAACACGCAGGAGCTTTTAAATTAAATATCATCGTTTAGGCACGCGGGACGCGAGAACACTTGATGCATACTTACCAAGCCAAAAAAGACTCTTTCTCTCGAACTTCAATAATATTGCTGACTAGTTCTCTAACTACTTACGAGACGCCCTGGCCTAGGCGCATCCGAAAATCTGGACATGACGATTTCATTGGATGGAACGGGATCGGTGACGCACGGGAGTCGCGTCTCCAATCTGTGTCGCGGTTGTTCCCTTGGGCTTCAAGTCTTTCCCTGAAAACAACGGATCAATCGGCCCCATGAAGTAGAGTCTCCTAGCTTGCCCCAAGAGGCGCTGAAGCTCAGACTTGACCTCAATTCCAAAAGTATGTTAAATAAGTTGAACTCGTGCTCTTGTAAGCTATCGAGGGTTATTTTTAGTTCAGTCTCTCCACTTCTTCGGGGCTGATGGCTTTCTTTGCAGTTCTTAGATCTCAAGTTGACGAGAGGGATAACTCAGACAGGATGTATGAATAGTATAATTCGTTCGCGTCTCTCAACGACGTATCTTTCCTTTCATTTATTTCTCGTGCTACAATTCTAAGCATCGGTCCTTCTTTCTCTTCCATTCATTAGCCTAGCGACTCGCAAGAGGACAGAGACTTGGGCTATAAATTGTTACATATCATCCACGGAAAGGTAGTCGATCAAAGAAGGTATTGAAAAAGTGCTGCTAATATACAAGTGACAATGGTATACATGAAGCACCCTCCCGGACATGCGTACGATCCACCCTTCATCAACCAACTGAAATCCATCCGAAAACCGAAATCAAAGCACTAGCAGTGAAAAAAATCAGCATAAAAACCAGCATCAACAAAAGACAGCTCCAAACCTGACAATCCATGGAACCTAATTCGCTTTCACTCGTACCGAGTTCGTTTACTCACTGCAATCATAATTTGGCGTCGAAACCCACTGCAGAACAACGAATGATCCACTTACAGGAGCGAGAGGGTGATATCACCATTGACCTTGGCCTGGATGGCGATTTCGACCTCCAAGTTAAGGTCCAACCTGAGCTTCACCGCCGCCTTGGGGGCGACAGCTCCAGCGCCGACGCGGGCGGTTAGCTGGCCGTCCCTAGCTTCGGCCTCAGCAGTAGCCCCGAGAACAGACATACGAGTTTGAGCAGCAGACATTATGATCGTTATGGGGAGTCTCGCAAAGATGCGACAGCCCTTTTATATGAGGATTGAGGGTAGGAGCAGCATCACGCCACGGTATGGAGGGAAACGGTTGCGAGATTCCATTGGCATTTCGGAAATACGTCGAATGAACGTGTCTGTACCCGAGACGTAAGATCTGCTGGGGCTTTGAGACCGGTGGGGTACTTGCATGGTAAGTTTGACAGAGCGTGAGTCCAGCCGATGAGTCGCGGCCTCAGGTTACACGAAGGTACGTCGAATGAATATGAACATGTATGGACAAGCCCCTTCCAAGCTTGAGATCAAGCGAATAAGCCAACGTGCTAATATCACTCTGGGGACCTTCCCTGTAGGTTTACAGCGAGGCCTCGGGAGAATTTCAATGACGCGATCGACGCGCGGCATTGTATTCTATTATATTGCCTTCAGTTACACGCAGGTCATGGGAGGTCTGATATTGGGCTTTATCGAACACGCCCAGTCGGCGTTCCCATGGGTATGGACTAGAACGCGAGTGTATTGTAACGAGAACATGAAATCAAGTCTAGGTTGTCGCGTAAGCATCGCAATTGAGTCGATGGCAACTGGTTCCGCGGACCGGAACTGTGGACCTATAAGCGCCCATAAGACATCAAGCGTTTCTGGTTGTTTCCAAGACGAGAATACTCATGATTAGGAGGATAGCCGTAGAAATCGATGAGGGTAGTAACAACAATCTGATATAGCCTTCCTGTGATGTTTACAGTTATAGAGAGCGAATCCAAACAGAGAGTAGTAAAGTTCGCACTGCGCCGACGTTGCGTATTCCTCGGTCTCATTAGAAAGAAATTTGGTTGTAAAAACTCACTTTTTACAGCAGGAATAGTATCGCATTACAAGAAGCTACCCGTTTAGCGTGGTCAACCGGGCCACTCAGTGTTTCGCCACTGCACTACTACTCGCGGCCAAAGAAACATCATTATAAGAAAGCCCAATTGGAAGAAATGATGACCTTCAGCTAGGATCGAATTTCGAAAACGGGCTTCTGAGTCCAGGACAAGTAGATACCGGATTATGACCTCGCTATTGTTGGCGATAGGCTGGCGCGAAAGAATGCAAGGTCAGATTGGACGTTTGGTTGCTGTTTCTCGAATAAAGAGGCATAAGAAGATTGCATGAGATTTATCGAGTATTAGAGTGCCAGCATGTCAAGATGGTGGTGGTGGGACACTGGAAACCCACGTTTGACTTTTCGGAAATCTCCGAAGCCTCTCTTTCTTGGACCACGACCACGACGGACGACCCGTACTAGCATAGTAAAGGCGTATCAGGTTTCTTCTGCCACGCTTCCCTGGCGATGTACATCGTAAAAATGCACGTCTTGCTCGATTCGTACTACCTATGTGTTCTAACAGGATCTTACAGATGACTATCTGATCTCTGTAGCGAACGAAATGCGAACATTATTTAGCACCTGCACGTGAACGGACGAGCTTTGCCTCTCTGCTTGTGTGCTACCCGTCTGTACCAAGATATTGGGTTGATTGCTCCCAGGGGTCGAATGCCAAGGGAACCTGTGGACGCGTTGATGGTCCCTCCCTCCTACATCATTTCCATCGCGAGTATCCAATACCTATCATTTTCATCCTCGGTAGATGACCTGACTCTTTCGAGAGACATAGGCCCGACGCCGTCCGTCAACATTTGGCCCGATATCGCCCATCGTCCTGCGTCGTGTTTCAATGACTCCAGCGTCTACTTCTTCCTCTATTCCTCCCTTTTCCCGTGCTTCAATTCTGGTTTTATTTAAACTTGATTGGCCTGGTCTCTCAGAACGTAACAGGATTTGGTATCCAGTCATTACCTCTGGATCAGTCTTTACTCTGTGAAATGATGATTGTGTATCTCTCCTGATAATGTTCCATTGCGACTACTACTTCATAGCCTGCCTAGCTCAATCGGATAGAGCGTCAGACTCTTAAGCAATAGGCGGGTATCTGAAGGCTGGGGGTTCGACCCCCCCGGTGGGCTACTTACCAATGTTTTTTTGGCTTCGAACGCTCACGAGTCACAATCGTAGGTCCGTACTACGTAGGATGAGGGCTGACTCGGCTGAGGGCTCGCTGCTCCAGAGTGACTACGTTGCACACGAAACCTTTGGGAAGTGCGGAAGGCCGGGCAGGATTTATTGCTGGTTTGAGATCTTGCTATCTGTTATGCGGAACTAATTTTCATTCTTCAACACAGCTTTTGCCAAGCACCTGGCATTGTAGGCGTATTCTGTTGCTTATAATGCTGGGATCTCTGAGGACAGCATCGCGTGCAGCGCCATCGGATAACAACAGAAACTAAAAAGATTGTATCGGAACCGGCGCTACTTCCTAATACACAAAGCAATCGTGCAATCTTGGTATTTTCCATCTACAAGTTTCCTGTATACCATCCGTTCTGACTTCTATAATCAAGGTTGACTGTCAACGTCCTCATCGTTCCGGTATCCAACATGCAAACAAAAGTCTAACCTCATACGAAACACGCAACGCCCCGGTTGTGATTACGCTCACAAAAATTATTTGCTGATAAACCAATAAGCTTCGAGTCAGAGCGAACATTAAATGCGAAGCTTCAAGAGTTCAAGTACTCACAGCAGTGAAAGCGTGATGTCACCATTGATCTTGGCCTTGATAGTTAGGTCAACCTCGAGGTTCAGGTCTAACCTAAGCTTTAGCGCTTCCGCTCCACCCACTTCGCTGATCATATCCTGGTCTTGGAAGGGAAAATTAGGTGCGCCAAGGATAGAGGCGTAGAGAGCTGGTTCAGATATTTTAACGTCGTCGAAGATGGCTCTCTCTTATCTAGCGACTAAATCGTCGGTGAGTAAACCAGCTGCCTGGGCGTGTCCACTTAGACTAATTCTGTTTGTATGGGTTCAAGTCCTCCAGACTCCTGGGAAGGGATGTGAATTTCGTGACAGACGGGGCGTGATCGCATTTATGCTACGGTCCTCGGGATGGAAGAGACGAGTGGCGGCGGAGGCCCTGCAGGCGTGCGAATCGCCGTGACTTGGTGTCTAAGGGCGGTCAATGTCGATCAGCAGGATCGCTATTTCTATGGGTCCTTGTAGGGCCATCCTTCGACGCCAACTGCACATTCCCAAGTCTGTGGTATATGCTTCTCTTCTAGCTTCAAGTTCGTTTGTTGATTCAGAATATCAATACCTGCCTCCATTAGGGTGCATGCTTCGCATTTTGCTTCTTTCATTTTAGTGTGCGGTTGACTGGCTGTTTCCCTCAGGTCTTGCAACGATTAACTCAGCGTAGAGGGGATGCATGCACAAGGTGTACGAAGCTATATCGCGGTATACTGTATACGATAATGAGTTTGAATTTTGACCATATATATTTGTAATATTGTTCAGACTATATATGCGTCCCTTTCCGCTTGTTCAGACGCGTTGTGAGACGTCATTGCCCCACGTCCCCTCAAATTTGCCGCTCGAAACAAATGTGGTCTAGTATGCCCGATATCACTTACTAACGTTGCTGCGGACCTGTCATAACAGCCTCTTAGATTCCACTTCCTCACGTCTCATAAGCTCCTTAGCTCATTAACATTTCGATTTCGCCGACCTTATCGGTGCGAGGGTTGGAGGGTACGTATCCAAGCTCATCTTTAGGACCCAGGATTACGGCGAATACACCCATTCGCTTCTCAGAGTGACTAGTAGTGATACAACTCAAAGTTCTCAGCTTGATATGCTTTTGGCTCATGATCATTCTGCGAACCAAAATTCAGACCTGACGATTATTAATTGACCTAGTTCCGGTTAGAAGCGGATTCGTCGACGCGTTTTGATGTTGAGATCATTACCACCCTACTGCGAAAGTCCTTCTGAAGTCATGCTGTTTCATTCTAAAGATACACCTGCGGGAGAATGCTGATATTCATCTGTTATACGCACTGCCGGTGGCATGGTTGTATTCAAAATTCAAGGTGCCTCATTCGGTTTCTCGATAGCCGCTGGTGTTCGCTAGAATTCTAAACTAAGCGGAAGCTGATATTAGCATCTAAGCCGCAGTTTGGATGCATAATCACAGTCGTGTAACTCGAAGATAACCGCGAAGGTCAATCCTGCTGCAAATGGCATCATCATTCTCCATAGAAAAGCTAGGACGGCTTCGCAATATAACATATTTACATACAGCGCTGAAGGCTGGTCTGGAACAAGTCGCGATACTTCGCGAAGACCGGTTGCGACATGTCGTTGTCAAAGGGAACGGGGAAAGACATGACGTGCTCTCCAAATGGTAGTGAAGACGACGGGGACCTAGGATAGTCGGAAAGCGTCATCTGTGAGACATCTCGAGGGCTAGAGCTCTTCGTAAGCGAACGAAGTCTAATTGGTGTTTGAGTCCACCATCGTGTAGTACTTCCTTACGCAAGAGATGCACTTGGTACGATGCCACCGATGGAAGAACAGGAATGTGGGACCCAAGGAAAAGTAAAGTAGGTCTAGACAGAGCTGTCACCTCAAGAACTGAGCCATCAGAGTTGAACGAGAGGAGGGTTTGGAGCCAATCATGCTAAAGCGGTAGCCCGGAGTATTGTCACGAGTTGCTGTCCTGTCAACAGTACATCTTGGCCGCGAGAGCGGCAGTACTGTATAGAGTGGCTTACGCAGCTACCGATGCTCTCCGGTGAGAGACTACTGGCAGGAGCTTTGCAGAAAGCGATGATGGTGAGAAGGAAAGCTTCAAATTGTGCCGTGGCAGCGCACCGTCGGCAACTCCGATCAACTGATCGTAGATGCGGATACGGACCGAAGACCGGTATCGTTTGAAAAAAGAACCGCGGAATCAGTTTCCCGCTTTGTTCCCAACTTCTGAAGATGCATTGGTGATGTTCCCTGTTCTCAGAAACGTGTATAGACTGCATCTACGCACTAACGACCTATCATTTCTTGCACCTCTACAATCTCTCACGGTAATCTCGATTCGATTTGCGCTCCAAGAAGTCTGCCCCCGTTGCATCTCCATCCGGATAAATATTCCACTTACTATTCCCGTATTTCTGTCACGGTACCGAAAATGGCGCCGGGTCCTTTGAAGCCGCAAGCGGAGACGCAGACGAGCATGTCAGTCTATGAAGGGGGTACTTGAAAGTTGAAGCCCTAATAATGGCACACTAACAAGAGACTAAAGGAACGCGACAAAGGCACATGAACGATGTGATATTATTCGGAAAGAAGAAAAGAAGGGCGATGGCACGTGTAGTAATGTACCTCGACAAAGAATAGATCTCAGAAGTTGATGCAAGGTGGTCTATGGCACAATAATAGCTGGATCAGACAAAATTATGAGGGTTATGATGTGCGTGCGGTTATGTGCACGTTTAGGTTAGATTATAGCAACGCGGCGATGCGGCCTGCCTATTGAGAAAGACGAAAGCCTGAGTCAAGGGACCCCGTGTTCTCTTTGTGTTTCTTCGATACCCAGGTAAAAAACTCGTTTTCTCGGGAACTTTACATTCTTTTGAAGAACCTTCTCGGATGGTTTGAATGCACGTCCGGACTCCAAGTTCAGATACATTCCATACATTGCGTTGAACCGAAATCTCTATATTTACTACTTGGTCTTCAATCGCGGAATGGAATGTAACGCATGCGGTAACTTGAATTATTGCTTGGGGTTTTCTACCATTTCAAACTGAGCTTTACGTACCGCGAGCTTGGTACTCCTACTCCTCCAACATTAATCAAACTCCTAAGAATGACGAGGCACCCGGTTTCCAGATGCCGCTCCAGTAACGCTGCTCCAACCCCCCCGTTTTCAACATATGCGGGTCTATCCCTGCGTATAAAAGAGCCAGTTCCTTCAAGCTTTTGACTCAGACACCACCTATACAAGTATCATGTCTTATCAACCCGCTACTCAATACGCTACTGCCGAGAACACCGCCTTCACTGGTGAAAATCAGGTCGGTGAAGCTACCAACCGAAGCCTCGGGCGCGGTGGTGTTGGCAAGCAAAAGGAGGCTCTCAAGCTCAGGTTGGACCTCAACCTCGAGGTCGAGATCGCCATCCAGGCCAAGGTCAACGGCGACATCACCCTCTCCCTCTTGTAAGTCCAATTTCTCTGTTCATTTTGCATTTGAATTTGGGTCTGACTGCGCGTTCAGGGAGTAAATATTCCAAGAGACTATTGCTTGAATTGAGCGCACCGGTCGGGCTACAGGTCAGTTTTCGCGTCGTTGTTCGTTCATCTGGCGTCGTAGTCTTACCAAGGTTGTAGAACTGTTGTCAAGAATCTCTGTTAGTCGGACTTGTTCACGTCGTTACCTCGATACAATTTTACCATCCATTCAAATCCCTACTTTTTCCCTTCGCCAAATTGCTTCCTATACTTTCACTATCTTCTTCCCAGCTACTCTTTCTTTAATTTTCTTCGTCAATTCACATCAATTATCGAATCGTACGGCTTTTATGTTGAATATCAGTGTTGCTTCATGTTCAAATATTCAAGCATATTCACCTTAATATCTGAATAACGGGTTTGACGGCCGCACGTGCAAACCATTTTGATACGATCAAATAACCAGAGACCCAGTCCAAGGGTGCTAGCAAAGAGCAGGAATTATAGGCATGGAATGCAATAGAAAGTTCGTCTCAAAGTTATGAATGTCCGATACACTGAGGCCACACAAGGATGTACATGTTACGAGGTTCAAGGACCGAGTGAAATGAGCGCGACAAATGCTCTGGTTAAACTTTCCTTTTGCTCTTATCTATTGGGGCGTGACATACGGGAAAGCGCCAAGTCTCGAGGAAGGAAGGCCAGGCAACTGAATTCATCGTAACTGAAGGCCATCGTGGCAAGCGCAGAGTTAAGAGTTCCGGCCCGATTCAATCCGACCTTCCATAAACAGCTCAAGATTTTTGATCGCACAGTACTACGCCTAATACGCGATGGCAGCAACTACTGCACGATGGGTTTCGTGGGTGAGGTCACAGTTCATCTCTTGTAGACCTTTGGACTAGCGATAAACTGTCGACATGTTGTACATCGTCGTGACGCGTCCTATTCAAGCGTCAATATTTCAATGGTCAATGGTTCCCGGCCCGTAGCCAATACAATACCCACTCTTTCCGGCTCCGCTGCTTCAAAAGCACCGTTTTCCCGAATACCCCGTTCTCAACCACAATTCCCCAATACGAAGCATCACCGCTTTCGTCGTATACAGTTCTTTTGAGACACGTTTTTGTTGCTTTTCTCCATCAGACTTCGAGACCCGAGGCCACAACCAATAATACAACCCCAGTCCAAATCTGCCGACACGCGCTAGACGCCACGCTGGTTAAATGATTCCGTCACTCTTTTCACCGCCAATCCGCCTCCTTAATTGACGCCACAACTTACGCCACGCCTGGTCTAGGCGCTGCGTTGTTACCCCGCGCCACTTACTCTTTCTATTCTGATGCGTAGCACCTCAGTCATTGGACGGCTTCCTTTCCTCCGGCATCCAACAAGCTACTGTCTCCCTAGAGACATGCAAGTCGAGGTCGCTCTAGGAGGGGGAAAAACGACACATGATCACTGTGCAATCTTCCAGGTTTCGTTGTCGAACTCTGATTTACCCTCGTTTTTTGGTGGTACCTCGAATCGAAGGAAACGTTGCCTGCGTGCGATCACATCACCGTGATATTGGTAACGGCTTTCGGGCCGCGAAGGAAAAGGTTCCGCCAAGTGCATTCCTCCGCGCCGTCGCAACTCTCACCCAGTCCCCCCTGTACCGCAGGCTGCTCTGATTTTAATTTGATTTGGAAAAGCGAAGGTCACCATGCCGCACGGTAGCGAAAAACACTTGACAGCAATATAACCCATCTCTGTAAGGCTCGCCGTATATAAAAACCTTGCCCATTTCGATAGTAGTCTTCATTCCAACAATGTCTGCCCCACAAACCCAATTCGCACCTACCCAGTCTTCCTCCGTCCTCGGTGGACAGATCGTCGGCCGCTCTGAGCGCCAGGCTGTTGCCCCTCCTGCAGCTTTGAAGCTCCGTCTCGACCTCAACCTTGAGGTTGAAATCGCCATCCAGGCGAAGGTCAACGGTGACATCACCCTCTCTCTCCTGTGAGTGTATTGGCCAGCTTTGCGCACCCTTGACCTGACTGTTCTTGCAGCGAGTAAATGTCTCCTAGCCTCTTGAGTTAGAGGTGGCATTCGGTCGTCAGATTTCGGGTAAGGGTTTTGCTAGTATATATCTGCCAAGGCTCATTTGGATATTTAGGCAGAAACAAACATGTCTCTTACCTATGTCTTGTATTAAATGTCATACCTTCAGTTCTCTTTTCTCGTACAGCCTTGTAGGCGTATTTGGTAGTGCATTCGTACCTATTAGATATCAATATCAGTGTTGCTTTTGGATTATTTCATTGAGTGACTCACAACGACGTGTAGAACGGGTTGGAATTGACGACGCGTTTCCGAATTCAAGTGTCACCGGATGGCTCGGTGCTAGCATTGGATACTGCACCTTTGGTGCATTGATGTCCGGTCAGCTGTGTCCTTGACGAGTAATCTGGTATATGTATTTCGGAGCAATATGTCCACGAAGGCGGGGTATTTGCCACCTATCCAAAGATTCGAAAGCGGGCGCTGCGTCAGAAGTACTAGCCTTCGAGAGGATGTCAAAGACGCGAAGGTGTAGCTTAAGACGGGAGACGTGAAGTGAAGTCGCTGGGCTGACACGACAGATAGTCTATTCGCTCATGAAATGAACGTTGAGAAAAATGTTGAATGACTGTGAAACCGATGGCTGCACGAAGCGGAGTTGCGTCTGCCCGATCGGGAAAGAAACCAGCTGAGCACTTGGTGATTAGAGAATACGAATATCGTCTATGCCGTTCACTTCGTTAAGCATAATCTTTCTGGATCTGTCCTCATGACAATCCCAGCGTAGCGATGCAAGAGAAGAAGGGTCGGTACCGACGGCAGCTTTGACGACCTAGACCACGAGTGTTCATCTTCACGCGGTCTAGGTGGCGTATCTTGCCTCATTTGCACCCACTTGCTGACGACCCGACGACAACTCTTCTGTACGATGTCACGCTTGACATATAAACTCTCATGCACAAGTCGTTGGTGGGCACAAGCCCAGTGACACTGTTATTCGAGAGACGGTGCATACAGAGGCCGCAGCCTGTACGAGGACGGAACCAAAAGAACGACAATTTCTGAAAACTGGATTTTGACCTGAAGCAAGAGTCTTAGCGTGACTCGAGAAGGAGATAAAAGACCCACTTTGGAGTAGTAACTGGACGACTATATGCGCCTCTCAGTACGCGGAAGAATCACTCCCTAGCAAAGCGAGATCAGCAGGAAAGTAACGGTCAGAGATATGATGACTCACAAGAGCGAAAGGGTAATATCTCCGTGAACCTTGGCCTGAATAGAGATATCAACCTCCAAGTTCAGATCCAACCTAAGCTTGCGGCCTTCTTCATTGCTCCTCCTCCTTGCGACCGGAGCAGGAGTGTCATCAACAGCACCGGTTCCGCTGATAGAGTCCCATTCCTGCATTCCATTCAGACTACTGTTGGGTACGTACTCCCATTCCTTTCGTCGACCGCCGTAACCGGTGCCGCTAACGGAATCCCAGGCGGAAGCGGTGCTGATGCTGCTGGGTAAACCGTCGATATGGCTGCGCGTACTGGTAGGAGAATCGCTGTAGTAAGGGAGCCCGCTGACTGTGTTAGAATTGTGGGACATGATGGGCGTTGGAGTTCAAAGTTGGTCGAACCCTTTTATACCGGGAAGGGGCACCGGTAACGTTACACACACGCCACATTGAGGTACGTAACTATGAACCGAACTTGGGAGAACCGCGGTTTCATGAGTGTGTATCTGTTTGGTTCCACTTTGCTTCTTGCTCTCACCCATTATCTATCTTTGCTGCGTACGGCTGGACACCGACCAAGGCCTCCCGTACGACGTCAAAGGTGACAGAAGGTGACGTGCTCAACGAGGAGGAGGGTATCAAGACGTCGGGATTGTAGTATGTACGGAAGCAATGGTAATTGTTCTGGTTCATTTCCGTTGAACGCTTACGGCTTTTTTTCTAGGCTCACCACGAATTCTACTAAGCCGACAGGTCTCTTATTCTGTGCGATGGCACCGCTGTCTCAGAGACTCTGCCCTCGCTACCAAGTCGTGCTCAAGTCCCTTTTCTGACTAGCGTTGGAGCGCGTAGGTACCTGGAGAGAAGGCTGACTGAGAGCCCGTTTTCAGAGCCAAGGCATTGTGAAATGCTCGCCGAAAGCGCCAATCGGACCTCAGCATATCGCGGATAGCAGGATCCGACGCCTATGGCGTGGAGTTCGACTCTCCCGAAATGTCATGTCTTTCGATACGTTCGTTTGGCGTGTCTCTTTAATGGTAACGTCTAGCAGACCTGTCGTTTCCACGAAAGTCCCCACTTTCACGTCGGGTCTAGTTGGGCAACTATTTCGATTGCATGCCTGCGTTCCCAGGTAAGCATGCTCAAACTTCAAAATATGATCAACGCGTATCTGATAGATTTAACTGCAGATAGTAATGTATGATCTGCGGAATCAAAAGAAAGACGGTTATTAAGGTCCTTGCATCATAGCCTGTTTCAGTATTGCGAACAACTGCCTATCGCTGCTCTCCTTTCCCCTCTGTAGCACAGCGATGGAAAGAAGCAGCAAGTGTGTTACCTTGCTTGTCAAGGTCTCTCTAGGTCTAAAATCTTCGCTTACCAAGGAGAGGTCGTCACGTGTTGCACGTGATATGCGCGTCATGATTCTAATTTTTCCACCGCTTTTCATGGTATCCAAAGGTATAGCTTATCGAGGGCGTCCCGGGTAGACAGATAAACTGTGGTTCGCTCGAGAGCCTGAGAAAACATGCAGGGACCTGCTTTGGAGGCCCATGGAGGGTGAGTGCACACTGCACCTAGGGTGGTTGCCGCTTCTCTCCAAGTAAGCACTCTCCAGCTGGGATTTTTTTTAGCATTTCATTAACAGCTACAAGTACACTAACTACTAAGACACGGTGAAGGTGCAGGTCCTCAGGCACCATGTTCCATTCTTCAGGTCTTCTGAATCTCTGTCCTCGGATTTTGGTAGTAGTGTATGGTTGATCAACAAAATCACATTGTTGTACTCGGAAGTGCAAAGCAAGCTACGTGAACACCGCTCAAGCAAGGTATCAAAGTCGTCGTCCGACGACCGCTAGTATGAGAGAAAGGGGAAACCGTGACGTTAGCACGTGCGTTCACCGGGTTCACCGTCTCAGACATCACTGCCATCGCGGTGCATCTTCCAAGTTCTTCTAGTGATCCTCTAAGTCATATTCCAAGATTCTCAACTCAATGTCGTGCCTCACCTGCAGCAATTGCGGATTCGTCAACTTCCTCCCTCCCGAGCCACAGCCGCAAATTCTCAAAACCATCCAGAGCTCCGACGGTCTCGTTTCCCACTTTCTGCGTGGTTCACGGCCGTTGCTCGACTCTGTGATGAAAGACGAAATTGCGAAGCTAGTTCAGCTGCGGTCTTTGTATGATGCCCAACTTCAAGAGATCCAGTTGCGTCAGTACCCAGTCTTGAAAGCCCTGGAAAATCGGAGGTCAATCTATGCCCCCATCCGTAGTCTCCCCCGGGACATTCTCATTGAAATCTTCCATTTGGTTTGCCACTCTTGGTTGCAAGAACAGGAACCAAAAAGGGGCTACTGCCTCGAACTAAAAAATCATAGTCTAAACATGTTGGGGCCTCTTTGGGATTTAGGCCGCGTCTGTGGGCTTTGGAGAAATACGTTACACACCTCTCCAGCATCCTGGGCTCAGGATATCTTAGTGAAGGCCCCTTTCTCCAAGCACGCCCGCGAGATATGGCAGACATATGTCAACCGCACAGGCGAACATCCTTTCAGTATACATATCATCTACGAGAGCGACAGGTCGACAAGAGACAACGAAATCATATCGTTACTCGTTCAATCCTGCTCTAGTTGGAAGAGCCTACGCCTTGAGACCCTCACATCTCGTATGCACCACCTGGAATCTATAGTATCCCGCCTTCCCGTCCTGCAGACAATTGAAATATGTGCCATCGAAGACGACTTCTCTGATCATCGCTTTGACATGTTCTTGAATTCCCCGCAGCTATGGAAAGCAATCCTTCCAACCTTAGGGATCCATCAAGTGAAGTTACCACCCGGGATAACTCATTTTTCTGGACGCGTCACTTGTTCTGAAGATCTACGACTTCTTTCCCAGCTACCCAAGCTCAGAACGTGTTGTCTTCTATGGGTAGTATTCCCGAAGGAAGCGCCGGTGGTTATAGCACAAGCCCGCCACCTTCACGTCGATTCTTACTTTGCCCTCGACTTCCTTACTGCGCCAATGCTCGAAAGTCTGGCCATTATGCCCATTAACGACTTTTCACAAAGATGGTTGTTGGCGTCAGACTGCATCACTCGTTTCCTCCGTCAATCGGGATGTCGCCTCGAGAGCTTAAGCATGTCCATGGAAATGCTCAGCTCTGAGCCGTCAGCCTCGGTCCACAGCATTTTCTCATCTGAAGCATGTTTGACAATCTCTTACCTCAAGCTTGAATTCTCCTCGGAATGGTATGGCGCTGCCGAGGCCCTCGCCCCTTCTTCGATCCTACCCAATCTACGCCACCTCGTCCTCTGCATTGAGGCTCAGCATCTCCGTCGTACGAAGGCGGAGCGGTTTGCTCTCTTCGATATGATTCGTTCCCGCCGTGATGCAGGGCTCAAAACGATCGAAGTACAATTTGAAGACCGCGGGTGGGGCAGTGGGGATGCTGAGTTGGAAGCAGATATCCGAGATCTTATTGGGGACAATTTGGAGATGCGAGTCGGGAAGTGGGGCCGTTTGGTGGACATGTTTCCATGTTGCTAAAACGTGATTGGGATAAGACAGAGTTTGCGCAAACAAGAGTCTTTATTCTTGAGAGACCAAACAGTGCTGATAGATACGAGCAAAATAGGCTACATGTCATAGACATTTGAGACTACGTGGTGCTAGCACATGTTCACCAAATAGCGTCGTAGTCGTGGCTTGAACCGCCTGGACATTGTCGCGTCGCAGAGCCGGGTTTTCTTGAGAAGGGTAAGAGTCTGAACATTTGGTCTCTTCTAAATCTAAATAAAGCGGCCCGGGACCCGGCCGCGGGTCGCTTAAATTAGAACGGTTCTTTCACCTGAGTCACACTGGCGACATGGACGTCGATATCAAAGCCATTGCTGGACCGTCATATTCATCTGTGGTAATCAGACAAAACTCTTCTCGTCCTTATCCTGGGCACACCGACAGCCCACCACCGAAACTGAGTACCCCGACCGATGCCACCAGTGGCCCAGTGGCAACACCGGGTCAGGCCGTTGCAGGCCCTTCTATGATACGACCATCTGACGGAACGCCGGTGAGCGTCTTGGATGCTCTGTGCTACCTGTATGCCATCCGGGACCAGTTCCCTGACAAGCCGGAGGTTTACAATCGCTTTTTGGATATCGTGAGGGATTGTGAAAGCAAATTGTGCGTCGTAGTATCGTCTGAGCTTAGCATTCTCGCTCATCTTATTCCCTCAGCATCGATATTCCTAGCACGGTAAAACAGGTGGCACTACTGTTCCATCAGCACCCTAGGCTCATCGGAGGATTTAATACGTTTGTTCCACCTGAGTATCGCGTAGACCCCTTTGGTCAGAGAACCATCGGTATTAATATTCCGTAGGGATGCTGCTGAATAATATTTTCCCGGGTCATCCATTTCCTCTCTTGTCCTATACATCCTTACATTGGCACTTATCATTCTGTAATGCCATTGCAGCGTCCATATATCTTGACCCGTTACCTCAGGTCGACATCGTCCACAGCTGGTCTGTGATTGCGGTAGTTCGAAAGGATTTAGAGGGAATGGATGTATCCACTGCTACTCTGGACTTATGCGCTAGTAGATAATGGTGCTACGATTGATATCACTTCTCAGTGTTCTCACAATGAGCCACGAAGGCCGATAGGAGTAGTTTACTTCCATTTAAGTACCTAATCAATCCAGTTATCGCGGCCAGTTTTCGTAAACACTCGATATAATCGATTTCGCCGGGATGAATGTCACCACACTTAAACTAGGTTTGATGTTTAGACTGTGGACATATTCCCCAGTTTCACTCAATGAGACGAAGCGTGGATATACATACCAGGGTTGCATAGACGGATGCCCACCACATATGAACTCTACCCAGCAACTATAAACTCTGTCTCATTCAATGACGGTGTAGGAAAATATAGACGAGTGTTCTTGACTCGGCGGGTTCCAATCTTTGATCTGCATCTCCAAATTATCCCCATTTAGTTCTCTCATTTCCGCTACGGCCCTGTCATACTTGTCCCAGCGTTCACGCCCATCGCCCTTAAACTGTAGCTCAATCGATTTTATCAGCCCAACATCACGGCGGGAGCGTAAGATATCGCGCATGAGATACCACTCCTGTGCAGGCGTCGTTAAGCAAAGAATAAGATGGCGTAGATTGGGCAGGACAGAGGAAGAAGTGAGGACCTCGGCAACTTGATCGAATTCTTCACTGAGCTCAAGTTTAAGGTGGGAGATGGTATAACATGCCTTCAATGAAAGCATATCGCCAATCAAGGTCGGTGGCACCGAACCTAACATTGGCATCCACATACTGTAACTCAAACTCTCGAGATGGCATCCCGATCGACGCAGGAAAGAATTGATATATGCTGATCCTTGTGACGTGGATTCGGAAATGGTCAAACTGACGAGGAGAGGTGCAGTCAGGACGTTGAGAGTGTCTGCAACATCTACATAGAGATGACAAAGCTCCGCCATAACCACCGACGCCTGGAATCGGAATTTGACCGACGGCCCCCTCAACCGAAGGTAACACGTTCTGAGCCTGGGTAGGTGGGAGAGAACATGCAAATCTTCCTCACAGTCGATGTATCCCGAATAATGAGTTATCGTGGGCGGTAACCGCACTGTCCCTTGGCTTAAAATGGTTGCTCGCCATAGCTGCGGGGAATTCAAGAACGTGTCCAAGCGATAATCAGGGTCATCATCGATGATATATAAGTTAATTGTCTGCAGGAAGGGAAGATGCGATATAGATCGCAGGTAGTGCGGATGGGTGCACAAGTACACATTCTTCCAGCGATAGCAGGATTGAATGATGAGAGAGATGATTTCCTTGTTGTCTGCCGTTCCATTGTCGTCATAGTATACGGCCCGAAGATTGAGAGGATGTTCGCCTGTGCGCTCGAGATAGGTCTGCAATACCTCGCTAGCGTGCCTGGAGAAAGGGGGGGCTACCTTGACATTCCGAGCCCAGGATACTGGCGAGATGTGCAACGTATCCCTCCAAAGCCCACAAACGCGGCCTAAAACCCAAAGGGGCTCGGATAGATCCAGACTATCGTTATATATTCTTGCGAAGCGGTTCTCTTTAGGATCCCGCCGCCAAGAGTCGCAAACGAGATGGAAGATTTCGATGAGAATCTCCCGGGGGAGACGACGGATGGGGGCATAGATAGACCGGCGATTTTCCAGGCCTTTCAAGACTGAACGTCGGCGCGACTGGATCTTTTCAAGTTGGGCATCATACAAAGACCGCAGCTGTTTTAGCTTGGCAATTTCAGCATCGAGCAATGCATGGTCATCATCGAGCAGTGGCCGTGTCCCGCGCAGAAGTTGCGAAACGAAGTCGTCGGAGCTCTGGATGGTTTTGAGAGTTTGTAGCGGTGGCTCGGGAAGATTATTGACGAATCCGCAATTGCTGCAGGTGAGGCAGGACATCGAGTTGAGAATCCTGGAATATGGGTTGGGATATCGAATTC
This sequence comes from Armillaria borealis, assembly GCA_030435635.1. NCBI lineage: Eukaryota > Fungi > Basidiomycota > Agaricomycetes > Agaricales > Physalacriaceae > Armillaria > Armillaria borealis. The sequence continues at coordinate 248,545 of JAUEPT010000021.1, read as the reverse complement.
GTAGGAAGAAAATGAACTGGTATACCTCTCGCCACACGCTGTCAAGTTGCAGTATGAAGGTAAGGGACGCACGTGGCGGTTGTTGTCCGGCTTCTCATCCTTCTTCTCCGATCGTCTCGCTGCCTGTACTCGAGATGCACCCAGATACCTGGAAGCAAGAACGAATCACTGTTTGGCTCTGAACGTCCTCTGATGGCAGCCACTGCCCAGTCATGTCAATCTGGTTTTGCTGATTTCCTTTGCGTAGAACCATCCACAGCGGCACTCAGACTGCCTTAGCGCTTGTAGCTCGATTCCCCAGAGGAACATCGTTTGTTCTGCGCACTTGTCATGACGCTGTACCATGTGACAGTGCGGTCTTCGCTGGCTCGTGGCTACAGGCGATTTTTCGATCCCTAAAGAAATTGCAACCTCAATTTCCTTTTGTACGAGCTGGTACAACTTTCCCGGGTTCGGAAGCTGACTTAAATTAATTTACTCAGGTCAAGTGTCTCGGTCTTGAAAGAACAGCAAGGCTTTTTTTGACTTCACTCATGAAGTTATCTTCGACGTGAACACGGTAGCTGAATGTGCAGAAATCCCAAAACGACACTGATATTGGTATCTACTAGGTATATGGACACCGGTAAAATGCTAATACAATGCCATCAAAGGTGAAAACAACCCGAAGGATAGGGAGAAGGTAATCAACGTAATTCTGGGCTAAGTAAAAATGCGTCAGCATCGACAACGACTAGTACGGCGAAGGGAATCTTACCACTTGGAGCGGACAACTACGGTACAAATAACCTCTTCCGCAAGTCCTACGGAACGTTTACTCGCTGTAGAAAAGAACAATCAGCTCGGCGCGCGCCAGACGGCGAAAATCATCAACTCACAGGAGGGAGAGGGTGATGTCGCCGTTGACCTTGGCCTGGATGGCGATCTCCACCTCGAGGTTGAGGTCAAGACGGAGCTTCAAAGCTTCCTTGGGAGCGACGGTGCCCTCGGTGGAGCGGGTAGCAACGGAGGTTTGTGGTGCAGACATGTTTTACTGATACTGGACAGGTTGCTTTGGTTAGGCTTTTATATGTGAATCGTCTGGCTCAGGGTACTGTAGGATGCGAATGAGGATATCCTCGTAGTCCCGCATGTCGGGTGCCTTGTCCAGCAACTTAACTTTTTTCGTCTCGAAGCTGTAAGCCCAACGTAAAAGTTCATATTTCATAAGGAACACGCTGCAGGTTCGAAAGCTTCATTGACATGCGTCTGAGACTCGGGGTCTCAGCTCTCATAGACCAATGAAGTAGAATGCAATCCGTGGAGATACGGTACACTATGCCGTTGCCGTTAAGAATTATACGGGTTCTTCTATAGGCCCAGAATATCAAACGAAGGTCTGCATCGTGCCAGGAACGCCTATCATGTTTGCGACCATCATCACCCAGTCGCCATCTTCCGCAATTTTACTGAGTTTCCATCATGAGTTCCGTATCGAGTCTCGATGCACTTCTCTGTGCGCCATCGGAAGGAACTTTCGAAGATGACTGCGATCTTGGATTCTATGCATTCCGTCCCGTCGTTTTGAACACCAAAAAAATTTGACAGGCTAGGTTGCCAAGATCAGAAGTCACGGAAAACAAGTCCTTTGAGCAGCGGTGCTTTGGTCCATGCCCGAAGCCCATAATCCTTTCGCAGCCCTGCTGCGACAAAATTATAGCAGTCCGGCGTTCGCCCCCCCTGCTCTTCTTTTTCTTCCTTGCTTCTAAATCAGTTACCTCAAACGCGGATTACTAGTCCGTGAATATATCCACAATCTGGAAGGCGCTGTCGACAAAGTCGTTCGTCCGCTGGGGTAACGAGACTGGTTTCAAGTTACCCTTTGTGGGATTTGTAACGTGATCTCCAACTCGTCTTCTCTCTCCTGCTTAGAACCGTGCACGACTTTGGCTTTTTGAGTTTGAAGGACGAAGTAAAACAGGGCAGTCGGTTCGACCCGGATAAGCACGTTCATGAGTGGCACGGGACGCGGCGTTCAGCACACGTCTAGAAATGTCTTGGTAAGGACTCTTGGTAAGACGAATTATGGCCCTGTTCAATACAGTACCTCGCTGTATGTGGTTCTTTTTTTAACCTCGTCCTTGTCATCCATGAGCGGACTCCGAGTCTGGAGTCTGGAGGGAGTCCAAACGATTTGATCGGCTGCTTTAGGATGCATATTCATGGAATGAATTCCCATTTGCTGGAGAGCTAAGCGCGTTGAATATGAGCCAAGCAAGGGCGTGTGTATGATATTCATAACTACCGCGGCCGCAACTTCGCGCGAGTTTCGAGACTGCGATAGTACAGAAGCGCGTTTGTCATCCATCAGCTGCTCAATATCAACACCGGTACCGGTGAACCCGTTTCGTTCCCACCCATATAACTCTCACCGAGGACTGTGTGCTCAAAATTCGACAGGTGTAACAACCGTATGGAGTGGCGCGCGCCATCATACCGCACTGGAAACATTAAAGTAACATCGATCCATTTTGGATCCATCGGGGCTTTTGTTTCTATTTCGGCATCCACAGTCTCACGTCTCTACTGAAGTGAACAATTTTGTACAAGTAGATATATGAGTTCCGATGATAATTAACGGTCCTGACTTAGCAGGTCTCGTCCAAGCAACTATTCCCAGGGAAAGCACGGAAAGCTGCTTCCATATCATCTCCATTTGATACATGTACTGAGCCTGGAACTGTGATACAATAGTTTCATAGTGACTATCATAATGATGAGGATTTGCCACTCTATTTCTTCGTGGTACCGAGAAGTAGAGAATAAGACAGCGCAGATTAGGTAGAGTTTGGCGGTGGCGAACCAAGCTAGACAGATGAGTATTTTGCTGTTCAAAACGATACGGCGCCGATCTCCTGGTGTGGATGATGAACTGTGTATTTGTGGATTGCAATACATCCGGAAAAATGTGAGGGTGAACCCGCGTGATAGATCAAGTCTCATGGGAAGAGTAGCTTGCGAGGCATTCGAGTACACGTCCAAGCGATGATACTTAATCGAAGACATAGTCATCGCAGAGGTGTACTTCAATCATCTGCTGGGCAGGAATGTGTGATGTAGGTTACAAATGGTGCCGACAATTCGATTTGCAACGGTAGCAGGAATCAACCATTTTGTGTTAGTCCGCTTTGACATACGACCCAGTCAAACCAACCAACGGCAAGTCGATGCAATTGAGAGTTTGCAATCAAAAACAGGACGCATAAACCACATATGAATTATTTTCGCCTCTCTTGGCATGTTGCAAGATGCCTGAAGACGAATGAGATCAATAAAAACGAAGATTGGGATATTGGACATACCGTACCACTAAGGGTCCCTAAAGCCCGCGGTGACGACGAGCCTCATCAAGTCGATGGTCGCAGAAAAGTTCCTTGGCGTGCTGCCTCGAAGATCCCAAGACTCCTCGTCCTCAACGTCTCTCTCCAACTTGATAGTCATCACCAAGCCGTAGAAGTAATTAGAGAGATCGGCAAGGGGGATCGCAAACACCGCCCCGTATTCCCAGGAGCTGTTTCCCTCAGAGGAGCACTTTGAGAAATCTGCGACCCCCTTTTCCTTCTTCTCCTTCAAGTGGGTGAACGTCGCTTCGATGGTCGTCTCCAGCTCGTGTAGGTCTACCTCCGCTTGGAGGGCATCAAAGAGGAACTGGACGACCTTCTTAACGATCGTGGACACCGCAGTGGGTTCGGTCCGGGATATGACGGTCGTTTTGAACATGTCAAAAGTGAGGCCGGTACCTGGGTAGCGATCGAGGGCTTTCCAAACCGGTCGTTGGATTTCACGGAATGGCCGACGAACTTGATGACCTCTGTCATGGTGGGTTCAAGGGTCTTGGGCAGCTTAGAGAACTTGTCAAAAGCAAGGACGGCTACATAAGAACGTCGATGAGTAGAAATCCCAAGGAGGAAAATGAGGCCGACGAACGATTAGCGCTGAAGTTGTCCCTGTTGGCGGTAAATGGGTCAGATTCATCAGGATCGAGGACGACGTGAAAAGCGTACATTGAAAGATATTATGGGATAGGGTTTGTTGATGTGAAGGCGAGTTTGGAAGAAGACTTGAGAGGGTTGGTCTGGATAAGAGACCACAGGAGACAAAGTATATGTATGAAAGGACAAAGGAGACGAGGCCGAGACGTGGCGCGAGAGTCATATTTTGAGCCCACGAATTATTTATGGTGACCACGACAAAATTGCAAGCGCTCAAGTTCAGACATTCGCAGAGTAGATTTGAAGGCTTCTAGGTCGGCTGTTATCGCATTCAGCGCTCCTATGCGGGTTACTCATGACATGCGATCACATACCTGTCTCATTGACTACCGTCTTGCATTGGTACTCTAATCTTAAACCCTGTCTCGGGGTAAATCTCAAGCCATAGCGAGACGATGAGTAGATAATTAGGTGCAAGGCAGTATGGAGGCTCGATAAGTTCGGGTAATGCTCTCGTGCGTGGACCTTGCTGAACGTGAGCGAAGATTCAATAAATTGCAACCTATGACCCACACACCTGTATTATACCAAAGATCCCCAGTTCGGAGTGTGACCTGTTTAGATTCTAGAAACAAGACTGTCCGATGCTTTGGTATTTTGTGGTGGCTCGAGACGAAGGAGGCCAGTTGTCGAGGTTCAATTGAAAGGAAGGATCGCACGCGGTTTCACTGGGGCGTCAACGATTGGAGACGCCCGTCTCCCGCTCCATCGTCTCAAGCTTTCATGATGTTGGTGTTGGTGTTCATGTTTAAGGCGAACGGAATCTGACCCCGCTGGTGAGCAAGTGACATTGACATTGTTGTGTACTAGCCGATAGAGCAATGATACAACGGTAGGGGCCAAGGAGGAAGGTTATCGAAAATCATTATGAAACAACGGTCTTACGCAGACGAAGCGCACTGGAAGCCGACGTAATACCATCTCGCTGCTCCTATCGTACGTTTATTCGCTGGAAGTAAACGGTCAGCTGGAAGGGCGCGCGACGGCAATAGCCAGTGACTCACAGGAGGGAGAAGCCATTGACCTGACCTCCATGTCGTATCAAGACATACCCAAAAGGTACCAATGGTCCTGATGCGGCGGATTCCACTTCTCAACCCGCATCTCATGGTCGTCCCGAATGAGAGTTCGGATATCCCCTGAGTCCAAGTGATAGTCGTACTCGTCTTTAAACTGTACCTCAACCAATTTCAGCAGTCCTGCATCACGGCGGGAGCGCACCACGTGGAGTATGGTAGTCCACTCGTCCTCCGAATGCTGCGATAAACACAGGATGAGATGGTGTAGATTCGGTAGGACAGAGGGAGAAGTGAGGGCCTCGACGATGTTGATCATTCGGGGAGGAAGCTCAAGTTTGAGGCGAGAGATAGTAGAACATGCTTCCAATGCGAACACTCTACTAGGTGTAGCGGATGTGAATATTGCCTTGCCGACGCTCAAACTCTCGAGACGGCATCTTGATCGACGGAGGAAACGGGCGATATATTCTTGTGTAGAGGATGACCGGGGTCCTTGTGGGATACGGTTAATGGTCAAACTGCTGAGGAGAGGTGCAGATGGGACGTTGAGAACATCCACGCCATCGACATGGAGGTGAGTGAGCTGCGCCATTGTAACCACCGGAACCTCCTTTGTGGCCAGCCTCATCACCAGGTGACATCTTCTGAGGTTCGGTAGTTCGGCAAGAAGGCGAAAATCTTCTAGACAAGTGATATACCCAGAAAAATGAGTTATCCCGGGCGGTAACTTTATCTGATGGATCCCATGCCCGCGAAGACTTGCTTGCCATAGCTGTGGGGCACCTAAGCACATGTCCGAGTGATAATCATAGCCATCATAGATCTCCATGTCAATTGTCTGCAGCGCTGGAAACTGCGACATAGATTTGAAATGACGCATATGCTGGTTGGTAGCGATAATGCGCAGGTTCTTCCACCGTTGGCAGGATTGAACAAGCAGAGACAAGATTTTATCGTCTGTTACCGGATTGCTGCAGCAGACCTCCAGATTGAGAAGATGTTCTCCGGTGTGCTCGAGATAAGTCTGCAGTATCTCGAGAGCGTATTTGGAGAAGGGGGCCTGTACGACAAGCTTCCGAGCTCATGACGCTGGTGAGGCATGCAACGTATGTCTCCAAAGCCCACAGACACGACCCAAAACCCAAAGAGGCCCGGAAACGTCTAGACTATGGCGTCGGTGTCGGAGGCCCCAATCCTCATCTGCTTCCTGCCACCAAGAATCACAAACAGAATGGAAGATTTCGATGAGAATATCGCGGGGGAGACGACGAATGGGAGCATAGATCGATTTGCGACTTTTGAGGGCTTCCAGGAGTGCGCGTCGACGTAACTGGATCTCTTGAAGCTGGGCATCATACATGGGCTGCTGCTGTTCCAACTCGACAATTTCAGCGCTAAGCAAGGAATGGTCAGAGTCGAGCAATGGTCGCGACCCGCGTAGAATTTGCGAAACGAGGCTGTCAGAGCCCTGGATGGCTTTGAGTCATGGCTCGAGAGGAAGGTTGATGGATCCACAGTCGCCCGGGTACGACATGAAAGGGGAAGGCAAGAATCGCACGTGGTCTGACGCACTCCCGCTTTATTTAATATTATTATTATAGGTCGGTAAGAATCCTCTGATGCTATCAAGAAATCGGCATCTAAGCTAGTCTAAGCTGTCCAGTTTCCCTTCCACTGCCGTGATTATCATTAAAAATGGGTTACTTTCGACTGCCCACGGTACTGACATTAGTAGTTGGCTCAAACGTGACAGTCATAGTCATCGCTGATATGTATTTCAGTCAGCTAGGTCCCAATGAGTGACGATCCCGCCATTTTCGGGTGGTTAGACGACCGAGCACCGGTCTAACTAATGGCCAGTTGAGAATAAAAACAGGGGGAATGAACTTTTTCCAATTTCTTGGTCGCTTCGCTTGGCATGTTGCAAGACGCCTGAAGACAAATATAACATCAGTGAAAGCAAAGATTAAGATGTTGAATCGACCACACCACAATCACTGAAACAGGCGGAGACGACGAGCCTCATCAAGCCGATGGTTGACATCATGGTTCAAGGTGAAAGGAATCCGACCTCACTGAGTGGAATCAAAGTGACATTGGTATTGCTATCTAGTAGCCGATAGCGATACAGCGGTAGGAACGAAGGAAGGCAGATCCTCGAAACTCATTCTAGGACCTGACGAGAGTGAATCTCACTGGAAGACCGCAAAGTCGCTCTAGTACCGTCTCTCTGATGACATGGTACATTTGCTCTCTGTGATGACAAACGGTCAGCTGGAAGGACGGGAGGTAGGCCATCGCCCTGACTTCAAGACATGCCCCACAGGTACCGATGTTCTTGAGATGGTGGATTCCACTTCGCGAACCGCATATCAAAGTCGTGCCTAGTGAGAGCTCTGATATCCTCTGCATAGAAATACTCAAACCCTTCCTCCTCAAACTGTACTTCAACCAATTTCAGCATTCCTGCATCACGACGGGAGCGCACCATACCGACTATGGCAGTCCACTCGCCCTGCGTATGCTGTGATATACACAGGATGAGATGGTGTAAGTTCGGTAAGACAGAGGGAAAGATGGAGGCCTCGACAACGTCACTGATCATCTGTGGAGGAAGCTCGAGTTTGAGGCGAGAAATGGTGGAACATGCTTCCAATGAAAACACGTTGCTAGGTTTGGTTGATGTGAATATTGCCTTGCCGACGCTCAAACTTTCGAGACGGCATCTCGACCGATTGAGGAAACGGGTGATAGATTCTTGTGCGGAGGATGAATGGAAGGCTTGTCGGACAGGGACAATGGTCAAACTGCTGAGGAGAGGTGCAGATAGGACGTTGAGAATATTCACGCCACCGACATAGAGGTGAGTGAGCTGCGCCATTGTAACCACCGGTACCTCCTTTATGGCCAGCCTCACCGAAATGTGACACCTTCTAAGCTTCGGTAGTTCGGCAAGAAGGCGTAAATCTTCTGGACAAGTGATAGACCCAGAAAAATGGGTTATCCCGGGAGGTAACTTTATCTGACGGATCCCGTGCCCGTGAAGACTTGCTTGCCATAGCTGTCGGGCAGTAAAGCACATGTTCGAGTGATAATCAGAGCCATAGCCATCATAGATGTCTATGTCGATCGTCTGCAGCGCTGGTAAGTGCAAGATAGATTCGAAATGGGGCATATGAAGCTTGGCAGCGTTGATGCTCAGGGTCTTCCACCGTTGACAGGATTGAACAAGCAGAGACAGAATTTCATCGTCTTTTTCCGGCTTGCGGCAGGAGACCTCCAGATTGAGAAGGTGCTCACCCGTGTGCTCGAGATAGGTCTGCAATATCTCTGTGGCGTCTTTGGAGAAAGGAGCCTGCACGACAAGCTTCCGAGCCCAGGACGCTGGCGAGGCATGCAACGTATCTCTCCAAAGCCCACAGACACGACTTAAAACCCAAAGAGGCCCGGATACGTCTAGACTATGGCGTCGGTTTCCGTCTATCCAATACCAATTATCATCTGCTTCCTGCCACCAAGAATCACAAACAGAATGAAAGATTTCGATGAGAATGTCGCGGGGAAGGCGACGAATGGGAGCATATGTTGATTTGTGATTTTCAAGTGCCTTCAGGACTGCCCGTCGACGTAACTGGATCTCTTGAAGCTGAGCAGCATACAAGGATTGGAGCTCTTCCAACTCGACGATGTAGGCGTTGAGCATGGCATGGTCAGAGTCGAGCAATGGTCGTGACCCGCGTATAATTTGTGAAACGAGGCTGTCGGAGCTCTTGGTATTTTGTAGTTGTGGCTCGGGAGGAAGGGCGTCGATGAATCCACAGTTGCGACATGACATTGACATGAAGGGAAAAGGTAAGAATGATCGCACGTGGTCTCTCTCTTTCTTTCTCTACCAGTACCACTCGTCGCTGCTGTTGATTTCTTCGCTTTTTTTGTATCGCTCCTTCCTCTCATATTTATTCCTTCATGAAATCGTGGTCTGCGCCCAAAGCTGAGAGGAACTGAACGAGGAACACCGTCCAATCAAGCCTACTCATTGGGCAATGCGTACTGGTTATCAACGGTGTATTGGTCAGTGACTCCTTGTCTCTTAACTACTAATATTAACATCCATCTAGATACCTCTGGCCAGTCACCCTACTATCTCATTGCCATCACGACGTTCAAATCCAATATTACTCCATTTTTTTCGTCTCGTTACGCTCCGTCAGTCTTCGTGTACCCCAGGGCTCTCTCTTGCAACAATATCGTCTCGCATCATTGAAAGATCTTTTTCGCGAACACCTGGATCTAACGCCGAGAAGAAGAAGTGGCTCGACGTGTCACGGAAGCCATCGCCGAAAAGGAGAGACGGGAAAAGCTGGAGCCGTGGCGAAGAGAGTTGCAAAGGGAAGAGAGCGCCCTGCGACAACTCCAAAGGTAGGAGGAAGAACTTGCGAGGAATCAGCTTGAACTCGGCGACTACAAAAGGGACCTTACTTTGCGTATGAATCGGTTTTCCTCTACGCAATTTAAGATCACGGATTCTTCGCCTTGTGTCCTTTCTACCTAAGTATCGCACTGTGATTTCACCAAATACCGTCTTGTGTGTCTAATCTCCTGCTGGTTCCTACTATCCCTTTCACGCAATGTCTATGCTCTTTGGTTACAATAATATCTGTTCGTTTGCTCCCTGACCAATTCCCAATACCTGAATGCAGTTGAATACGGCGAGTAACGGACGACTCCCGAATTCTACTCGAATTCCACGGAGCCCAAGTCCAATCGCATCTTGTCATCTCCCGTGTGTCACTGATGGTAATCATCAAAACACATATAATTATTTAATAGAAGTCTACTGCGTGCACAGCAATTTCAATCTATGTACTCAAGAATTCGCCTTCGTCTACGTGAATCGCAAATTTGAATGATCACGGCATCTTGCTCGTGGTTGACTACTCTTGAATGAAATTCGTTAGGAAGAGAAGCAAAGAGAAGAGCAAGAGAAAATCAAACGGCTGCGGCGTTCTGTACCAATGATTACCCAATGAGGGCCTTTCAAGTTCGCGCAGTGCATCCTACTCACGCATTAAGCCTTCCTCAGGCGACACGTTCCAAATTGAAGCCTTTGTTCACTGGCATTATCATCTCCCGGCTCCGCGACAAGGGTTGCGCTGATTGTCAATAAGGGCCGTCACAGAGTGCGAGATGCGCAACTCGGACCGGGCTAGAATTACTGGCATCTCCCGCGATTTTCGATTTGTCGAGGCAAATTGCGACGGACTGACGAGATATGAGTTGGGCCATGAAAAAAAGTCGCCAAAACCGACACCACAGTTTCGGAACGTGTTCTCGAAAACGGGTAAATGGATGCGAAACCCGTGGTATAGCATCCCGTCAAATTGCGCGTCCGTTATAAGGACCCGAACCCGCTTCAACGGAAGAATGCTGTCGTATGTATCAGAATGGGGGTACGCTCTCAATATGAAATGTACAGCAGAAGCGTTTACGTACCTGGAGTTCCAGTCGCAGCCTCCTCTTCTGCGAGAAGTATTCGTGAGTAATTAAGTGTAGCTAGTTACGACGAGGCACCCGATTTGCTGGATGCATCGTGGTACAATTATAACGTTGCTCCAGCCTAGGCCCTAATCCCGGGAGTGTGTCGATACGCGTATAAAAGGACAGTCTGGACGACTTTCTTTCTTCAGTATCACCATGTCTGCCCCAGAAACCAAATTTGCACCTACCCAATCTTCCTCCGTCCTCGGTGGACAAATCGTCGGCCGCTCCGAGCGCCAGGCTGTTGCCCCTCCCGCAGCTTTGAAGCTCCGTCTTGACCTCAACCTCGAGGTCGAGATCGCCATCCAGGCCAAGGTCAACGGTGACATCACCTTGTCGCTCCTGTAAGTCGAATTCCTTCGTGTCGTTGGGCGTGCTGAAGCTGATTGCTTGATTTTTAGCCAGTAAATGTGCGATAAACTTGGAGAGCTGGGGTTGCGTTGCATCAGCTAGATCGAGGTAAGGAGCTGGTCGTATCTCTTCGTCGTTTTCGTGCTGAGACTTGTGATACTAGAAATTATCTATTTTTGTCGGCTGCGACTTTCCCATCCTCTCCTGTTCCCTTACCTACACCGTATTAGTATTTACGAGCGTTTTATACCTGTGGGATATCAATATCAGTGTTTTTTGGGGATCACAGTTGCCAGTCTTGCGTACTTGGTGACAAGTATTGCAGTTAGAGATTCCTTGTACATGAATAGTCGTCGGTGATCCCGCGGTAAAGTCTGCGTAGTACTTGAAGGCGATGGTGACGAAGGACCTTGGTCAAGCACGCGCGTCCTTGACCTATATCACCAGACCCGAAGGACGCGTGGATGACAGGTGGGAGACGAATTTCCTAGACCGTTTTCCATCTCGGCTTAGAGCGTCTTTTTGGTCTATAAAACAGTAATCAAAGGCCGCCGCTTTACAGGTGTAGGAAAGAGCGATGTCTAGACAAGTTCAAGGACTCGAGCGGAAGAACCGCAGCACAAGGGCGACAAGAGACTCCAGAAGTGGATCACGTATGAATAACGCGGGTTATCCAGGAAGGCACAGTGTTTCGGGATCAACACCCCTACACGAGAAAACACCATCTCATGGCGCTAAGTGTGCTCCCACAAGTATCTTGATTTGCCGTCCTGTCACTCATGAGGCTTCATGTGTGCGACTCGGGAGCACTTTCATTCGTTCCTGTCAGAAGTAAGCATCAAAAATTGGACTGGGTAGTGATCAATCGCGAGACGTACCGTTGTTGCGGGTCGACCGTATGGAATTGAGTAAATATCGCCAATGAATTGTAACCTCGTGAAGTTCCGCAATATCATTGACTGACGGCTAGGAGGAAAAAGGCCAGTAACGGATTAGTATGTCTTGACCTCATCCTCGAGCCTGGCAGGTTGTAATGCGTTTTACGCATGGTAAACTCGCTTAGCTCGATTGGTTCAGCATTCGAGAAGCTTTAAAAGTTAAACGCCACGGAATGCCATCGAGATTGGACCAAGCCATAGCGATCGAATTCGACTACACACTGAAGAAACGTTAGCGAATTCAGAGGAAGGCCGGACGACATGCCAAGTCTCAAAAAGGCTCAAGGTCACTCGAAAAAAGAGTCGTAAGGCGTTTAATTTCAAGCAAACTAAATGACAACGACATGAGCTCGAACCAAGACCTGCCGGCCTATCGCACAAACAAAAGCCGAAAAACTGATTCCTGAAGACAAAGCTGGTTAGTGAAAGTGAACGATGAAATGTAGATCTCAAGTACCGTAGTCAAATATAGACCCTTGAAATCCTTGGACACGTATACCTTCAGAGAGTCGACGGTAGCAGAGAAGTCCTGCGTGGTACTGCCTTGAAGAACCCAAGACTCCTCGTCCTCGATATTCGCCTCCAACTTGATAGTAGCCACCATGCAAGAGGGAGGTACTCATTGGGGAGTGCGAACCGTAGCCTGCACTCCCAGGAGCTCCTCCCCTCCTCAGTCGACGGATAAAAATCCGCTACCCCTTTCTCCCTCTTCTCGTTCAAGTGAGTAAACGTCGCTTCAATGGTCGTCTCCAACTCGTGTAGGTCTACACCCGCTCGGAGGGTATCATCGAGGAAGGTGGCGATCTTCTTCGCCATCACGGAAACCGTGACATCAGTCTGAGATATGACGATACTCCTGAACACAAAGTTGGCGAGGTCGAGGGCCTGGTAGCGATCGACGGTGGCCTTGAAATCCTTCCAGCCGAAATGTTTCTTGCCGGTCGTGTCGTCAAATTTCATGCAACGGCTGGGGAATTTCATGAATTTTACGCTGGCAGGTACAAGACTCTCGGGCAGCTTGGAAATCTGGTCAAAGGCGAGCTCGGCTACGCAACAATGTTGATGAGTAGGAATCCAAAGGGGAGGAAATAGTGGCCGACGAACGATTAGTGCTGTACTTGTCCCTGTGGGCGGTAAATGAGGTCAGATGCATCTGGAGGTGAAAAGAGAACATACTTGAAGGAGATTATGAAATAGGGCTTGTTGTGAAGGCGAGTTTGTGAGGTCTAGCGCAGGAGGAGTGTTATACAGGTCCAGGAGATGCGGTGAAAGGAGACGAGGCCGAGACCAGGAGAGTCATAATTTGAGACCATCGACCAACGCATCGCAAATTCCTTCGAGTCGTAAACAAATACGCATAGGGCCTGGTCTGATGGATCTTCAGCTTCCTGCAGTGAAAGTGCGAGAGGCAATGTTCAAATTTGCAGGAGTAGATTGGACCGTGTGCAGGATGTCTGTTATCGTCTTCATACTCTGCGCAAACACCAGGACCAAATGGACACACCTGTTATTCGGGATGCCGTTCGTATCCGTCGAGCCCTCTAGCCTTGTCTATATCTAGGACCATCTTGAATATCGTGCGGCAGCCTGCAGGTGCGTGGTGTCCGTCGAGAAACACTGGAAACGCAAGCACCGAGCCTTCACCGGCGTCGAGGCTACTACCATTTACAAGAAATGGCGACTCAGAGCACGCAACAGCGGTGGTCAGGCCCATGAAAACGAAATGCAAGCACCAGTCAGCGCAGGCATCGAGGCCTCCCATTTGCAAGAAAGAGCGAGCGCGGTGATGGCGGAAGAGAGAAGGCGGCTGGTCGAGTAGTTCGAGTGTGGTTCGGATAACTGCCGGGATCGCCGACTCGGAACAGGCGGCAGCCACGTGTTCAAGTTTGATATACTCTTTCATCGTTCCCCCGTTCGTACTCCGAAGAGGCATCCGTAACAGCGTGTTGAGGGCGCTTATCCTCGCTTTATCTGAAGTGCAGTCTGTTTCCATGTTCTCAAAGGCTCGAAAAGTTCTTCAATGTCTCTTTTACTTTGCCGTGACGTCGTTCATGCTACCTAAGACTTTCGTACTATTCCCCCCGAGAACACTATCATCTTCAAGACCAATATCAGTACTCTCAAAGATAGGAAACCTCATCTCTAGCTCAGCACCGTCCCCATGGGGCTGGAGAGGTAATCATCGAGAAGCTCGAGTTCATGATGAAGTCCTTACAGGTCTCAAACCACGAGTTTCTCCTCTGCTACGTTAAGGACCGCCGCAATATCTATGGCAGAGAGGCTATTATTCGGATGGAGCGCTTTTACAATGCTCTTCTTCTGCCTCCACTGGTACCACCTCGGCACCTTCACTCCAACCCCCGTAAAGGAGAGACGTCCCTCTCTTCGGAATCTATCTCGCGCACGAGTTCTCACGACTCTTCCCCTTCCCTCCTTGGTATGGCGCTTGACCTCTTTACTATCACCTGCATGCCGGTCATCGCTATCGAGGACTAAACTGGCTCATCTTTTGTTCGTTGCTTGCTCAGCTCCTCATGGCTATTGAAGCTCAACTCGCCGAGCGCACCTTTTTCATCCCACAACCCCTCCCAAAAGACGAGCATCCATGAATGTCTTTCTCCAATGTATGCCCCGTGTCGTTAACCAGGCCATAAGCGGTCTTGATCGTACAGTCTTTGCGCTAAACGAGATCGGACTACTGCACGAAGATAATCAAGTTAGAAGTCACGCTAGGATCCGACAGATACAGCAGTACACTGTCACACAGTACAAGCGTCGATTCTCTTCATACGAACACGTCACTACTGTAATCTTGGAAACACTTGCTTAGCAGAAATGGCCTAATTCAATCATCCATGATCCATCTGATACAAAAACACGCGGAAGCACAAATATCGATTTTCTTCTTATACGAACATGTCACTAGAGGAATCTTGGAGACGCTTGGCAGAAACGGAAACAACAACTGTTGACAATTATGCGCTGGTCCGCTCTTCTCCGTCGATCCTCGTGAGGGTCCACTCGTTCTCCTTCTCAATGACCTCTGATCCCTTCCTGACTTCGACCTGTATATGATCAATCCTCAAAGTCGTATTCTCAGCAAGGATGTGGCAGACAGCAGACTTACGGTTGGGCCAGTGGCTTCGTCCGTCATCCAATACAAGTCCTGACCTTCGGGAAAGATCCTGACAGACCAGACGGTACATTTAACGGAAAATCTGATGCAGCTAGCCACCGACTTACTCATAGACCCCGGGGGAAGTCTCATCGACCTGCCAGTTCGCAGCGTCGTTAGACCAGACGAGGTTACTACCGGATGTAGCGTTCTGTTTGTATCCGAGATTGGAAAGAGTCGACGACGAAGGGGTGAAGGAAAATACCTCAGGCAATGCGACATACAATCCACTGATGCCCTTGATGGTGACATCGGTGGTATTACTGGCAAGGACCTTATTGAAGGTTAAAAACTGCGATGAGGTCGGTCAGTATTAGATGCTACTCCTGAACATCAACCACAACTCACAACGGAATTGGGGCCAGGGATACGATTGGCTGTCGTGACAATCTGGCCGGCTACATCACCCTCGGTGCTGATGATCCAGTAACGAGTTTGAACACTTTGAGCGGCATAGATATAGCTCTGAGACATGACTGTTAGTTGGCGATATTGTTGGTGAATTGAGGAGGGGAAGTGTGAGGATGTCAAGAGGCGAAGGATTGCGGCTTTATACTGCTGTAGGTGAGTGACCAAGACTCGGAGTAAATGAACACGACGATTATTTGTGTTGACATATTTTTCTAAGGGCTACTCAAGGCCCCGTCGACCCACAGTGTATGTATGGCTTACAGCATGCTATGGATAGATCTCATGATCGTACGGCGATATTCCAGTCCGACGGGTGTCATTCTATACTACTGTGGATGAGTGACGATGGGTAAGCAATGATTTCTGGGCATCCGCGTGTTGACTATACAATGCTTCGTCAGTCGACTACGTGTGTATGTCTTCCTGCATTCTATACAGCATTCTTATAAATTTAGACAGTGCTACTCCGTCAGTGTCGGCTTAGTCCAATTGGAGAGAACCCTAGAATTAAATGGTATTCCTACCATCACCAATTCCCACTTAGTTCTTCTCTTCGACCACTACCTCAAAGACAACGAGATGTCTCATACGTGCATCTTTAGTTTTATTGCTACCAATCTCATACCAGTCGCAATCTATCTCAACCTGAAAATTATCGCTTGTCGCAAATTGCAACGTCGCCTTTGAGAGGTACTAACATTTTGCTCCAAATACTGCCTAAGGATAACATTGTACCTGGCAGAATGCTTAAACGGAGTGAACGTTACCATTCATCCCTTCACGCAAAGTGGGTGCCCCCGTGGTAACTGCGCCCACAAATTGCAATAACTACATTTGTTGAAGCTTGTGATAGGATCACAGATGGACGACGCATTTTGACAGGATCCTTGCACGCCTCGCACCTATAAGGGGGGTTGCGCGCACCGAACTTGTCGTACCTATGCCACTGGACTCGGAGTACTTGTGGAGTGGAAAAAGAGTTGGTCATGCTCACTATTGATTCTCTTTTTACAAAGGGCTGGTGCCAGAAGGGGTGGAGCGTGCCAGGAGGTCCAAGAGGTCACGTAGTTAGTGTTGTGAAAGGCCGGGCTGGGCCGGGCTTACGAGGCTTGGGCCGGGCTTGAGTAGGGCCGGGCTCACTCAATCCAAAAGCCCAAGCCTTAAGCCCAAGCCCGACAAGGCTCAGGCCGGGCTGAGGCTTGAGCCCGGGCTTTTTGACTGGTAACTCTTCTGGGTCTTTTGGGTCGAAGTGAGATGATTTACTGTAAGTCTTGATCATTTTCTGCGAGCTCAGGTTGACGACATGAGATTTGCAGCCGATTTCTCGTTCCTTTGCGACAAAATCGTCATCGCCGGCCAGTTGCACAAGAGTCGCGTATTCCACCATCATGACTCCATTCACGGGCGCATTGTCACAGGTTACATGTCCACTCTGTTCACAGGCATTAGTTCGTCATCATTACATGATCTTGTGGGTCTACCTTCTTCTGAGCGCCTGCTCTCTCAACGACTTTGTATAGGATCTGCCCTTGCCGTTTACCTGTATGTGCTCCGGCTAATCGCGGTAAGCCCAGTAATGCTGATTTCAGGACCCATTGTTTTGGCGTCTTTTCCTCGATATAATGGCCTGTCACTGCAAAATAACTATCGAGATTCCCGGACTGCCACGCATCACAAGTCAACGAGATACGGCCCTTGACGGCATCGGACTAAAAAGTACACGGTAAGTTGCCTGAATATGATTTGTCACGATGTAACTCACGGCGAATTTCTCCCTCAGATTCAGTAGATACTCTCCTGAGAGCTTCAGGTATCCTTCTCGTGTAGCAACCCGGTTTGGTAGCTGAATGGCTGTGCTATCAGAGGCAGCTGCCGCCATCCGTATCATTGCGATGAACCGGGGATCTTCAAATGCGCGGATGGACTAGGAAACAATAAACGGGTGAGCCTTCTCACTTACCACACCTATGGTATCTGGCTTACCTGATCTGTAGCCGCTCCCCATTCCAGACAAAGGCGCTTAAAGGCTACTGGTGTGTATCGTACTGGCTTCGGAAGGGAATTTTGATCTACAGCGTGGACAGAGAGAGAGCTTTGAAGTAGCTTGTCCTTGCTGTTCCTTTCTTTGACGTCATCCTCGAGCATGGAAAGAAACCCCTTCTTTTCACAGTATTTCCGGTAGGCGGGCTAGGTTATTATGTCAGAATCAGTACTGAGATTACAACAGGTACGCGAACCTTATGGTGTGCGGCCATATGCCTTCGTAATGTGCTCACATGGGCAACGAGAGCGGTCCTATAATCGCAACTCAAGGATCAGTAGGCGAAGTTAATCTACGGCATCATTACTGACTTGCATAATCGACAGGTGCGGTGTTTTACATCCTTCCCCTTCTTGTTGCACTTCATCTTAGGCTCGCCGAAAAAGTGGTTTACATCAGCAGAAGAATCCTTCGTGTCTGTGGCGTCTTTCGGTGGTCGAACAGATTTAGCGACATCAGCATAGAACCGGCCGCTCTCATCGGTTTCGTTCGGATCTGGTAGGTTAATCTCTTCTGCTGGTTCGGGCTCTGATGACATGAAATATTATCAGCGAACAATCACGTAGACGTGCCATGCAGATACTCACCTGGTTGACTTGGTGCTTTGGGATTCTCAATCCACTGAACCTCATCTGACTCATTTGCGTTGATATCCTCAGAGAGATCTGTGGGCTTGGTCCGTTTTTCAGGGCGACGCGTCATGTTTTCGGAGGAATGTTCGATCTCGGTGGTAGTACGGTTTCCGGAAGTAGATGTATGATTTTCATCG
Organism: Armillaria borealis; assembly: GCA_030435635.1. Classification (NCBI taxonomy): domain Eukaryota; kingdom Fungi; phylum Basidiomycota; class Agaricomycetes; order Agaricales; family Physalacriaceae; genus Armillaria; species Armillaria borealis. The sequence goes on along the minus strand of JAUEPT010000021.1, from coordinate 230,272 downwards.
TCGTCACCAAAAGGACGTTTTGGGCGCCGTGAACGTGATCCCTCAATAATATTAGATGGGTCTGGTATGTCGCGTTCAGGCATTGTCAGAGGTTGGTTAGGGGAGCAAAATTTGATCCAGGAAGAACCCATAAATTGAGTATTTATTTAAACGTAAGAGGATCTGCGAAACTGTACAGTAGCAAGCCACCAATTTCGGCTTTGCGCGACAGGCTACAGATAGAACCTCGAGATTATATACCAGTGAGTAGGAATAACATTGTATTTGCTGTAAGAATTGATACTAATAAAACACGCGTAACATATGTTTTGACAAGGCTTGAGCCTCGGGCTCAGGGCTTTCCGTATGCAAAGCCTGAGCCTGAGCCCTGCGCAAGCCCTACTACTAGGCCGGGCTTTTCTGGGCTGGGCTGGGCTAGGCTGGGCCGGGCTTAAGGCTTGAAGCCCGGCCTTTCACAACACTACACGTAGTGGTGGTACATGACCGAAGGCACCAAGAAGCACTGCTGGAGCCGGTACATTTTCTTCGCGACCTCAAAATGTGGTGACAATTTATATTGAACTTCCAATCGTAAAGATGAGTTCGCACAAATGAGTTGAAAGATGAGATAATTTCCTTACTCTTTTAGGTGAAGGAAAAGAACGGGGAAAACGGGATGAAAAAGGCGTCCCCGCGTTCAGAACAAAGGAAACCACTTTTCATTTGGAGAAAAGAGGCTGTTTTCGGTACGCGAAAGAAACACTAAAGACATAGTTTTCATTGCGTTTTCCGTTTTGCTGCGTACAAAGGCAATGAGAAGTCGCGGCATTTTTAGAATGCCTTTTCCGTTCGGAAAATGAACCGGTCCTAGCAGTGAAGGCACATGCATGTAGGTCCTGGTCTTGCTTGAGTCTTGCACATTCAAACCGAGTTTCTCGCACTTCAATACCCGGCGGAATTCCAATGGAGCATGCGTTGAGCTTAGTCAAGGGGAGTCTATTTGTCACGAAGGGATCATCAATTGATGAGAGGCTGTTTGATGTTCAGATTTTGAATATGCCTGGACGGTCCCACAGTGGAGTAGCGTCTACAGGCGACCTCTGCTATTTGTTCAAGGAGGAAGAACCACGGTGCCGCAAGAACAGAGTTCCGAGTTTAGGTAAGGTCCAAAGTCGCATCGAGGTTGGGCGTTGTGGCCGTCTCTGTACGAAGGGAACGGCATATGAACGCAACCAATTAACTACCCCAAGAAAAGACGACGAGGTGAGAACCATTAGAATCATTACATTAGTGTATGACTCTGGGCTTGAATTCTAGGGTTCTGTCGCGATGTACAATAAGTCACTAATGAGAGCCATCGGACTGGAATATCGCCGTACGATCATGAGATCTATCCATAGCATGCTGTAAGCCATACATACACTGTGGGTCGACGGGGCCTTGAGTAGCCCTTAGAAAAATATGTCAACACAAATAATCGTCGTGTTCATTTACTCCGAGTCTTGGTCACTCACCCACAGCAGTATAAAGCCGCAATCCTTCGCCTCTTGACATCCTCACACTTCCCCTCCTCAATTCACCAACAATATCGACAACTAACAATCATGTCTCGTACCTATATCTATGCTGTTCAAAGTGTTCAAACTGGTTACAATATCATCAGCACAGAGGGTGATGTAGCCGGCCAGAATGTCACGACAGCCGATGACGCTGTCGCTGTGAGTTGTGGTTGATGTTCAGGAGTAGCATCTAATACTGACCGACCTCATCGCAGAGATTATACTTCGATAAGGTCATTGTTCCCGGTAATAACCCCGATGTCACCATCAAGGGCATCAGTGGATTGTATGTCGCATTGCCTGAGGTATTTTCCTTCACCCCTTCGTCGTCGACTCTTTCCAATCTCGGATACAAACAGAACGCTACATCCGGTAGTAACCTCGTCTGGTCTAACGACGCTGCGAACTGGCAGGTCGATGAGACTTCCCCCGGGGTCTATGAGTAAGTCGGTGGCTAGCTGCATCAGATTTTCCGTTAAATGTACCGTCTGGTCTGTCAGGATCTTTCCCGAAGGTCAGGACTTGTATTGGATGACGGACGAAGCCACTGGCCCAACCGTAAGTCTGCTGTCTGCCATACCCTTGCTGAGAATGCGAGTTTGAGGGTTGATCGTATACAGGTCGAAGTCAAGAAGGGATCAGAGGTCATTGAGAAGGAGAACGAGTGGACCCTCACGAGGATCGACAGAGAAGAGAGGACCAGCGCATAATTGTCAACAGTTGTTGTTTCCGTTTCTGCCAAGCGTCTCCAAGATTCCTCTAGTGACATGTTCGTATAAGAAGAAAATCGATATTTGTGCTTCCGCGTGTTTTTGTATCAGATGGATCATGGATGATTGAATTAGGCCATTTCTGCTAAGCAAGTGTTTCCAAGATTACAGTAGTGACGTGTTCGTATGAAGAGAATCGACGCTTGTACTGTGTGACAGTGTACTGCTGTATCTGTCGGATCCTAGCGTGACTTCTGACTTGATTCTCTTCGTGCAGTAACCTGATCTCGTTTAGCGCAAAGACTGTGCTATCAAGACCGCTTATGGCCTGGTTAACGACACGGGGCATACATTGGAGAAAGACATTCGTGGATGCTCGTCTTTTTGGAGGGGTTGTGCGATGAAAAAGGTGCGCTCGGCGAGTTGAGTTTCAATAACATGTTCAGAAAGCTCAGCTGATTGATGACATCACTTACCAGTAATCTTTTCTTGCTCTTAAAATTGGTAATTCGATCGGCTTTCTCAGGCTCTCAGGCGCTTGAATTCTAACGTCGAGTTTTCTCATTGATTCTTATCCGTCCTTTCGTTGGCGCTGTGGCAACTGAAGCAATTCATCTCTCAAAGGTGTCAACCGGAGCTGGCACATCGATATATCTCGCTAATCACCCAATATGCAGCCGTGCTCATCGCTGAAAGCCACCGTCTCCTCAGAGCTCTGGTCATCTCTACCGCAGAGCGCGGCTATTCATACAATCGGTGGCCTGATTCGAGGCTTGCGTGATGGCCAAGGAAGATCAAGATATCAGGCCATTCACATACATGAGCTTATAATAGCTTGCTGACTATCACAGAGGCCATTCGAGCTTTTAGGAAGTACAGATGTATTGTCTGGCTTAAATGGTGAGTACGAATTGAAATCCAAGGTATTCTGACCATCGCCGGCTTACAATCGAGCGAACAGGGATCTACAATGATTCCGGAATCGACCAGTTATCTCATTTCTAGGCCTTGGTTTCCGTTACCTTTCGCCCCATTTCTTTTATTACTCAGATCCGCCATCATCCCTTCTGTATCCTTCGACCTGGCTCTTCTTCATCCACATCCTGTCTAGAACTGCCGTTGGGCTGATCCTGCTAAGTTATGCTTCCCGAACACGATCTCGCACATTGCTCCCTTGAATTTTCCGGCTCTTTCTGAAACTTTCTCCCTCTCAGCAAGGGCAGACTCCTTGAGTTGATTGCCTCTCCTTGAGTGCCCACAATGTATAGTGAAGTAAGATTCTGATTCTTGCCCTTACCAATACACATCGATCAGGTGGACTCTTTACTATCACCTGCATGCCAGTCATCGCCATCAAGGACTACAATGTTCTCTGGGCCGCCTTAACTTTGAACGATAATTCGACGTTCTCGGCAGAGGAGGCGCAGTGACCGCCATGTTCACCAGTGATGCCGCCGATGAATACAGCATCCTCAGTCACCAGCGTTACCGGTATGCTCGGGTGATTTGTAACATCATTCTAGAGATACAGGCGGGGAAGTACACTAAAGCGCCACTTGAGCGTATGGGAAGACCCGAGAGGGTGAAGACGGTCAACGATTCGGCGTCGAGTATCCTCGCACCCTCTTCTGGTACCTCAAAACAGTTGACCCAAACATACATCGCGAAATGGCGCGAGTGGCAGGAGGATATCAAAGAGAGGAGAAGGTGCTCTTTCACATGTATCTCAATGTTGGTGTTATACTGATTTTGAATTGTAGGAGAAGGAGGAACCGATACGAAGGGAAGAAGCGGCTCGACGCATCGCAGAAGCCTTCGCCGAAAGGGAGAGACATGAAAGGCTGGAGACGCGGCGAAGGGAAGAAGAAGAGAGACGGGAAAAGCCGGAGGCACGGCGAAGAGAAGAAGCTGCATTGTAAAGAGAAGAGAGCGCCCCGTGAAAGCTCCAAAGGAAGGATGAAGAACTGGCGAGGAAGCAGAAAGAACTCGACGACTACAAAAGGGACCAGGCTTTGCGTATGGATTGGTTTTCCTCTTCATGTCCCAAATTCTTCACCTTGTGTACTTTCTACCTATCACTCTGCCAGCACGTCGATGTGAGGAAAGAATCGACGACCCAGTGCTGTAGATACATAGCCATAACGTGTAAGGCAGTAGAAAGGACGAACGAAGGAAGTTCGGAGGTGGAGTAAAATAGATGGCACATCGAGAACCAAAATCAATGGACGCGTCAAATCTGTATCTGCACACGCCTGCAAAAACATGACGACTTTAAGGACAGGATAAGTAACGTTCAGATCTGATATCAGGGTACAAGCTACGAGAATGAGAGATGTCAAAGAGCAAAATGAAAGCGCTCCTGAAAGTGATAGATGTAGTATTGCCACCACTGCTTTGTTATACGGAAACAGGTGCAGTTGAAGGCCTCTACTCTTCCGAATCCAGAGCACTTTGGAGAGGATGAGCTAATCATTAAGGTGTGCCAGGTCGGTCGTGGCTAGCGATTGACGCGGCCCGGCCCAAAGCACCAAGCCGAGCCGAGCTGAGCCGGGCCGGGCCCCAAAAAGCCGGGCCCTCCAGGCGGCTTGCAATGGGCTCGGGCTCAGGCTTCAATTTCTGGAAGCCCAAGCCTCAGGCTCAAGCCCGGGCTTTTAATACCCCTAATACAATGGATCTTCAGGCCAGGGAACGTGTCACTCCCGTCATTTGGGATCAATTTTTTTGGAGTGCGATCGGACTGGTGCTACTAAATTTGATGAGACGGAAGTTACCGATGTCGCTTTGCTTCTCACCGTCGTCGCGATTCATCAACACGCTCATTGCAACTGTTGCCAAACCTCAACGATGTTCATGATGTGACATAGGCTGATACAGTGAGATATAATTTGGAGCAGGGAAGGTATTTAGCGAGGTGCAGATGTTATGTTGTGATGGGACTCAGAGAACTTGGTATGTCATTGTCTTCTTTCATTATGTTTATTTCTTATGTTTTCATCGTGTTCATGCGTCGTCTTATAGCATTGCGTGTAGAATATGCCTACTCTGTTGATAGCAGACCAATAGCAACTTTTTTCTCATCCCCTCGCCTTCCTCAGACCTCATTCCAGCTGCAAATACATACTGTATGCAAGCCCGGGCCTGAGCCCAAGCCGAGCCCGAGCCGCATCGGGCTTGGGCTCAAGGCTTGGGCTTGCGATTTGACGAGCCTGAGCCCTTCAAAGCCGAGCCCAAGCCCCCAAAGCCGAGCCGAGCCGGGCCCTGACAATCGCTAGTCGTGGCATTCGTAGCTAATAATCTAACTCTGTCTGAAGAAGACAGATGTCCGTAAGACTCCGATGCGCTTGCACAACAAAAGAAACTCTCACAAGAACGAGTCCTTGATCGCCGTTCGTCGTGACATCGGTGCAAGCTCTTCTCCGGTAATATTCAAGCCACCGTCGATCTGCTGTGTCCTGTTGCTTTCCGCCCAATGGAATGTTTCGAGAGTCAGAAAGCTCCGATGATCTGTCATGTCGTCCAGTAACTAGTACATGCACGGCTGCAAATTTCGAGGTATGACTCAAGGTAGGTCTACTCCCAAAACGGATAAATATCTCATGATCAGACGGAACCGTCTTCTGGATTTTTTCTGGTGGTCAAGGAAGCTTGTATATTGTGAGAAGGGAAGGTCAAGAAGAGTATGTGATGGGGCAACCAATAAGGTCTAGACCTTTGACCCGGATGGACCTACAATCGTCCATACGTCTGCGGTTACCAAACAGGCGCTTGTTATCCTCGGACCGAAGTTAAACCTGTTTACGTACCCCCAAATTTGACTCGGAGCCTTCTCTTCTCGCCGTCGGGGCTCAATCAGGTTGCGACGACGAGGCACCCGATTTCGGTCGCACAGATTAATTAGCATAACGTTGCTCTGGCCCCCATCCTAACCCGAGGACGACGTCGAAATTCGTAGATAAAAGGACCAGCAAGCTGACACTCTTTCTTCAGCATCACCATGTCTGCCCCACAAACCAAATTCGCACCTACTCAATCCTCTTCCGTCCTCGGTGGACAGGTCGTCGGCCGCTCCGAGTGCCAGGCTGTTGCCCCTCCCGCAGCTTTGAAGCTCCGTCTTGACCTTAACCTCGAGGTCGAGATCGCCATCCAGGCCAAGGTCAACGGTGACATCACCTTGTCGCTCCTGTAAGTCGAATTCCTTCGCGTTGCTGGGCATGCTAAAGCTGATTGCTGGACTTTTAGCCAGTAAATGTGCGATAGATTTGGAGAGTTGGAGTTGCGTTGCATTAGTTGGATCGAGGTAAGGCACTTGTTGTATGTCTTCGTCGTGTTCATGCTGAGGCTTGTGCCGCTAGAAATTGTTTCTATCCTTGTCAACTGCGGCTTTCCATCCTCTCCCGTTCCGTTACCTACACCGTATTAGTATTTACGAGCGTTTTATACCTTTGGAATATCAATATCAGTGTTTTTTCGGGATCATAGTTGCCAGTTTTGAGTGAACATGAGATTCGTTGTACGTGCATGGTCGTCGGTGATCCCGCGGTGAATTCTTTGTAGTACTTGGAGGTGATGGTGACAAATGAGTCATGACACTTCTGGTCAAGTACGTGCGTCCTTGCCTTAGATCACCAGACGAAGGACGCACAGATGACAGGTAGGAGACGAAATTCCTAGACCGTTTTCTACATTGGCTTGGATCGTGCTTTTTGTCCTATTGAACGGTAACCTTTGGCGGCCGTTTTAAAAGGTGCCATGGGAAAGAGCGACGTCCTTGTTCAAGGACCCGATCGGAACCGCGAGTGCAAGGGTGATAATGGACTCGAGAAGTGGATGACGTATGAATAGCTTGAGTTATCTAGGAAGGCACAGTGTATCGGGAGCAACACACCTACATGAGGAAACGCCGTGTCATGGTGCTAAGTGCGCTCGCATAGGTATCTATTGATTTGTCGCCCTGTGACTCGCGAACCTTCTGTGTGCGACTCGGGAATACTTTCATTCATTCCTGTCATCAAAAATAAGCACCAAAGAATCGGACTGGGTAGCGATCAATCGTGAGACATACCGTTGCCGCGAGTCGACCGTATGGATTTGGAATTGAGTAGATATCGCTATTGAATGGTAATCCGTGAAGGTCCGCGAATATTATTGACCGATGGCTAGGAGAAAAAATGCCAGTAACGGATTGGTACGTCTTGATCTCATCCTCGAGCCTGACAGGTTGTAATGTACGTTACGCATGGTAAACTCGCTCAGCTCAATTAATTCAGCATTCGAGAAATCCAAAGTTAAACGTCATCAAGATTGGACCAAGCCACTGCGATTGAATTCGACTACACACTAGAAGAAACATTAGCTCTTTAATCACTTTCAAATATGAGACATAGAACACACCGCCGGACATTAAATAACTGATAGATGTGCAGGAAATGCACACGAGGATAGAAATGCAGTTAGATTTTCCTTAAGTAGGCCTGTCAGAATCAATCCACCGCCGTCGAGGTGATGGTTCATGTAATTGCCGGGATTGTCAACTCGATCGACTGAGCGGCAGCCACGTGTTTGACACACTCTTTCATCATTCCCTCGTCCGTATTCCGAAGAGGCGTCTGTAACAGTGTGTTGAGGGCGCTTACCGTCGCTTTATCTCAAGTACAGTCGGTTTCTATGTTCTCAAAGGCTTGAAAAGTCCTTCAATTTCTCATTACGTCGTTCCCTACGACTTCTGTTCTATCCCTCCCCAGAACATTGTCATCTCGAGACCAATATCAGTGCTCGCATGGACAGGAAATCTCAGACTGCTCGCTTTTCTCAGCTCTGTAGCTCAGCACCGTCCCCACAGGGCCGGAGAGGCGGTCATCAAGAAAATCGAGTTCATGAAGTCCTCACGGGTTCCGAACCACGAGTTTCTCTTCTGCTATTTAAAGGAGCACCGCAATATCTATGGCAAGGATGCTGCTACTCGGATAGAGCGCTTGAGTGACAGTGCTCCCTTCTGCCTTCATTGGAACCACAGTATGGTGCTATCACCTGCATGCCGGTCATCGCCACCAAGGACTATGATGTTCTCTCCACCTTAACGTTCAAGGATAATTCGACATTCTGTTAGGCTCTGCCTGACACGTGACCTTATTAACGTAAGGCGTAATAGAGCTGACTCGCGTTCAGGTCAATCACTCGTATTAGCGCTTAGTCAATTGGTGCTAATCGCGGTATTGGCAAAGTGTAGATAAACTTTAGTTCGAGACTAAGGATATACAGTCGAGAACTATACTACTTATATACTAAACGTCGTATGCTAAGAATAGGTCAATGTCTGTGGTTACCGCAAGGGAACCGTTCGTCAAACGTAAGAGAAGTCGTGCTAGGCGAGCGAGCATCGCAAGCCGTAGTAAAGGTCCGGTAGTCGTTCGTTAGAGTCGTGTCGATGACGTAGGCTATGACGCAGCCGCGGTCCGGTATCCGGTAGATAAGCGATGAGCGCCGAAGATAAGATATGATTAGATAGGCGCTCGAGAGATAAGATAAGGAAAATGGAAAAATCGTAACATTACCCTCTCGTTAAGGCAGACGTCCCGACTGCCTAACGCTCGTAGTACAATTCGGGAGGAACTTCGAGTTGCGAGTCGTATTGTGAGTTCCAATACTCCTCTAGGTATTTCTCCCAGAGGGTGACGTCGGGATTTAGAACCCATTTCTGAGTCCCGTCTTCGCGTTGAGCGAGGTATCGTATGTCTCCGTCAGGCGTGTACTCGTGATCAAGCACCATTGCGAGGGGAGAACGAGGTTTCGTTACGATTTCTCGTATGGCCTGGCCTTGCTTCCGCTTGGCCTTCTTCTCGTAGTCGGCAATCGCTTCCTTTGCGTTGCCCATGTCTATCTCATGAACCCAAGAATTGTGTTCCCGTGTCCAGCCAACCCACTTGATGAAGTAGTGGATCACTGTCTTCGACGGTTGTCCTCGTCGTCCTCGAACTTTGGACGACTTGGAGTCAAGGATCTCCTCGATCTCGTACTGTTCTTCGTTTTCGATGAGATCCGGAGGAGGCGGTGGGGGTAGTTCCTGATTAGGGAACGCCGGAGGTGTATATGGGGTCAACAGCTTCTCGTTGAAGCGTGGGTGAATCTTCCAGTGCGGCGGGAGTCGTAGTTTGTACGCGGATGCGCCAGCTTTGTCGATGATCTTGAAGGGACCAACTCGTTTGTCGTCGAGCTTCTTCTTTGGTCGCGGGAGGTGGAGATTCGTAGAGTCTAGCCATACGCGATCTCCGGACTGGTAGTCGACAGCACTCCTTCTGTGCTTGTCGGCTTGCTTCTTCATTCGTCCAGCAGCAGCTTCTAACGCTTCTTCGGTCTCCTTGTGGATTTTAGCCATCGCGTCGGAGAAGTCGGTGGCGGTGGGCACTTCGGAATTAGGAGTGCGTGGAGAGTCGGGAAGGATTCGGGGGTTCCTGCCGTACATGACCATGAACGGGCTTTTGCCGGTGGCGGAGTGAATGCGGTTGTTATGCGCGAACTCTGCAATGGGGAGCCAGTCGGCCCAGTCGTCTTGCTGGTGGTTGATAAAGATCCGAAGATACTTCTCCACCTCCTGGTTGACTCGTTCAGTCTGTCCGTCGGTTTGCGGGTGAAACGCGGTACTGGCGTTTTGCTTGATGTCGAGCATCCGGTACAGTTCGGTCATGAACTTGGACACGAACTGTGGTCCTCTGTCGGATATGACGACCTTGGGCATGCCGTGTCGTGCGTATACGTGGTCGCGAAGAATGCGAGCCCATCCCTCGGCTGAGAGATCCTTGTTGCAAGGGACGAAGATGACGCCCTTGGAGAATCGGTCTACTACGACTAGTAGCGCATCGTATCCGTTGGACTCAGGAAGTCCGGTGATCATGTCGACGGAGATATGAGTCCATGGCTCCGTAGGAATTGCGTTCGGGTGGAGAGGCGCTGCCTTGGCTTGGTTGCTAGACTTGGTTCTTTGACAAGTTTCGCAGCCGGCAATGTACGCCTCGACGTCTTTCTTCAGCTTCGGCCACCAGTACTCGCGTAGGACGAGTTCACTGGTCTTGGCGACTCCGGGATGTCCGGCGGTGATGTGGTCGTGGCTGTGAGCGATGATCTCGCCTCGGACAGCCCGATGCTGTGGTACGTAGATGCGGTCTTGGTAATACAAGATTCCGTCCTTCTCTGTGATCCCGCGTTCGTGCTCGAGGGACGTGGCGATGCCCTTGTCCCAAAGTTCCTTCTGACACGTTATTTCCATGACTCGGGAATTAGCGTCGGCAGTCAGTGGGCATGATCATAGCCCAGAAGTGTTCGGGAGACAATACTACGATGTCGCCGTTGTCGTCTTTGCCTTGGTCGTGATCGACGTGGCGACTGAGAAGATCCGCTTTGACGTTGGCGGTACCGGGTTTGTGCTTGAGTACAAAGTGGTATTCAGCCAACTCTGTTACCCAGCGCGCTTGTCGTCGGTTCAGCTTCTGCGGCTTGCGGAAGTACTGAAGGTTCTGGTGATCTGTCCAGATCTCCACGTCCTGTGCGGCACCCATGAGGTAGTGGCGCCATTCGCTGAGCGCGAGCATGATCGCTAGCAACTCCTTGTCATAGATCTCGTAGTTGCGCTCGGTCTGCGTTAGCGCTTTGGACATGAAGGCTACGGGCCTCCACTTGCCGTCTTGTTCCTGGCTGAGTACGGCGCTGACAGCTCCGTTGCTTGCGTCTGCTTCTACCCTGAAGCGTCCGTCCTTGTCTGGGATGGCGAGGATCACGTCCTCAGCCATCTGCTTCTTCAGCTGTTGGAACGCCTGGTTCTGCGCTGCGCCCCATGTCCATTCCGCCTTTCCCGTGAGCTGGGTCAGCGCGCGTACCACCTTCGAATAGTTCTTGATGAACTTGCGGTAGAAGTTGGTGAATCCAAGGAACGATTGGAGTTCCTTCTTCTTCGTCGGTGTTGGCCACTCAGCGATGCCTGCGAGTTTGACCGGGTCCATGCGGACCGACCCTTCACTGATGATGACTCCGAGGTACTCCGTCTTGAGGACTTCGAACTCGCACTTCTCTGCTTTGAGGAACAACTTGTTCTCGCGCAGGCGCTGAAGCACTCGTCGTACGATGCGTCGGTGTTCGTCAAGATCTTTGGTGAAGATCAATATGTCGTCGAGGTAGATGGTTACCTTTCCTTCGGAGATGAGGTCTTTGAAGATGTCGTTCATCATCCATTGGAATGTCGCGGGCGAGTTGGTGAGTCCGAAGAACATGACGGTGGGCTCGAACAGGCCTCGGTTCGTACGGAAGGCGGCTTTTTCCTCGTCACCCTCCTTTATCCTGACGTTGTTGTATCCCCAACGAACGTCGAGCTTCGAGAAGTACTTGGCTCCTTGAAGCTTGTCGATGAGCTCTGAGATGAGCGGGAGCGGGTATCGGTTCTTGATCGTCATCTCGTTCAGCTTGCGATAGTCCTGGACGGGACGCAAAGAACCGTCCTTCTTCTTGACGAAGAAGAACGGTGAAGCGAAGGGAGACTTGGAATCGCGAATGCGACCAGACTCCAGGTTTTCATCGAGGAACTTGTCGAGCTGTTCCTGTTCGTTTCGGTTCAAGGGGTATACCTTGCAGTCGAGCGTCGATTTGGCGTTCGGGATTAGCTCAATAGCGTGATCCCATGGTTTTCGCTCGGGGAGTTCATCGAAGTTCTCCTTTGAGAACAAGTCGCGGAAGGAGCGGTAGTCGGGCGGTACCATCTCCTCGAATGTCTTTTCAGGTTTTTCTGCGTTAGCAGCGGCGGCGAGATCGTTGGCGTGATGGACGGCACGAATCTCGTATTCTTCTTCCATGTTGACGGCGAGAATACGGTCACCGTCTTCGAGTTCGTCCCATGGATCGTCGGGATCTGCGTCGGGAAGCGGGAAGGGATTCTTGACGCATTGACAGCGTCCGAACAGAATGGTTCCTGTCTTCCAGTTGACCGTCGGGTTATGACGTTTCAACCAATCGTGTCCGAGATATAGATCTCTGGATCCTAAGTCGGTGACTGCGAAGTCAATCCGCTCGCTGTGGTCGCCAATCTTCATTCGGCATTCCACGTACTCGGTGATGTCGCCCACCGCGTTGCGGGTTCCGTCAGCATTGTAGACGCGAACTGGCGTTGCTACCTTTCGGGTGTCAAGTTGGTGTTCCTTGACGTATCGTCGGTTGATGGCGCTGGAAGTGCAGCCGCTGTCCAACAACCCTCTCGTTAGGAGAGTCTTCGTCCCTGTGCAGGGGTTCAGCTGGACGTCGATCGTGAAGTCCCTTTCGCTGGATCGTGCCCTCCGAATGTAGAGAGGCGGTTCGCGGAGCTGGTAAAGCTGCTCCCGGGCTGTCTCTCTTCCGAGGCGTAGAGCGGCGAGGAGTTCGGGGGTGAGTTCGGGGGTGCAGTCCTTGTGTGTCCACACGAAGAGTGCAGCACGGGCGGCGTTGTCGTTTCGTGCTTCGCGTATGGCGCGGAGCGTCCAATCTACCTCGAAAGGCTTGAACCACCGACCCTCATCTGTGGGAGGGGCTCGGGGCTCTGTCGTCGGTGTCGTCTGTGCTTTGACGATGGTCGGAGCACTTTCTTTGGCGAGCCAAATCTGGAACGCCGTATCGTCGTCTTCGTCGGGAACTTCTACGATAGTTACCTGAGGCCCCCTTTTCACCGCCTGGGTGCTAGCAGCTTCCTCCTGCGGCAATGAAGGCACCTTCGCCCTTCCCTGTTCCTTCAGGGGCGGGATGCTACGGTCCCGGTCAGAGTGTATCAGACGACCGTCCCCTATGTCGAAGGGTCGATCGGGAACGGAGGGGCGAACTTGAACCGCGAACGCGGGATTACCAGTTTCAGCCCCTGATTCGTCAGTCTTAACAGCTGCCTGCCTTTTTATGCCCATCCCGGGGCGAACAACAGCCCTCGCACTCATCGGAGTTATGGATCGTGTCTTCTTGGCGTCCCGCGACAAGGGAATTCTCCCTTCAATCGCATTCGACGGTCGTCCTATCGGCCCATCCGTCATGCGGGGCAAGCTCGCATTGTCGATGGGTGCTACTATGGTGGGCAGCTTATCGCCGGACTCTTTTGCCTGTTGCCTTTCGGCGCGTGGGCTACTCGAGCGGTGGTTAGCCTCAATGTCGGAGGCGTCGTGGGGTTTTGTGGCCGCGTCCCCGTCCTCGCTTGGAGAGGCGGTTGAGGCCAAGTCGTCGTTGTCGTTGTCGTTGCCTTCTACCTGTAGTAAGGCGTATCGGTTGGGTGATTCTAAAACTGGGGCGCTAGTCGTGCGGGAGACGTTAAAAGTGATATAATTGGGAATGGGTATCGACGAATGCGTTGTAAAACAAATAGGATTGAATGGAGTACCTACGAAAGAAGAATGAGACCGTCCAGCGGAGCATGAGCGTGCACCAGTATGTAAGTCCTTGGCGGTACTAGGGGAATCGGACCCTAGACCGCCGCTGCTTTTACCTCCTCCTTCACCTCCTCGATCTTGCTCTCCGTCACCGGTTCACTAACTTGTAGCGACCGGATATCTCGGTGAGTCTTCTTGTCGGGGCAATCCCGACCTAAATGTCCGTGCTTACCACATCGGAAGCACAACCCCTTTGTCCTCATCTCGCCGATGTCCATCGGTATCCTCTGCCCCCCGTGCGTTATCCACTTGCCGCTGGAATCGCGGCCAGCTCCACTGCTCGACGGCTTGCCCGTCGACGAACTTGTCGCGCCCCCTGCTGCTTTTGCATAGCTGCTGGGGGCGGTAGTGTTACCCTTCTGGGGAGGTCACTGGTCGCGACTGACCCCGGCGCCTTGGTCGAAGGCCCACTTCTTTTGCCTTTCGTCGTACATGGCACAGGCGCGTGCCTTCCACTCGGGGTACGTTTCGGGAATGTCGCGCCCGAAATCCGCGATGATTTTCGTGTACGAGTCGGGGAGCCCGATGCGTACGGCCTTGACGAGCACTCCTCGCTCGGTTTCGTCGTTTCTTCTGTTGGCCAACTTGGCCTCTCGCTCCAACTCGTAGAAGTACTGAGTGGCGGGGAGCTTGCCCATCCTCAGCTCGAACATCTTCCGCTCGTGGATCGCTTCGGAGGCAGGATCCCGGAAGCGTTCCTCGACCAGTGCGACGAATTCCGCCCAGGTGGGGTATCGGAATCGCGCGGGGTAGGTGTTGGCGGCCCAGAACTCGGGGCGCTTGTATACTCACCAGTCCTTGGCCGCACCGTCGAAGAGGGAGGCGGCGAACGTCACGTACTGTGAATCGTGGAGGAAGTAGGAGGCGAAGGCCTCGAAGTAGGCGAGGCAATCGCCGATGAATCGTTCGATATCGTCATGGGCCCCCTTGAACGACTTGGGGGTCTGGATCATGATTGGCTTGATCCCGAGGTAGGCGGCGTCTGGCGGCGCAGTGCCCGTTGGCTGTGGCGGCGGTAATTTCCTCCCCTTGCCAGGAGGGGGTCGCGGGATGGAGTAGCGGTCGCTCCGTTCATGGAGGGGTCGCTGGGGGTTGGGGACGAAGGGGCGTCCTCGAGCGGGTCTCTTTCCGTGGGGATCGTCGGGGTCATCGTCATCGTCGTCGTCGGGAGGGGGAACGTGGAAGCCCCAGACTTTGTCGAAGCCTATGGCCTCGTCCTGGGCGGCCTCGTATTCTCTTCGGAGCTGTCTTGCTCTGGCCCTCTTCTCCTCCGACTTTCTCTGTGCCTCCGCCTGCTTCCTTTGCGCGGAGTCTGGTCGCGGAGGTTGGTTAGAGCCTCCTTGTTCGACGTCAATGGGCACGTCGGTGTTGGCGTCTCCTCCTGCGAGGAGGAACGTCGTCTTGGGGCCACGGTAGGTGGCGGAGTATCGGGGGTTGCCGGGTGCTCTGGGAGCCATTGGCCGGCCGAAGGCGTTGCGCGGGGGTGTATCGGGGAGTCGGGGAGGGGAGGGTGCGAAGGTGCCTCGACCTCGGGGATCGGTTTGGTATGCACCGAATAGTCCCCCGGTTTCATCTTCAAACCTGGTGGGGACTGTCCAGGTCGGGTCTATCTCCCAGCTGCCTAGCGAGCGGGAGGAGGGCGATTGCGAGGGCAAGTTGCTCCCCGACGGTTCTTGGCCGTAGGCCGTGGACGCGGTGACCGGCTTCGGGCGCGTGTATCGTGCGTTCTCTGTTGGCGAGAATGCGGGCCTCGAAGGCCTCAGGGGAGAGCGGCTCTTGGGCCACACGATGGTTTCGCTGGCGGGCGAGGTATCGATCCATCGTGGGTCGGGGTATGAGCTGGGGGTTGGCGCGGAGTTCGACATCTCGTCGTCGTATCTCCCACGCCGCAGATCGTTCGGGACCGAGTAGTTCTCGGTCAATGTCGGCCAGACTGGGCCAGTCGTAGTCCCCTCCAAACTCGTTGAGGGGATCGTTTCGGTTTCGGGGTTCGGGGAGGTTGGAGATAGGGACCTCGACAGCAGTCGAGGAGTCTGATAGTGGCTGCTCTCGCTCCCGGGCGAGGGCGACCTGATCGTCTCAGTCTCACTGCTCGAAGAGCTCGGCGAGACCGTCCAGGGAACCGGCGTCGCTGGACGAGTCGTCTGACGGGAATCGACCCGTTGGAACGAAGGGGCGGGGGTGTCGTAGGTGGGGCGGGACGTAGGCCCGGACGGGAAAGGGATCTCCGTGTTGGAGACGAGGACGGGCATCTGGTACCCGGGGACGTGGTGCTGCTGCCACGAGTATCCGCTCGGGGCGACGGGGAAAGGGGCGCTCACCTGGTCTCGGGAGCGGCTCGTAGAGCTGCTCGTATGGTGGAGCGGGTTCTGGGATTCGTACGAACTCCCGTAGGAAGGTGCCGTGTTCCTCGGCGGAGGTTGGGCAAGCATCCTGGCTGCCGCTGGGGCCAGGCGTTGGACTTCGGGGGATCGGTTGCCTTGGCGCCTCCCTATTCGGAGGGAACTCAGGCGAGGAGGCAGGCGGGGAGGCAGGAGGTTGGATCGAGCGTCGACGAGCGTGTTCTCGTCCGGGCTCAAATCCCGTGGTACGGCGAATCGGTTGCGGGGCGTCGGGGTTTGGTGCCCATCGGGCGACGTAGGGTGGGACATAGCCTTCTGGTAGGAAGGGGTATTGCTGGGGGGCGCGATGTCTTCTTGCGCCCAGGAATCGTCGGAGGTTGTCTTTGTAGGCTAGAGCTAATAGCCCTATGAAAAGAGAAAGTAAGAGAGCTCCTCCTACTGCTGTGGTGACTGCGACGGTGTACTGATCTTCGTTCATGGGGTGGGGTCCTCTTGGTCGTGGTGGACACGGAGGAAGAGGAGAGGAAGTCTCGAACTAATTGTTAGGCTCTGCCTGACATGTGACCTTATTAATGTAAGGCGTAATAGAGCTGACTCGCGTTCGGTCAATCACTCGTATTAGCGCTTAGTCAATTGGTGCTAATCGCGGTATTGGCAAAGTGTAGATAAACTTTAGTTCGAGACTAAGGATATACAGTCGAGAACTATACTACTTATATACTAAACGTCGTATGCTAAGAATAGGTCAATGTCTGTGGTTACCGCAAGGGAACCGTTCGTCAAACGTAAGAGAAGTCGTGCTAGGCGAGCGAGCATCGCAAGCCGTAGTAAAGGTCCGGTAGTCGTTCGTTAGAGTCGTGTCGATGACGTAGGCTATGACGCAGCCGCGGTCCGGTATCCGGTAGATAAGCGATGAGCGCCGAAGATAAGATATGATTAGATAGGCGCTCGAGAGATAAGATAAGGAAAATGGAAAAATCGTAACACATTCTTGGCAGAGGCGGCTGCGATAATCACCATGGTCGCCAGTGATGCCGCCGATGAATACAGCATCCTCAGTCTCCAGTGTGACTGGTATGCTCGGGTAATTTATAACATCATCCTAGAGACGCAGCCGGGCGGGGAAATACACTAAAGCGCCACTTGAGGGGGATAAACGTATGGGAAGACCTGGGAGGATGAAGATAGTCAGAGATTCGGTGTCGAGTATCCTAATGCGCCCTTCTGGTACCTCGGAACAGTTGGCCCAAACCTATTTTGGGCGAGTGGCAGGGATATCAAGGAGAGGAGAAAGGTGCTCTTTTCCATGTATCTCAATGTTGGGCCTATACTGATTTTGAATTGTAGGAGAAGGAAAAACCGATGCGAAGGGAAGAAGCCGCTCGATACGTCGCAGAAGCCGTCGTCGCAAGGGAAAGACGGGGAAGCTAGAGACGCAGCGAAGGGAAGAAGGGGAGAGACAGGAAAAGCTGGAGGCACGGCGAAGAGAAGAAGCTGCACTGCAAAGGGAAGTACAGCATGGATGGGTTGCATGTACGGTTCCCGGTTAGTTCTTCGTTGTTTGAAGCTTGTGTAAAGTTTTCGCTCAATAACGCTTTGGCTACTTGCTGCAATTAGAAATGGCTCATCTTTTGTTTGTTGCTTGCTCAGCTCCTCGTGTCTATTGAAGCTCAACTCGCCAAGCGTACCTTTTCATCGCACAACCCCTCCCAGCAGACAAGCATCCGCAAACGTGTTTCTGTCATGTATGCCCCGGGTCATCAACTAGGCCATGGACGGTCTTGACACTACAGCGTTTGTGCTAAACGGCATCGGACTACTCCAGAAGAGAATCCAGTTAAAAGGTCACACTAGGATCCGACTGATACAAAAACACACGGAAGCACAAATATCGATTTTCTGCTTATACGAACATGTCACTACTGGAATCTTGGAAACACTTGGTACAAAATCCTGCACGAATCCGCTCTTCTTAGTCGACATTGGTGAGGGTCCAGTGGTTCTCCTTCCCTTGGATCTGGCCTCCGCTCTTGACTTGGACCTGTATACGATTAATCCTCAAATTCGCATTCTCAACAAGGATGTGGCAGACAGCAGACTTACAATTGGGCCGATGTCGCTTCCCGTATACAAATACAGGTCCTGACCTTTGGGAACAATCCTGACAGACAAGACGGTGCGTTTAACGGATAATCTGATACAGCTAACAACAGACTTACACATAGGGCCCGGTCTGAGTGGTATTGACCTGCCAGGTCGCAGGCGTGCTAGACCAGACAAGCTTACTGCCCGATATAGCATTCTGTTATATTCGAGATTGGACAGAGTCGACGATCGAAGGGTTGAAGGGAAATACCGGAGGCAAAGCAATATACAATCCGCTGAGGCCCTGGATGGTGACATCGGTGATAGCGGGTTGAAGGGCCTGGCTGAAGGTCAAGGTCTGCGACATGGTCAGTCAGTATTAGATGGTACTCCTGAACATCAACGACAACTCACAGCGCCATCAGGGATGCCGCCGCTACCATCGGCTGTAGCGACAATCTGGCCGGGTACATCACACTTGGTGCTGGTGATATAGTACTTAGTGGCAAGACTTTGAGAGGTGTAGTTCTGAGGCATGGTTGTTTGTTGGTGAATTCAGGAGGGGAAGTGTGAGGATGCTAAGAGGCGAAGGACTGCGATTTTATACTGCTGTGGGTGAGCCAAGTCTCGAAGTAGATGAACATGACGATTCTCTGTGTTGACATATTTTTCTAAGGACTACTCAAGGCTCCGTCGACCTACAATGTATGTATAGCTTACAGCATTCTATGGAGAAATCTCATGCTCGTATGGCGATATTCCGATCTGGTCGTCAACATTGCGACAGAACCCTAGCATTCAAACCCAGAGTCATACACCAATGTAATGACTGTATAATTCTCACTTCGCCATCTTTTCTCGCGGTACTTAATATAATTGCAGTTCGTTCATGTGACATTCCCTTCGTACAGTGGCACACGTTTGTACGGTGATTTTCCAGTCCGATGACTGTCAGTCTGTGCCACCGTGGATGACTGTAAGCAATGATTTCTGGACATTTGTATGTCAATCCTTCGTCAGTTGACGACGCATGTACGTCTTTCTGCTTTCTATAGACTACTCCGATAAATTTAGACAGTGCTACCCCATCCTTCTCTTTGACCACTACCTCAAAGACATTGAGATATCTCATTCGTGTTAGTCTTATTGCTACCAATCTCATACTCGTCGCAATCCGTCTCAACCTGGAAATTATCACATGGTCGCAGTGTCGCCTTTGGAAGGTGCTGATATGATTTTACTCCAAAACTCTGCCTAGAGCAGGGTAATATTTCAGAACGCCTCAAGGAAGTGAACATTCATCCCTTCACGCAAAAGTGGGTCCCGCCATGGTAACTGCACCCGCAATAACTCCATTTACTAAAGCGCGTGATAGGATCGCAGCTGAATGACGCTTTTTGACAGGATCATTGGAAGCTCTGCACCTACAAGGGAGGTTACGCGACACTGAACTTGTCGTACCTTTGCCTTGTGGAGGGAAAGAGGAGTTGATCATGCTCACTATTGATTCTCTTTTGACAAAGGGCATAGGGTATTACAAGGGGTGGAGTGTGCCAAGAGGTCACGTACTAGTAGTGATACACGACGGTGCTTGGTACCAAGAAGCACTGCTGTAGCGAGTACATTTTCTTTGCGACCTCAGAATGTTCTAACATTTTATGTTGAACTTTAATCATAAAGATGAGTTGGTACAAATGAGTTGAAAGATGAAATAATTTCCTTACTCTTTGAGGTGAAGGAACAAAACCGGGGACAACGGGATGAAAGGGTGCCCCCGTGGTCAGAACAAAGGAAACCACTTTTCATTTGGAAAAAAGAAGTTGCTTTCGATACGCGAAAGGAGCAATAAAGGGGATAAAATTCTTATTGCGTTTTCTGTTCCCATGGGCTATTTATGCTGCATACAAAGGGAATGAGAAGTCACGACATTTTTAGAGTACCTGTTTCTGTTCTGAAGAATGTACCGGCTCCAGCAGTGAAGGCACATAGATGCAGGTCTTGGTCTCGCACACTCAAATCCAGTTTCTCGCAAAGTTGAAATACCCGGAATTCCAACAGAACGTACAATGAGATCTGTCGTAGGGAGTCTATTTGTCACGAGGCACCCCCAATTGATGAGAGGTTGCTTGACATCCAGATGTTGAATATGCCTGGATGGTACCACAGTGGGGTAGCGTATACAGGTGACCTCTGTTATGTGTTCAAGAAGAGAGAATTGCGATGCCGCAAGAACAGAGTCCCGAGTTTAGGTAAGGTCTAAAAATCACATCGAGGTTTGGCGTCATAGTATTAGCTGTCACTGTACGAAGGGAAGGTCACATGAACGTGCTGCAATTATATTAACTACCACGAGAATAGACGGCGAAGTGAGAATTATTACAGAACCCTACACCAATGTGATGACTCTCGCAACATTCAATAAGTCACCAATGGCGACCAGACCGGAATATCGCCATACGAACATGATATTTCTTCATAGGATGCTGTAAGCTATACATACATTGTAGGTCGACGGAGCCTTGAGTAGTCCTTAGAAAAATATGTCAACACAGAGAATCGTCATGTTCATCTACTTCGAGACTTGGCTCACCCACAGCAGTATAAAATCGCAGTCCTTCGCCTCTTAGCATCCTCACACTTCCCCTCCTGAATTCACCAACAAACAACCATGCCTCAGAACTACACCTCTCAAAGTCTTGCCACTAAGTACTATATCACCAGCACCAAGTGTGATGTACCCGGCCAGATTGTCGCTACAGCCGATGGTAGCGGCGGCATCCCTGATGGCGCTGTGAGTTGTCGTTGATGTTCAGGAGTACCATCTAATACTGACTGACCATGTCGCAGACCTTGACCTTCAGCCAGGCCCTTCAACCCGCTATCACCGATGTCACCATCCAGGGCCTCAGCGGATTGTATATTGCTTTGCCTCCGGTATTTCCCTTCAACCCTCGATCGTCGACTCTGTCCAATCTCGAATATAACAGAACGCTATATCGGGCAGTAAGCTTGTCTGGTCTAGCACGCCTGCGACCTGGCAGGTCAATACCACTCAGACCGGGCCCTATGTGTAAGTCTGTTGTTAGCTGTATCAGATTATCCGTTAAACGCACCGTCTTGTCTGTCAGGATTGTTCCCAAAGGTCAGGACCTGTATTTGTATACGGGGAAGCGACATCGGCCCAATCGTAAGTCTGCTGTCTGCCACATCCTTGTTGAGAATGCGAATTTGAGGATTAATCGTATACAGGTCCAAGTCAAGAGCGGAGGCCAGATCCAAGGGAAGGAGAAACCACTGGGACCCTCACCACGGTCGACTAAGAAGAGGCGGACTCGTGCAGGATTTTCAACAATGGTTTGCTTCTATTTGTACCAAGTGTTTCCCAGATTCCAGTTGTGATATGTTCGTATGAAGAGAAATCGATGTTTGTACTGCTGTATCAGTCGGATCTAGTGACCTTCTAACTGGATTCGCTTGCAAGTAGCTGACGTCGGTTAACGCGAATGCTGCACTGTCAACACAGAAGTTCGTGACCCGGTCAATGTCGTGGTACATTGGAGGAAGAGAGATGCCGAAAAGACAAACACGTCTGTCTATTGAATTAGGCCGCGCAAGATGAAATGGAGAGCAGGCCATTTATAAAATCAACGGTAGCATTTGGATGGTTTTTTCTCGACCTATGTGCTTCCTTCGTCTTCCTCGGCTCGTGTCCGTCTTCAGAGATTCGCAGAAGGAAACACTCTGATGTTGATTTGCAGGCGCCACCTAGTGGTCACCTGGGAAGACGAGCTCGAGATTTAAGCACTGCAAGCCAATACACCTGAACGTCGCAGCCCAACGTGAAAATAGATTCTCAGCTACCAGTGCATGCGCTTGAGAAGGATCCTCCGGGAGGCACATGGAAGGGTTCTTGACTAGGCTATGATCGACGTGGATCCCTCAGGTTCGATGCGCGTCAAGAAAAGAATCCGATGCGACACATCACCGCTCCCGTCCTCTATATCCATAGTATGCAAGCCCTGTGTCTTCACCAGACGACGCCGATCACAATCTGCCTGTGGCTGTAGGTCAAAGAATCGAAACTACGACTTGAGGCCGAGACACCCTTTGCTGAGAAGAGATCAGGTCATGCCACCTCCGAGGGAACGACATCGACCTGCCTGGCCATTTCGATTACATCGAGAGAGAGGCGAACTTCACGCCAATAACCATTGGACCCCTTTAGTGAAGCACTCGTTGTGACCTGATTCTTCCTCCCGGTATATAAGAACAATAGGTACCCACCTCACCATTGTCGTTGCACAGCACCTGCTTGTTGGACGACGATACATCAGATCCAGGATCTTGATGCTTGCAAAGACGGTCGCCCATGGGTAATCGATGTTGCGGAGAATCGAGGAGATGGCGAGTACGCTGCTGTGGTCTATTGAGAAGTCGCCGTGTCAATTGGAGGAGATACCGTTGTACTTAGAACTGGAAGAACGAACCGATAGAGTCCAGCAATCGCCGTCGAATGATGTGACGAGGTCAAGCCTGGTAATCGTGCCCTTCAGAGCGAGTTCCTAGACTGCGTCCTACTGCTGGGATCTTGAATTATTGCGGTCTAAGCCAAATACAAGCTGGCCGCGATGCACGAACGCCAAAATAATGCTGATATTGTGCTCTCTTCGATAACATAGTACGTTTACACACTGTGAAACCAAACAGTCAGCTGGAAGGCACACGACGGCAAAAGCCAGGAACTCACAGGAGGGAAAGCTATCGTCCTGACCTCAGGACAGGTGCACAGGTACAAATGGTCCTGACGTGGTGGATCCCCACTTCTCAACCCGCATCTCAAAGTCGTCCCCAGTGAGAGCCCAGATATCCTCTGCATAGAAATACTCACATCCTTCCTCTTCAAACTGTACCTCAACCAGTTTCAGCAGTCCTGCATCACGACGAGGAGCGCACCACATGGAGTATAGTTTCCCACCCGTCCTCTGGATCCTGAGATATACATAGGATGAGGTGGTGTAGGTTAGGTAGGACAGAGGGAGAACTGAGGGCTTCGACAACGCTGCTGGTCATCCATGGAGGAAGCTCGACTTTGAGCGAGAAATGGTAGATAACAAGGCTTCCCAATGCGAACACTCTACTAGGTGTAGCGGATGTGAGTATTGCCTTCGCCGACGCTCAAACTTTCGAGATGGCATCTCGATCGATGAAGGAAACGGGTGATAGATTCTTGTGTGGAGAGTGGCTGAGATCCTTGTGCGATAACAGTCAAACTGCTGAGGACAGGTGCACATAAGGACGTCGAGAAATACCCATGTCCTTGGCATAGAGGTGAGTGAGCTGTGACATTGTAACCACCGGCGCCTCCTTGGAGGCCAGGTTCGTCCCAAAGGTGACACCATCTGAGGTTTCGGTAGTTTTGAAAGAAGGTGTAAATCTTCCGGACAAGTGATACAACCAGTGAAATGAGTTATCCGGGCGGTAACTTTATCTGTTGGATATGCCCGCGAATACTTGCTCGCCATAGCTGCGGGGCACCCAAGCACACGTCCGAGTGATAATCAGAGCCATAGACATCATGGATGCGTATGTCGATCGTCTGCAGTGCTGAAACTGCGAGATAGATTCGAGATGGGGCATATTAAACTGAGAAGCGCAGATGCGCAGGTTCTTCCACCGTTGGCAGGATTGAACAAGCAAAGACAGGATTTCGTGATCTCCTGCAGAATCGCCGCATAAAATCTGCAGATTGAGGAGATGTTCGCCCGTGTGCTCGAGATAGGTCTGCAATATCTCAAGAGCGTCTTTGGAGAAAGGGTCCTGCATGATAAGCTTCTGGGCCCAGGACGCTGGCGAGCTGTGCAACGTATCCCTCCAAAGCCCACAGGACACGTCCCAAGACCCAAAGAGGCCCGGATACGTCTAGACTATGGCGTCGGTTTTCGTCTGTCCAAAACCAATCATCATCTGCTTCCTCCCACCAAGAATCACAAACAGAATGAAAGATTTCGATGAGAATATCGCGGGGGAAGACGATGAATGGGAGCATAGATCGATTTGCGACTTTCGAGGGCTGTCAGGACTGCACATCGACGCAACTGGATCTCTTCAAGCTGGGTATCATACAAGGATTGCCGCTGTTCCAACTCAACAATGTCGGCGTTGAGCAAGGCATGGTCAGAGTCGAGCAATGGTCGTGACCCACGTAGAATTTGTGATACCAGGCTGTCGGAGCTCTCGGTATTTAAATTTTGTAACTGTGGCTCGGGAACGAATCCACAGTTGCGGCACGACATGAAGGGCAAGGGCAAGAATCTACTTGCACGTGGTCTGCCTCTCCCTCTCTCTACTAGTACCCTCATCAGGTCTCATCTGACTTGTCGTTGCTGTCCGTTACTTTTCTGCATCATTCTTTTATGTTGGTCTCGAATTTCTCCTTTCATGAAATCGTTGTCTGGATGCCAAAGGCTGGAAGCTGGAGAGGAACTGACGGAGTTCGTGAGGGAAACACCATCGAATCACGGCTACTCATTGGGCAGTGAGTCGCGACACGGTACTGGTCGGCAACGATGTATTGCCATTGGTGAGTGACTCTTCGTATCTTGACTACTGTATTCAACATTATCCAGATGTCGCTACTATCTTCCTGTTGCTATCACAGCATTCGATCCTTCATTTTCCGTCTCGTTCTGCTCCGACAGTCTCTCGTACCATCTCTTTTCTGCAATACATCTCATCTCGGACCACCGAAAGAATGTTCTCGCAGCCAGCCGGGTCTGTTGCCGAGAAGCGGCTCCTAGGTCGTCTACAAGCAGGAGCTCGTACCTGTATATGAGACGCTTGGGCGGTCTGGTTCCCCACTTATGTGGCGGAAGCGAAACGAGGCGATGACTTTTGACTTGCTCGCGTGAAACGGGCCGTTCATTCTCGCCAGTGAGTGATCTTTTTGACATTTTCTGCTCGTGTACTCAAAGTTTATTAGGATAGATACCGACCTCAACACTGTTACGACGACCTCGGTCCTTCGTATCATATCCTGGGAGAAGAAATCCCAATAGCTATCGCCATTTCTCTTACCTGCGCTAGTTTTCCGGCGGCAGGGTTTTTTCCAAAGATTCTTTCCGCTCTTTCCCGAATTTATATCGTCTGGTGCTCTTTTGACCTCGAAGACACGCACGTGGGCGCACAGGTCCGGTGCTTTCCACTCTCCCAAGGCGACTTCTTCTGTGCGCTCTCAGAGATACCCGGACATCTTCTCAGCGTCTTAAATTCATTACATCGGCGGATTCCTTCAACACACTCTCCGTTGTAGTTGGCTCGGACAGAGGATTCACCAATGTTATGCGTTTTAACGAGTAATGACGAAGGCCAGTCCAAGCTGTGGGGACATGCTTACCCACGTATCCTGAGAGCAGTATGAAGAACATCTTTCTTGGCCCATCTACTCTACTCTAGCAATGCAGTGCTTCCAGTGCGATAACACAAAAGCATTATGGACATCTGTTCTGTCCAGATTCCCACTCAAACTTGGCATAGAACTGGAGAAACTCTGGGCTCGGTAATAATGGTCGGTATTCACTTCAAAAACGCCAAATTTACCCATCGTATTTGCGTCGACATCCTCGACGATGAGCTTCTCCTCTTCACAGCGAGATTTCAGGCACGCTTCAGAGGTTTTCGATGTGAGAATTAGGTGCGTGTGTTGTAAAGCCTTCATTGTGTGATCCCAGAATAACACTGATATTCGTATCTGATAGGTAGAGACACTAATACACTGCTAACCAAGGACGACGGGAAGAATGTGATCGGTACACGGTGTCCTAACAAGTCTCAACATGAAACCGACGAGCGCGCCAAAAGACAAATCCCACCTCGAACGGACGACTGTACGCCGACTCCATCTTCCCATGCGAGCAGCACATTTACTCACTGTAAATCAAACCATCAGTCCGACAACGCGTCAAAACAATACACTTACAGGAGCGACAAGGTGATGTCACCGTTGACCTTGGCCTGGATGGCGATCTCGACTTCGAGGTTCAGGTCAAGACGGAGCTTCAAAGCTGCGGGGGGTGCGACAGCTTGGCGCTCAGAGCGGCCGACGATTTGTCCACCGAGGACGGAAGAAGATTGGGTAGGTGTGTACTGGGTTTGTGGGGCAGACATGATGATGCTGAAGAAAGAAATCCGTCCAGGCTCTCCTTTTATACGAATACGAGTAGGACCGGGGCGAGGGCAACGTTATGATTGCGCCATGGTGTCTTTAGCAACTCGGGTGCCTCGTCGCACTGAGGTGTTAAATTAGAAGAAGAGAGAACTACGAACGTAAAGGTTGACTTGTTTCATAGAAACGTGCTGTATGCAAATTTCGAGGGGATTTGCGTTCTTCTGATGAGCAACTCGCCATCAAAGTCCTCAGCGAGCTTCTATATTCCTGAGGTATCGCGTATTAGATTTGGGAAGCAAAGAAGCGCGTAGTCCCACTATCGAGTATAGTGATACGTAATTCGAAGATACGATGAGAAACCGCCGCCTTCCCAGAAGGCATAGGTAAGGAAAGATGGAAAGGCTCAACACGACATGAGGACTTACTAGTGACCATGTGCAGAACGTGAGACCATAAACGAGGTACGCAGACTATGCTATCATCAACATAGATCCGTCCAGACTCGAGGTTCAGAAAAAAGAATGGATGCGCCAGATTATCGGTCCCAGCTTCTATCGCGTAGGTACTTTGTCTTCACCAGACGACGCCGATCACAATCTGCTGTGGGCGTAGGCCAAAGAATCGAGACTGTGACTTCGCTGATGCAAGGCCAAGACGCCCTTCGAAATCAGGTCATGCCAACTCCGAAGAGACGGCGACGACCCGCCCAGCCATACTGTATTTCGATTGCATCTCGGGAGAGTCCACACCGATAAGCGCCGGACCCCTTTAGCGAAGCCCTCGTTGTGACCCGTTCTTCCTCCCGGCAGATAATGATAATGGATACCCGCCTCACCCTTTCGTTGCACAGCGCCCGCTTGTTGGACGGCGGTACATAGCCTTAAGATACCGACTCAGCAAAAAGGTGCAACAAAGGTCGTACATGGATATTGACGTGACTGGAAAACTGAGGCGTGGCGAATACGCTGCTGTGGTGTACGCTCGAGAAAGTCGTCATTCCAATTGGAGGAGATTCCGTTGTACTTGAAACTGGAAGAACGGACCGATACAATTTGGAAAATACCGTCGAATGATGTGCCGAATATGAGCCAGGTGATCGTGCCGCTTCAGAACGAGTTCCTGACCGCTGGGCCCACTTTCTACGCTGGGATCCCGAATTATTGTGGTATAAGAGCAATAAAATCTGACCGCAAAATAATACTGATATCGTTATTTCTCTGATAACATGGTACATTCACATACTGTGAAAGCAAATGGTCGACTGGAAGGACACACAATGATAAAAGCCGGTAACTCACAGGAGGGAAAAGCTATCGCCCTGACCTCAAGGCAGGTACCGCAAGTAAACGTCCCGACCTGGTGGATCCCACTTCTCGACCCGCATCTCGAAGTCGTCCCCGTTGAGAGCCTGGATATCCTCTTCCCAGTAATGCTCATACCCTTCCGCCTTAAATTGTACTTCAACCACTTTCAGCAGTCCTGCATCACGGCGGGAGCGCACCAAATGGAGTAGGGCGTCATACTGGTCCCCTGAAGGCTTTGATAAACACAGAATGAGATGGTGTAGGTTCGGTAGGACAGATGGGGAAGTGAGAGCTTCGACAATGCCATTGATTATTTGTGGATGAAGTTCGAGTTCGAGGCGAGAGATGGTAGAACACGCTTCCAATGCGAACATTCTGCTAGGAGTGTCTAGTGTGAATACTGCCTTTCCGATGCTCAAACTCTCGAGATGACATCTCGATCGATGGAGGAAACGGGTGATAGATTCTTGTGCGGAGGATGGCCGGGGTCCTAGTTGGATAGGGTTAATGGTCAAACTGCTGAGGCGAGGCGCAGATAAGAATTTGAGAGTATCCCCACGATCAACATAGAGGTGAGTGAGTGCCACTGTAACCACCGGCACCTCCTGTGTGGCCATGGCGTGTTTCATCCAAAGGTGACACCTTCTGAGGTTTCGTAGTTGGGAAAGAAGGTGTAAATCTTCTGGACAAATGATGCACCCAGAAAAATGGGTTATCCCGGACGGTAACTTTATCTGATGGATCCCATGCCCGCGAAGACTTGCTTGCCATAGCTGCGGGGCACCCAAGCACACGTCCGACAGATATGTAGGTCCGTGGGCATTATAGAAATTTATGTCAATCGTCTGCAGCGCTGGAAAGTGCGAGATAGATTCGAAATGTGGCATATAAGACTTATCAGCATCGATGCGCAGGTTCTTCCACCGCTGACAGGACTGAACAAGAAGAGACATGATTTCATTGTCTTTTGCCGAGTTCCTGCAGGAGACCTGCAGATTGAGAAGATGTTCGCCCGTGTGCTCGAGATAGGTCTGCAATATCTCGGGAGCGTATTTGGAGAAAGGCTGCTGCACGACAAGCTTCCGAGCCCATGACACTGGCGAGCTGTGCAATGTATCTCTCCAAAACCCACAGATGCGACCCAAAACCCAAAGAGGCCCAGATACGTCTAGGCTGTAGTGTACGTCCCGCTCTTTTTCCTGCCACCCAGAATCACAAACATCATCGAAGATTTCGATGAGAATATCGCGGGGAAGACGATGAATGGGAGCATAGACCGATTTGCGACTTTCGAGGACTGTCAGGACTGCACGTCTACGTAACTGGATTTCTTCGAGCTGAGCAGCATACACGGATTGCTGCCGTTCCAACTCGACAATTTCAGCGGTGAGCAAGGCATGGTCAGAGTCAAGCAATGGTCGTTGCCTGCGTAGAATTTGCAAAAAGAGGCTGTCGGAACTCTGGATGGTTTTGAGACATGACTCAGAAGGAAGGAGGTTGGTGGATCCACAGTCGTGGCAGGTGAGGCACGACATGATGATGAAGGGCGAAGGCAAGAGTAGCACGTTACACCTACTATAGCTACTGGGGCTGACCACGAGCAAGCGCCGCCACGTCTCTGTACATCGACTAAGTTTACGGGTTGAAATATAGAAAAGAAAGGGAGTAGCACGTGGTCTCATTAACTTTTGATTCCCACGCTTTTGTTGCATATTTTCCTTATCTTTCTCCCTTCATGATATCGTTGTCTGAGCCCAACGTAGCACGCGGAAAGGAACTGAACAGGACCACCGTCGAATCATGCCTACTCATCGGGTAGATCGCGAGGTTCCGGTGTATTGGTGAGTGGTTCCTTGTCTCTTGACTTCAAATATTCAACATTCATCCAGATGCCCCTACTATCTTCCTCTATCTTCCTGTTGCTATCCCGGCCTTCAACCCAACAAACCTTCATTTTCTGTCTCGTCTCTTCCGACAGTCTCCAGTATCATCTCTCTTCATCTCATCTCGGACCACCGAAAGAAATTTCTCGCAGACAGCCAGGTCTGACGCCGAGAAGCAGCTCCCTAGGTCGTCTGCAAGCAGGAGTTCGTACCTACGCTTTGGCGGTCAGGTCTCCCACATTTGTGGTGGAAGCGAAGCGAGGTGATGATCGTCGCGTGAATGGGATACGCGTTCTCGCTGGCGAGTAATCTTTTCGACATTTTCTGCTTGTCGTACTCAAATTTTATCTGGATAGACACGACCCCGAAGGAGAGCTTTTCCAAGGCCGCTCTAAGAAGCGTACAGCGTTCTCCAGTCCATTTTTGAACATCACCCTGCTACTCCCCCCATCATGGAGAAGGAATGAATTCTCAAGCCGCCATCCAGCTACAGAAACTTCTATTCAATCAATGATACATAAAGATAGGATTCATGTTCCCCCAGAGACTGGCTCAAACATGTGCGCGTCGTTCGAGTCTTGGAAATAGGGTAGGCTGGCCCCTTGTGGAACTTACATTGCACGCATGAGACACGAAGCTCCTCGCCAGTAAGTACATTTTTCCCTTGCCGTGCTCTGATCTGATCAAAAGCTATCAAGAACTGCGCTACCACGACGGGATAATGGATTCATCGTTATGGGGAGCGAATATCCCTAAACTCCTCATTAAATTCGGTGGCCTCTCGACCTCACCCTATCTTGTCTTTGCGATGATACCTAACCTCTCTGCATGGAACATTCTTCTTCGTCGACTGCACTTACTTTCAGTTGCCGTAGCGATGGGAGAGTGAAGAGTGAATAGTTTGAAAAGCAAAAATGCGCATACTTAGTCCCACTATCGAGTATAGTGATACGTAATTTGAATATACGATGAGAAATCACGAGGACACAGTAAGGATGGATGGAAATGCCCAACACGACATGAGGACTTACTAGTTACCACGCGCAGAACGTGAGACCGTAAACGAGGTACGCAGCTTATGCTATCATCAACATGGATCCTTCCAGACTCGAGGTTGGCAAGAAAAAACAATCTTGACGTGGATCCTTCCTGGCTCGAGGGCGTCAATAGAAAAAATTGGATGCGCCAGATCACCGTTCCCAGAATCCATCTCCCATCGCATAAGTACTTTGTCTTCGACAGACGACGCCGACCACAATCTACTGTAGGCAAAGAATCGAGACTGGGACTTCGCCGATGCGGGGCCGAGATGCCCTTCGCTGAGAAGACATCAGGTCATGCCAACCCCGAAGAGACGGCAACGACCCCGCCCAGGCATTATACTGTATTTCAATTGCATCTCGGGAGAGTCCACGCCAATAAGCGTCGGGCCCTTTTAGCGAGGCCCTCGTTGTGACCCCGTTCTTCCTTGCGGAAAATCGAGATAACCAATGCCCACCTCACCTTTTCGTTGCACAGTGCCTGCTCATCGGATGATGATACATCGGACCTTGACGTTGCAAAACAGGTCGCCCGTGGGTATCAAGATTGCTGAAGAATTGAGGGGGTGGCGAATACGCCGCTGTGGTCGACGCTCCAGAGTCGCCGTGTCGATTGGAGGAGATACTGATGTACTTGGAACTGGAAGAACGGACTGATACAGTTCGGAAAACACCGTCGAATGTGCCAAGGATGAGCTTGGTGATCGTACTGTTTCAGAGCGAGTTCCTGGATTGCATTCCACGCTGGGATCTTGAATTATTGCGGTTTTGAGATAAATACGAGCTGGCCGCGATGCACGAACGCCAAAATAATACTGATATTGTGATCTCTCCGAAAACATAGTACATTTACACACTGTGAAAGCAAACAGTCAGCTGGAAGGGCACACGGCGATAACAGCCACTGACTCACAGCCTACAGGAGGAAAGAGCTATCGCCCTGGCTTCATGAGGTACAAATGGTCCTGACATGGTGGATCCCACTTCTCGACCCGCATCGCAAAGTCGTCCCCAGTGAGAGCCCGTACATCCTCTTCGCAGAAATACTCATACGCTTCCTCCTGAAATTGTACTTCAACCAATTTCAGCTTTCCTGCATCATAGCGGGAGCGCGCCATGCGGAGGATGGCAGTACGGTCGTCCTTTGAATACTGTGATACACATAAGATGAGATGGTGTAGGTTCGGTAGGACAGAGGGAAAGGTGAGGGCCTCGACAACGCTGCTGATCATCCGTGGAGGAAGCTCGAGTTTGAGGCGAGAAACGGTAGAACACGCTTCCAATGCAAACACTCTACCAGGTGTAGCGGATGTGAATATTTCCTTGCCAACGCTCAAACTCTCGAGATGACATCTCGACCGATGGAGGAAATGAGTGATAGATTCTTGTGCGGAGAATGACCCAGGTAAGATACGGCTAATGGTCAAACTGCTGAGGAGAGGTGCAGATAAGAAATTGAGAATATCGACGTGATCAACATAGAGGTGAGTGAGCTGTGCCACCGTAACCACCGGCGCCTCCCTTGTGGGCAGTCTCATCCAAAGGTGGCACCTTCTGAGCTTCGGTAGCTTCGAAAGAAGGTGTAAATCTCCTGGACGAGTGATAGACCCACAAAGATGGGTTATCCCGGGCGGTAGCTTTATCTGATGCCCACGAAGACTTGCTTGCCATAGCTGCGGGGCACTCAAGCACATATCCGAGTGATATCCATGGCCATAGCCATCATATATACTTATCTCAATCGTCTGAAGGGCTGGAAAGTGCGATATAGATTCGAAATGGGGCATATGAAGCTTGCCAGCGTCGATGCTCAGGTTTGTCCACCGTTGGCAGGATTGAACAAGCAGAGACAGGATTTCATCATCTTTTGCCGTCTTCCTGCAGGAGACCTGCAGATTGAGATGATATTCGCCTGTGTGATCGAGATAGGTCTGCAATATCTCGGAAGCGTATTTGGAGAAGGGGGCCTGCACGACAAGCTTCCGAGCCCAGGAGGCTGGCGAGCTGAGCAATGTATCCCTCCAAATCCCACAGACGCGACCCAAAACCCAAGGAGGCCCGGATATGTCTAGACTATGGCGTCGGAGGCTCTGATTCTCATCTGCTTCCTGCCACCAATAATCACACACAGAATCGAAGATTTCGA
The DNA here is from genome assembly GCA_030435635.1 of Armillaria borealis. Classification (NCBI taxonomy): domain Eukaryota; kingdom Fungi; phylum Basidiomycota; class Agaricomycetes; order Agaricales; family Physalacriaceae; genus Armillaria; species Armillaria borealis. The sequence goes on along the minus strand of JAUEPT010000021.1, from coordinate 197,643 downwards.
TGAGAATATCGCGGGGAAGACGACGAATGGGAGCATAGATCGATTTGCGACTTTCGAGGGCTGTCAGGACTGCGCGTCGACGCAACTGGATCTTTTCAAGCTGGGTATCATACAACAATTGCAGCCTTTCCAACTCGACAATTTCGGTGTTGAGCAAGGCATGGTCAGAGTCGAGCAATGGTCGTTGCCCGCGTAGAATTTGTGATACCAGGTTGTCGGAGTGGTTGGTATTTTGTAGCTGTGACTCGGGAACGAATCCACAGTTGCGGCACGACATGAAGGGAAAAGGCAAGAATTTACTCCCACGTGGTATCTCTCTTCTGTCTCTACACTCATCACTGTCAGCTCTGATCTGACTTGTCGCTGCTGTCTGTTCGTTTCCTTTTCTGCATTATTCTTTTTTATTGGCCTTGCATTTCTCCTTTGATGAAATTGTTGTCTGATACCAAAGCGGGAGAGGAATTGAACGGGAATTCTTGAGGAACACCACCGAATCAAGCCTATTCATTGGGCAGCCTTGGGTCGCGACACGGTACGATGTATTGGTGAGTGACTCCTTATATCTTGAATAATGTATTTAACATCCATCTAGATGCCGCTACTATCTTCCTGTTTCTATTGGCACGGCATTCGATCCAACAACCCTTCATTTTCCGTCTCGTTCTGCTCCGACAGTCTCCCCTACCATCTCTCCTCGCAAGACATCCCATCTCGGACCACCAAAGGAATATTCTCGCTCGCAGACAGTCGGGTCTGACGCCGAGAAGCAGCTCCCTAGATCGTCTGCAAGCAGGAGGTCGCACCTACGCTTGGGTGGTCAGGTCTCTGGTGGTGGAAGCGAAACGAGGTGATGAGTTTAGACTTCGTCGCGTGAATGGGATATGCCTTCTCGCTGGCGAGTAATCTTTTCGACATTTTCTGCTCGTCGTACTCAAATTTTGTCTGGATAGACACGACCCCGAAAATGTCACTTACGCCGACCTCGGCCCTTCGTATCATATATCGGGAGACGAAATTCTGTGACTACCCGCTGAGGGTTTTCTAAGACCCTTCCTGCTCTTGCTAGAATTCATCACGTCCTTTACTTTTTGACGCCGAGGACACGCGCTCGTGGGCGCACGCGTCCGATGCTAGTAATCAACACGGAGTTCGGCTCTCCTGAGGTGCCTTATTCTCCAGAGATACCACAATGCCCTCTCAGCGCCTCGGATCAGTATATCGGCGGATCCTTCCAACACGTTCTCCGCTGAAATTATCTTGGACAGAGCATTCACCGGTGTTATACGTCGCCACAGTAGTAAAAATGGCTAATCCAAGCTATGTCCACGCATCTTGCCAGCAAGACATCTCGCGTCTTCATCGATGTTGTACGTAATGAGTTGCCTCAGATTCCCTGAATCTGAATCTAACAACACCACTTCTACAGTCCGGACTCCTTGAACACAGATCCGAAGCTTGAGTACGACAAGAATCATTGGCGGCTTTATCGAGATCGCTTTTCCAGGGCTGCTCTAAGAAGCATACAGCGTTCTCCAGTCCATTTTTTGAACGTCGTCCTGCTACCATCGACGTCTCTCGCCCTGCTAGTCCCCCTATCATGGAGAAGAAATGAAACCTCAAGCGATGTCCCACCGCCATCGAGCTACAGAAACGTCTATCCAATCTACATAAATACAGGCTCTGTGACAGGTTCAAACTGACAATGAACAACGTTCTACGTAGTTATGAGTATTGTACCGATAAGTAAAGTAATGAAAAAGCGTACCTCAGTCTTCACTCGAATGGGTGTAAAAGACTGAGGTGCGCAATGGAATAAAAATCTGAAATACGGTAACGATTGCGCCATTCAACGGAAATTACTCATCTATAAATAGTGACATCCGAAAGGGCCGATAGGTGTCGACTGATCCTCTCGACACAAACATACGCGCGTCGTACGATATGTCACGCCGTTCCACCTCTCTCCCGTAGCTTGGTCGTAGAAATAGGGCAGGCTGGTCCCTTATTTGCACGAATGGGACACGAAGCTCCTCTCCAGTAAGCAATCTGTTAGCCGTTTTCTCCTTGCTGTGCTCAAAAGCTATCCAGATCCGCGCTACCACGGCAGGATAATGAATGCTTGTATCATCGTCATGGAGAGCGAATATCCCGACTCTCCTCATTACACTCAGTGACCTCTCGACCTCACCATCTCTTGTCTTTGCGATGACACTTGACCTCTGCACGGAGCATTCTTCTTCGTCGACTGCACTTGCTTTCAGTTGCCATAGCGATAGGAGAACGGATAGAGATTGACACTTCTACGGAGTACACGCTTCTTCAACCTCACTCGTACTGACGAGAAACGACCTCGACGGCACATTCTGAGTCGTTCCTGGCCTTCCTGAGTTGTTACCGATGATGGGCACGGGCAAACAAACCATCATTTCGTGGAGGTAGCGCTCCATCTATCTACAGAATCCTTGGACCTTCGCTTCCCCGCACCAATGTGTTTAGGACCTCAGCGTAGTCACTGATCGCAGTCTGTCATATGCAAACCGACGTCCTCATCTTCAAGAATTTCATGTCTCACAGTTTCACATATACAGCGGTGCAGACATAGCGAACCCGAGCTACATTGGGAAATATCCTTTCCTCCTTGTCCGGTTATCTATCTATCTATCTATCTCCGCATATTCCGGGGGAGGTGGGAATATGTTTGAAATTACAATTCCCCTCCTCCCATATATAACACCAACATGTTGACCGCTACCTTTGGACCTTGCGTAGCATCCCATATGCACTCACAAGGTCCTCAGTTCGAACCTGGGCCGACTCATAGATGTACTTAAAGACCTACATTGTAGGCAAAATTCCTTTTTGCCAAGTTCCAACCGGTTAGTACTTAAGTCTTAGACAGTCGTGAAAAACGGTTCTGTCTGTCGCGAGATGGAAGAGATAAAAACCAGGGATATCCGTCACTCGAGAGCAGAGCCTCAAGTTTCAATGGTAATCCAGTCGATCGACTCCAGTGTCCACGAGGCAAAAACGAAAGTAATCATATTGACAACCTCGACCCTCATGAGTCGACCCAGATTCGAACTGAGGAGAGATACGACAACCAACTTCGCCATCGACGTGCATGGTAGGGGTTATGAGTGAGCGGTCAATTCTCTGGGCGTCCGGATCCTTGGATAAATAAATTGGACTTCACGCTCGGGATCCTGCTAGGTGCGAAAATTCAGAGAGTGGAGGACGGAATGTGGAATAGGTAAGGAAAGACGCGACGGCACGAGGGCTTGAGCAGGCGACAAGGGAATTCCCAATTTGCTCATCCAAACCCTTTAGCGGGCGTGGGTCAAAGAATCATAACAATGAGCTTGTTAGAATGAGGCACGATGCCCCTTGCCGAAATAACATCCAAACATCCCGAGTTTAGAGTTTAGAAAACCGGTATGCGGTCCCAATAAGGAACACCGGGGTTCTATGAGAGAACTGCGCCTCGGGAGAATCGAACTCCACGCCAAAGCATCGGACCCATTTATCCGCGAGTGTGGAAGCGTCCTTGGCAAAAATGTCGTGTAAAAATGGATACGGCATCTCAAAAGAGGTACCCTTGAGAGTGAGCTCAGATGACGACGCGATGTAAAGAGAGTGAGTGGATTATGTTTTAGATTTACAACAAAGGAACCACTGTACAGTACCAGAAATTGGAGAACAGTTCTCGATGCCAAAGGGCCCCCGCCGCATACACCCTCTCTGCAATAGATGAATCGATCTACCCTGCACCTGGTCACATCCCGGGAGACGCCCAATAAGCAAGCACCGGATCCTTTTATCCGTGTGTATGGATCTCTCGTTGTCGCCCTACAGTCTGCCGCAGAACTGAATATAGGGCGGGACTAGCTTGAGAGCAGACTCGATGGGGACTGCCATCTTTCACATGCTTGATGGAGAGAGATAGGGGAGAGCGGGCTTTGCGCGTAACCAAGTACTGCGCCAGGAGGAGACCGGGGGTGTGTGGGAGGAGCGTCGAGTGGTGGTTACCAGGTCGAGGTGTAATGACGACTAGCAAAGGCTGTCGTAAACCGCTTGCAAGTTACCTCCCGTCGAGGTCCAGTTTGCATGTTCGAAATAGGGAAGTAGGGACGCGCGTATTGCGGTACGGCCTGCACATTGAGTGTGGTAAGGAATGGCCTAGTGTCGCGTTATACTCGACATCAACTTGGGCGAGGACTGCACGAACGCTGTGAAACCCTTGTTCTGCAGATATTGATGTGCTTGTAACGTAAGCCGCGAACACGAGCGGGGAGGCTTTGGAGGGCAGATAATGCTCGGGAGGAGACAGCGCGCGGTGGGTTTGCATGAAGACATTGGAGCAGCGCCAATTGCGAGGAAAAAACGACATGGCCGGCGAGTGTCGGTTCGTGGTGGCGACTAGCGAACAGTTCGATTTCTGATGCTTGTGCTCCAAAGCATCGAGGTCCATCAAGGAATGGAATCCGCCGTGGTCGTCTCGTACCACCTGCGTATGGTGGGCGATTGGAGGAGTTTGTCGCGTACGTGATGATAGCGTGTGCTGCCGATATGCAAGCGAGGAAGCGAACCTGGCTGGGTGGTCTATGAAAGGAGGATCATGGTAACCCACCAAACTTGCTCGCCTCACAGCGCCGACAACAACACCCTCACTCTAAGGATTGGGTCCTTCTCACGACGACGCAGGGTAACAGCAGAGGAAGAAGCGAGAGGAATGCAGTAGTCTTCGCATAGTAGACCGAGTTGGAACGTGGTGCGGGAAAGAGAAACACATCGGGAAATGCCGCCAAAAGTCAATTTTACACTCACAGCTGGGCGGCGACTATTTTGGGCGAGTCAAAATAGAATCAAAGTGCGAAATGTCGGATTTTGCCTCAGTCAAAATCCGAGGAATTCCCTAATAAGGAAATATCGAAAGATTTTGCCTCGCCCAAAATCGGGATCTCGGATTTTGATTTTATTTTGACCATCCAAAAATAGTCACCACCCAGCTGTGACTGCCATGCTCTCAATCGCGGTAGAAATCCCTGATACCTCCAGTCGACGAACTTTCCGTCTCGAAACTTGAAACACACGCGTCGCCATTGGTAGAACTTCAATTGCATGATCCCAGAATAACACTGATATTGGTATCTAGTAGGTGTACAGACACTAATACAGTTAACCAAGGACGACGAGAAGAATGTAACCGGTACATGGCGGTGCCCTAACAAGCGTCAGCACGAAACCGACAAGTACGCCAACAGACAATGCTCACCTCGAACGGACGACTGCGCGCCGACTCCATCTCCCAATGCGCATAACACATTTACTCACTGCAAACCACCAATCAGCCCTCCGACGCGCCAACACGAAGCAATCCACTTACAGGAGCGACAAGGTGATATCACCGTTGACCTTGGCCTGAATGGCGATCTCAACCTCGAGGTTAAGGTCAAGGCGCAACTTCAAAGCTGCGGGGGGTGCAACAGCCTGGCGCTCGGAGCGGCCGACGACTTGTCCACCGAGGACGGAGGAAGATTGGGTAGGTGCGTATTGGGTTTGTGGGGCAGACATTGTGATGCTGAGGATGGAGAACGGCTAGGTGAGGGTTTTTATAACAACTAACTGGGCCCGTTGCGGGGTACTCGGCACCTTGGACGCGGGAATGCTCGTGTAACCATTGATATTTCATTTGAATATACATGGGTCCGGAAGCTTGCAACTTTGCCTCGTTGACGAGAAATTTTTCTGATGTGGTAGGACTCTACTGAATACATCCGTGGGAACCCAAGAGTCGAGCCTCTTTCTCTTCCTCCCATGACCACTTCGAGTTTTTTTTTCTCTTGAAGGCACCCCACTTCTAGGCTGTTACGACACGGCCTGCATTCCGTTTCTGCCTGCTAGTTCCCGCTCGTCGCTCCATCTCCAAATGGAGAACAAGAACTTGCCCCGCCCGCCTGAGACTAATCACAAGACGACCCAAGAGGTACCCGGGTGTTCGCACTTGGTACGTGTTTGACAATGACAACCCACGAAATTTAACCTCTCTCAACTCTAGTCTTCTCTTCTCATCCAATATACGATAACGAGGCACCCGAGTTGCTAAATGCACCGTGCACCATGGCGCAATCCATAACGTTGTTCTCGCCCCGGTCCAACTCTCCTCTTTCGAGGGAAGCATAAACCAATATGGCGCAATCCATAATAACGCTTAGCTCGTATAAAACCCCCCACCCCAGCATCCCTCCCTCTTCAGCATCACAATGTCTGCCCCACAAACCCAGTTCGCACCTACCGAAACCTCCTCCGTCCTCGGCGGACAGATCGTCGGCCGCTCCCAGCGCGCCGCTGCACCCCCCGCATCCGTGAAGCTGCGCCTTGACCTCAACCTCGAGGTCGAGATCGCTATCCAGGCCAAGGTCAACGGTGATATCACCTTGTCCCTCCTGTAAGTTCGCTCGTTTGTGTGGGTAAGTTGTTGGAGGGCTGACTGATGGGGGTTTTTGCAGTGAGTAAATGTGCTACGCGCGCGCATAGGGAGGGTTTTGGATTGTGCTCGACGCGTTCTGGTGAGGTTTGGTTCTCTGAGTTGGTGTTCGGTGCTAACGTGTACCTGCTTAGCGTTGATTACCCTTCTCCGTCCTTTTGTCGTAGTGTAGTCCATATAAATATCGATTGTCGTTCTGTTGTGAAGAATTTCAGAGGAAAGCGATCAATTTTATTCTTCAATGGGTCGATGGCGTAGCTGGTTATCGCATCTGTCTAACATCCTGATACGGAGTATATCTATGTTCACAGAAGGTCCTCAGTTCGAACCTGGGTCGACTCATGTCCACATAATATTGTCGTGTTTTTGCAGGTAGGTGCTATACCAAACTATAGTCTATTGTTAGATCCAGGAGCCAGAATCCAGATCCATCATACCGGCTTGTAATTTTGCAATTTGTTTTCAATGCGTGCAATATGGATTACCCTGGAATGACGAAGTCACCACGGACCCCAAGTAGTCATGTACAAGCTTGTACAAGCTGCGATTCTTGAACATGAAATAATTAAGCGAGACACAGCACACTATGTCCTACATACATCTTTTCTGCCTTACTTGTCCAACCGGGGAATATTTATTTGAGTTTCGGGTCAATCCCGGGTTCCCTTTTCGGACTCCAGCTCTCCCAGTTCCCACCGCCATCACGCTGGGTTTGAGGCTCGATCATCTCACACTGATGTCAACGCGTAACACTTCCCAGAATCTAGTCGCTCTCTCTGTGCCTACTTTCATCACTGTCGCTGCTGTCTGTCCCTTTGATTTTCTTTTGTACTGGCCTTGCATTTCTATATGAGCTCAAAGCTAGAGAGAAATTGAACGGGAATTCGTGAGGACCACGCCCACTGGGTCGCGTGTATTGGTGAGTAGTTCCTTGTCTCTTGACTGCTGTATTCAACATTTCGCTAGTTGCTATCCCGGTGTTCAATCCCACAAACCTTCATTTCTGTCTCCTTCTCCTTCAACAGTCTCTCTTCATCTCATTTCGGAATAGCCGAGTCTGACGCCGAGAAGCAGCTACCTAGGTCGTCTGCAAGCAGGAGCTCGTACCTACGCTTGAGTGGTCAGTTCTCTGGTGGAAGCGAAGCGAGGTGATTCGTCGCATATGCGTTCTTGCTAGCGAGTAATCTTTTCGACATTTTCTGCTCGTAGTACTCAAATTTTATCTGGATAGACACGGCGCCCCTTCGCATCATAGAGGAGATTTTCCGGCGACCTGTGCAAAATTTTTCCAAGACCCTTCCTAGATTTCATGGCGACCTTTACCTTTTTGACGCCGAGGACACACGCGCACGTCCGATGCTAGTGAACGAGGTGCCTTATTCTCTAGAGATACCACGATGCCTTCCCAGCGCCTCGTCTCAGCATATCGGCGGATCCTTCCAACACGTTCTCCGCTGGAATCATCTTGGACCGAGCATTACCGGTATTATACGTTGCCGCAGTAATAAAAATGGCCAATCCAAGCTATGTTCACGCATCTCTCGTCTTCATCGATGTTGTACGTAATGACTTGCCTCAGATTCCCTGAATCTGAATCTAACAACACCACTTCTCTACAGTCCGGACTCCTTGAGCGCAGATCCGAAGCCTGAGTACGACAAGAATCATTAGCGGCTTTATCGAGATCGCTTTTCCAGGGCTGCTCTAAGAAGCGTACAGCGTTCTCCAGTCCATTTCTGAACGTCATCCTGCTACCACCGCCGTCTCTCGCCCTGCTAGTCCCCCCATCGTGGAGAAGAAATGAAATCTCAAGCGACGTTCCACCTTCATTGAGCTACAGAAACGTCTATCAGATATACATAAAAATAGGATTCATGTTCCCCAGTGACTGGTTCAAGATACGCGCGCCGTACGATACGTCATACCGGTCCACATCTCTCTCGTAGCTTGGTCGTGGAAATAGGGCAGGCTGGCCCTACATTGCACGAAAGGGACACGAAACCCCTCGCCAGTGAGTACATTTTCTCCTTGCTGTGCTCTGATCTGATCAAAAGCTATCAAGGTCCGCACTACCACAACGGGATAATGAATTCATCGTCATGGAGAGCGAATATCCCTAAACTCCTCATTAAACTCGGTGGCCTCTCGACGACTTCACCATATCTTGCCTTTGCGACGATACCTAACCTCTCTGCATGGAGCATTCTTCTTCATCGATTACACTTTCTTTCAGTTGCCGCAGCGACAGGAGAGCGGATAGAGATTGACACTTCTACGGAGTACACGCTTCTTCAACCTACGCGTACGCACTCGTACTGACGAGAAACGACCCTAGCAGAGCACTCTAGGTCATTCCTGACATTCCTGATTCGTTATTGATGTCGGGAACCGGCAAAACATCATTTCGTGGAGGCAGAGCTCTATCTATCTACACAATTCTGAGCATCCTCGCACCAATGTGTTTGGGGTATCGGCGCAGTCGCTGATCGCAGTCTGTCATCTGCAAACCGGCGTCCTCATCTTCGAGCATTTCATCTCTCACAGCTTCACGCATACAGAGGTACAAACGTAGGAAACCCGAGCTACGCTGGGAGATATCCTTTCCGCCGCATAAGTATTTTGGGGGAGGTGGAAATATGTTTGGTCGACGATCCAATGACAATTCCCCTCCTCCCATATATGCACACCAACATGTTGACCGCTATATTTGGACCTTGCTTAGCACCCCATATGCACTCAAATTTGGCGCTACGGAGGGAGTAAAATCTGTGACAGATCGTCCGGATCGGCCTCGTCAGTGCCCTGCGCTCGTCTTTCGCCCCGGGTTTGGGATTGCACCTGGTTGCTTTTCGGCGCAGATGACGACAAGATATAATGCTTGTCCCCATTATAATTCGCAGGTAATGGATCAGTTATCCTGTTACTTTTGCACGCGGGCTCTGTCCACTGTCTTTCAACATTTTAGTGGGTCGGTGGTGTAGTTGGTTATCGCATCTGTCTAACATGGTTTGATGGTATGAATATTATATTACACAGAAGGTCTTCAGTTCGAACCTGGGCCGACTCATGCAGCAGTGTCATGCATTTATCCTTATTGACGTGGGGCCTGGGCAATTTAGGGTAGCGCCGTAGCGCACGAAAGTTCAATTGCTTTTACTCAATCGATTAATACTTATTCATAATTCAACTTTCCTGAGTCTTCACTAGCAGTCGGGCTGGTCACCGGGGCCTGTATCCTAAGTTTTCTTTTGATTAGGAGTTTGCACTTAGGCCTAGGAGTCAGCCCTTCAGGTAATCATTAATCAAGTTTTGCACCGATTTTAGGGCCTAAGACCAAATTCTCTTCTCAAAAGCCTACTGTCGTTTGACATGTAAACTCAAACAATATTGCCCCGGAGTGCCACCAGACGCGACGCGCCGGCTGTGCCATGTTTAATTTACACCGCTTACCACAAATATTCAAGTATCCGTCCCTAGATATACATCTGTCCGAGCCACCAGTGTCATATTCTTTTTCCCTGCCTCGGACGTCTATTCCAAAGAACCTCCAATGTAACGACACAGAAGCGCGAGCTTTTCATTACGTGCCGTGCCGTGCCCATGTTCCAGTCCGTATCCTTTGAGATACCTGTCCAACTGGACATCGGTGAGGCTCCACAAATCTTGGGCTGTGCGCAGCTCCGGTAGATTCTTACCAAATAAGCCTCGATGGGCAAGACGACGTCAAGTCTGACTTACATGAAAATACTTCCCATCTGATGCAGGTACTAATTCGTACGGCCAGCAAGTGCCATCGCCGCAAGAAAAATTAATGGTCTGGACAAAAGGTTAGAAAGTCAGTTGGCAGGATGCTAAGTGACGAACTCTAGCAGTATTGATTTGGATCCTGATGAGGCGGGTTGTCATTCCGTCCAACGGCCCACTCAACTGGTCATCGATGCTCGTCAAATGGCCTCCAATGCCCGTCAACTCGCCATTGATGCTCACCACATCAAGCTTGAGGTCCTCAGTTATCTCAACCATCTGCCTGGTTAGCCTCCTCTCCATAGCGGCGGCCCAAGCAGGCATTTCGTCACCCTGATCTGCTGGATGCCTCAGAACACCATCAATCCAACGAAAAAGGCACACCGCACCATAATCAGTCAACATCCCGGCTTGTCGAGCTTGACGTACAATTGAAAGAGAGATTCGCACGTGGTCTTCGACGTGTCTGAGTCTTCTTTGTACGTTTCACTCAACTTCCTCGCTTTGAACTTTGAAGCATCCTCGTCGGTCCTCGGTATTCCGAATCAGTACTCGTTGACGCTCATCTCGCCTTGAGGAGTCTCCCTACTTGACAGGTATCGATTCACCTCCAAATTACTCGTATTTCACGATGGACACTGCCGCGCAGCACCTACCTACCGCGAGTTTCAAGATGGTCCTAGGTTTAGACTACTAGGCCTAGGGCACAAGGATCGACGGATACGTATAACGTCCCATGAAATAATAGGTGTGTCCTTTTGGCCCTTGTGCTTGCGCTCAGTATGAACACGATAACAGACATCTTGCACACGGTCCAATCTACCTCCTTCAAATCTCTCTGAACTCCCACATTGCCTTGCGCTCTAGGAAGTCGAGGATTCATCAGATCAGGCCCTATGAATTACTATTTACGATTCGAAGGATCTCGCGATTCGTTGGTCGATGGTCTCAAACTGAGACTCTCCTGGTCTCGGCCTCGTCTCCTTTCACCGCATCTCCTGAACCTATATAACCACTCTTCCTGTGCTAGACCTAAAATCTTTTTACAAACTCGCCTTCACATCAACAAACCCTATTTCATAATGTTTTTCAACAAGTTCAGCGCTAATCGTTCGTCGACCTCTTTTTACTTCTTTTGAATTCCTACCCATCGACATTCTTGCGTAGCCGGGCTCGCCTTCGACCGATTTTCCAAGCTGCATGAAAGCCTTGTACCCGCCAGCGTAAATTTCATGAAATTCCCCGGCCGTTACGTGAAATTTGACGACACGACCGGCAAGAAACATTTCGACTGGAAGGATTTCAGAGCCGCCATCGATCGCTACCCGGCCCTCGACCTAGCCAACTTTCTGTTCAGGAGTTCCGTCATATCCCAGGCTGATGTCACGGTATCCGTGATGTCGAAGAAGATCGCCACATTCCTCGATGATGCCCTCCAAGCGGGTGTAGACCTACATGAGTTGGAGACGACCGTCGAGGCGACGTTTACCCACTTGAACGAGAAGAAGGAGAAAGGGGTGGCAGACTTCTACCCGTCGACTGAGGAGGGGACTCGGAGGAGCTCCTGGGAGTGCAGGCTATGGTTTGCGCTCCCCAATGAGTACCTCCGCAATTATTTTTGCTGCATGGTGACTACCATCAAGTTGGAGGCGAATATCGAGGACGAGGAGTCTTGGGTTCTTCAAGGCAGTACCACGAAGAACTTCTCTGCTACCGTCGACTCTCTGAAGGTCTACGTGTCTAAGGACTTCAAGGGTCTTTATATTTGATCTCGGTACTTGAGATCTAAATTCCATCGTTCACTTTCACTAATCTACTTCGTCTTTAGCCATCGGTTTTTCGGCTTTGGTTTGTGCGATAGACCGGCAGGTCGTGGTCGACTTATTCCTAGCGATGTTCATGTCGCAGTCCTTTAGTTTGCTTGAAATCAAACGCCTTACGACTCTTTTTTCGAGTGACCTTGAGTTTTTTTCCTTTATCGAGGGACTGTCATTATGCATTTGGAGCAACTTGGCGTCTTGTCCGGCTCTTTTTCCCTCTGAATTCGAAGAGAAGTCACGATTTCAGACGATGGCCCATGTCTTGAAGCGGGACATGGGTAGATGGGAACATGTCTGTCGGTGAGTGATCCATCTGATGGTTCTGCCTGTTGTACTCAAAGGAAGGCGCTAGATAACGAGGGCTGCTCACTTCATCGTGGAGTATGACCTGCAAGCCGTGTCTGGTCAGCTAGCTTGACGCGAGTATTGTGACTCCGTATGCGGATACTTAGGTGTGCCAGTGATTGATCACGGTCCCGACTGCTCGTTCTACCATTGGCAGAGGGAAATGAGCGGCTGATACAGGACATGATCATCGCTGATTGGCTGTATTCTGGGGTGAAGAAAAATACGATTTGTGGACCTGTGCAAAAAGAGTCATTGGCGTCTGTTCACATGCGCTAGACTGCCAAGCACCATTTTGTCGTACCTAACGATGAGTACTAATCGCCGATCGCGCACCATGGTATGAACACAAGTCCTACTTAATTAATATCTGGAATGAAAGGCCTACGCTTAACGAACATATCGACGCTTCGCTCAAACAAAGGTCCCGCTAGAAGCTCGTGTTTGCCCTAAACATAGGATGAGAAGGTAATGTTCTCGTTATTCAATCATAATCAAAAAATTGACATCTTAACTGTCTTGGATTTTTCCAGTTTTCCCTTCTACTGCCGTGACCATCATTGATGATGGGTTTCTTTCGACTGCCCACGATGTCGGCGTAGTTGGCTCAAGCAATCCTACTCATCTGGGTCAGCGGCTTGACAGCGGATGTGTACTCATGATTACTATATTCCCATCACAGAGGCTCTTTTTTTTGGTGGAAACAACGGTCTTTCAATCTTCGCTTACGTCTAGTAAAGCTAATTGCGCATTTCCCTAGATCCCTCCCCCTCTACTCGTACTGGAATGTGCTTCTCATGAGCTAAGTCGCCACCGCTAAGTTGAGCAGAGAGCTTAGCGGACACAAAGAGGGTGGGTCGTCGCCTTATTTTTGCTTATTGAGCCTCCTGACTGCGTTATGCTCAAGTCCGTACTACTACTCCGACTCCAACCTCTCGCACGTTCGAAAGCACTACCTCTCATCGTCCACAGGTGTTAGGCATCATCAGGCGCCTGCTTCATTTTGGGTATCTGTGTTCATCTCCGGCACTTGTGACTTTATCGATTCGCGTTCACATTACAGGTGCTCTTAGGTTGGAGCGTCAAGGAAAGGTTGGAAGGGCGTGATAGTTAGTGGTGGGACACGCAAGCCATTGGTACGAGTTCCAGGTGTTCCTTTCAGCGCTTCTCAAAATCTGTGTCATTTTATCTCTACAATTTTATCTATGGAATGCTGTAAGCCCCATACATGCGTTGCGGATCGATGGAGCCTTGGGTAGCTCTTCAAGTAATGTGTCAACACAAAGAATCGTTATATTCATTTACTCCGAGTCTTGGTCATTCACCCACAGCAGTATAAAACCGCATTCCTTCGCCCCTTGACATCCTCACCACTTCCCCTCCTGAATTCGATGTCTCAGAACTATACCGCTCAAAGCCCAGCCACTGGTTACTATATCACCAGCACCAAGTGTGACGTACCCGGCCAGATTGTCGCTACAGCCGACGGTAACGGCGGCATCCCCGACGGCGCTGTGAGTTGTCGTTGATATTCAGGAGTAGCATCTAATAATGACCGACCTCATCGCAGACTTTGACCTTCAGCCAGGCCCTTGGACCCGCTATCACCGACGTCACCATCATGGGTGTCAATGGATTGTATGTCGCATTGCCTGAGGTATTTCTCTTCCACCTTTCGATCGTCGACTCTTTCTAATCTCGAACGCAACAGAACGCTGTATCCGGTAGTAAGCTTGTCTGGTCTAGCAAGGCTGCGACCTGGCAGGTCGATGTTACTCAGACCGGGCCCTATGTGTAAGTCAGTGGCTATAGTTGTATCAGATTCTCCATTAAACGCACCGTCTGGTCTGTCAGGATTGTTCCCAAAGGTCAGGACTTGTATTGGTATACGTGGAACGACATCGGCCCAATCGTAAGTCTGTCCTTGTTGAGAATGCGAGCTTGAGGATTAATCGTATACAGGTCGAAGTCAAGAGCGGAGCGCAGGTCCAAGGGACGGAGAACGAGTGGATCATCAACACGGCTAACTAAGAAGAGCGCACCAGTGCATAATCTTCAACAGTTGTTGATACTATTTGTACCAAGATTCCAGTAGTGACATGTTCGTATAAGAAGGAAATCTATATTTGTGCTTCCGCGTGTTTTTTTGTATCCTAACGCGACTTCTAACTTGATTCTCTTCGTGTAGTCCAATCTCGTTAAGCGCCAACACTGTACTGTCATACTAATTATGCATTGGACTTGCATAAGAGTCAGTTGGACTGTCATTAAGCATCGTACTGTGCTCGCAGGGCCGATACGCGAAGATAACGCAGAGACATACACCGTGGGAACATTTGCTTCTTCGGAACATGCCTCCATCTCCAGATTGAGAACCTCCTCCCAACTTATTCCCAGCCGCGAAAGCCAGTCGGTAGGAACGATTTGGAGCTTTTCTTGAAACTCGAAATCTCATCCGGCTCTCTAGTCCTCTGGATTTGAAGAAAAACCGCGAATTCAGACGATGGCTTATGTTTTGAAGCGGGACACGCGTATCATGGGAGCATGTCTGAACAGTTCTACCTGTCGCACTCAAGAGATGGCGCTAGATAAGGAATGCTGCCGCTTCGTCGTGGAGGATGAGCTGAGTTCCAACCGAGACGTGACTGGTCAGCTAGTTTGACGCGAGTGTGGCGACTTCGTATGCAAAGTAATGATTTGAGCTTGGGGGTGCTTTGTGTTTGCTGAGGTGCTGATGGTATGTGGGCTAGTAATTTTGTCGACTAGTACGTACTCACGCACACCCCGATAAGAACAACGCGCCTGGATTGTCGTGACCCGTTCTCGCACCTAACATCCCTCGCCTCGTATTCCATCTCGTTGAATTGCCAACCACTACGAGTACCCGGCAGGTATGCACAACCTGGCTGCCCTGGCATCGATATGTCTTCTCCATCTCCCATCTCCGACAGTCTGTTACCGTCTCTCTATGCGCGAGGATCGCGCTCATGGACGCTCTGGTTTACCTCTTCAGTGGCGGATACGAGGTAATAGTCTTGATTGCATGGATATGATGCAAAGTACACGGTCGTGCTCGCTGGTATGTAATATTTCGACACTTTCTACTTGCCGTACTCAAGGATTGTGATAATACGTGCTAATAAGGCAGGATAACGAGTGCTGCCCATATCATCATCGTGGAGAACGGACTTTTATTGTAGCGTGGCGAACACTCCACATCTAACTCATGAGGCTCCTCGATACCTTATCGTTGCGACGGTGATCACCTCTAGCATCCTTCCTCGCCGACCGTACCTGCTTTCAGCTTCTGCAGCGACGAGAGAGCGGATAGAGGTTGGCGACGCAGCTACCGAATACACGCTACTTCAACATTTCAATCTATGTCTAGGTGCCAATAGTATTAACCGCTCCCGCAGACTTGCCGAAACGACTTCAATGGCGCATCCCAGCTCATCCCTGACTTTCCCGAGTCTGTGCAGGCTTCCGGCAAAATGCCGTTTCGTATAAAACGCAACTCAATAACGAGAGAAAGCCCCATCGGCGTCACGGTGCCCTTCTCCTTTTGAGAATCGACATTTCTGCGGCCTGTCTTTCTACCATCCGACTCTTTCGTTCTCTCAGTTTCCCTTGAGGATCGTTCGTCGCGCGCCCAGGTATTAACGCGCCAACACGTCCGGATCATACTTTGTCCATTCACTCGAGATAATTAATTTATTCCACATTCCGCTTTTGTGTCTTCGGCTCTGGACGTCTCTCGCCTTTTGTTCCGCCTCAATAGGTTACGAGTCACACCTAGCAAAAACCCCGAGCGTGGGGTCCAATTCTTTATACGTTGTTTATAACCGCACCCACGGATTTGGGCGTCTGGTCACCGCCTTGTGACCATCTTAGCTCAGAGCGAAAGCACTGGTAACACTCACAGCCATGGCGATGTATTTCGAGCTCGCTGATCTATAGTGCACGTCGATGGCGAAATTGGTTATCGCATCTGCCTTACAGGCTCACAGTTCGATTCTGGGTCGACTCATTATGAGTTTTGTGATGAAATTTCTTTCAGCTTCGTGGACATTGAAATCGATAGATAGTCAATAGATGGGTCACCTAGTGCCCTGTTGAGACTTGACGCGCTGCTAGTCGATGGCGACCATGTTCGAACTTCAACTCCGAGTAACGAATACCTCCCGGCTTTTTATTCTCCTCCATCCCGGGCAACTGCAAGTCGACTCGAATCGCAGTTGCGACAGACATTACCATTTTCTATGACTACGACGAGCGTCGTACCCAGCGTATTCCGTATTTCGAGAAAGATGATGCTTCCAGTCGCTGTACGGCGTCGTACTTATTCAGATGAAAGTGGTAAGCCCATCGTTGTTCCGCTCACTCGGTGTGTACTAAGGACTCCAATAGCCGCATGCGCTCTAACCTTCTTCCTTGCCCCTGCGAGAGCTTGGCCTCCTCCCACGTCTTGATGAATCATGGTACTTTCGTTCTTAGCCACCAATGGGGAGCGAACTACAACCCGACTGCATGATCTTGGAGAGGAGACCCACAACCTTGACATCTAACATGTTAACACCCGTACATCCACGCATGTACTCAAAATTCAACGAAGCCAACACTACTCTTCCTAGTGCGGATGAGTACAATCCCAATCTTGAGTCTTAGACTTTGGCCGTTGGGTCGATGGCGTAGCTGGTTATCGTATCTGTCTAACATGGTGCATCAATTCGCAATTGTACACAGAAGGTCCTCAGTTCGAACCTGGGTCGACTCATTCCAAGTAGATTCAGTCTGTTTTGCTCAGGAGTCAGTGGCGAGCGCTAGAGCAGACGGGTAATTTGTCAAGTTGTTACTTGGGTTACAACTTCTAACTCCTTTCAACTTCTTAACTTCTAAATTTGAATTTTGGGCCCCGGGGAATGGTTCAATGCCTGCACTAGGCTAACATATTCGCTATCGCTGCCACTCGCGCCTGGATTCAAGTCCGTGGGCCGAAGTTGCTTGTCGCATCAATTTCCAGTTGGAATTTGGGTCTACTCAATGAGGTGCATTCATAGCGATTTTTGTCCGTACTGAGTACCAGGCGTTGTGATGCTCTGTGCGGAGCTTGCATGTTCTCCAAATGCCTGAACCTCATCTCTGGATCTCTCCCAACTCCGTGGGCCGATGGCATAGCTGCCTGTCGCCGATTCCCAGTTCGAGCCTGGGCCAGCTCATTGATCTGGTTCGTGTCCATATATTGTGATTTTTGGAAATTAGCTGTGCGCGGCTGGCATTGAGTTCCAAATTCAAACTTTCAACGGCAAGCGCATCTCTTATGTGGGGCAGAGACTAGTCCGGTTCGTCGCCTCTTCACCTTGGACCGAATGTTCTCATCTGCCAAGGTATCTTAATGGTACCCTTACTTGAGCATGAGTTGTTGACTGCTTTATCATCAATTCGAACCTAGGTCGACTCAATTCCGGATGCTCAAGGTCTAACTTTGTGCCATCGATTTAATGCCATGTTCTTTATCAAAGTCAGAACCTTGAGGAGGGAGTACTTTGATCTAGGAGTGCGACGACTGCACAGAAGCTATCGAGGGCACGGTGTTCAATCCCGATGCGGGTCACATTAGTCTTCAACCGCTACAGCTTCCATAGCCCCGACATTGTTACCATCCAGTCTGATGCTTGTCCTCTATTACACCTATGATACAGTACAATACATATCCTCGTAGTAAACCAGTTACTATCTATCCGTGACGTTCATAAAGAATAATGGGCGTTATGAGGTGGCAGCTGCAGCAGCAACGAGAGAGATTACCGTAGCTGCAGCGGAGGAGGAAGCCACTTCTGCGTCAGTGGCACTAACAGCTGGGGAGGCGGTGATAACTGAACCGCCAGCCACGCCTGTCAAGCTCGCGAGAAGACTCGAGGCTTCGTCGGGGGACAGTGTCGTCGTGACGGGCACCTCTGTGCTCACGAACACTGTCGCAGTGGGGGTGAGGGTTATGGTCACGGTGACGATCCCGCTATCGTCGACGGAGGTGCCAGACGCGGTATCCGTGGAGTTGGCACTGGTCGTGGAATTGGACGTGTCGGTGCCATTGCCAAAGATGCCTCCGGTAGCTCCCGTAGCATCGATCACGGACGTCGCGTCCTTCTCACTCGTGCACTGTAAGAACTAGACACTAAAAGTAAGCCCCACGTATTCAATGAAAGAAGAAAATCACGCACAGTCCCGTTACCCCTCACAGACGGAAGGGCAAAACACTGCGCCGAGCCCGAGCAAGGCGACGTCGCCCACTGGTTATTCGCACACTGAGCCACTTCGCTTGATATACACGCTACTTCGCCCGCTAGAAGAATAAGAGCGTGAGTATGAAGAATACCCGGTGAACGGAACAGGACGCACTGGAGCACGTATCATTGACGGAGAGGTTCTGGAAGGCGACGTTCTGGGACTGGGCAGCTTGGCCGTTCGTGAGGAGGGCAGAGGCGTCGAGGGAGGCTGTGGGCGCCCCGCGCGAGGAGAAGAAGAGGGCAGAAACAAAGAGAATGGAAGAAAGCATCACGGACAAGAAGCACCAGGCTGGATGGGAGAAAGAAGAAAGGTGAAGGTGAAGAGCATTGCACACGGCGAGGTTTTTATACGTGCCATACGAGAACAATAAACAAAAACGAGTACAAGGACCTTCTTTGTTCCCTTGGCAGGGTGACGTACCTTTCGGCAAATGCCGATTTAGAGCAAAACGAGTATTTTCAATTCGCAAAGGAGCCGACCCAGGTTCGAACTGAAGATAAATGTGACAAGCAGCTGCACTATCGACTAATAGACCTAAAAGCCTTGTCGAGCAAGAGAATGGCGTTGGTGCTGGTACGAGTCGTACCGACTAAGATATATTCACTAACAGTGCAACTCGTAAAACTATTCAAAAAAGGCCCAAAAGTTGTAATGGAGAATGGAGAACTCAAAGGCTAGAGCATGCCCCAGGTTTAATTTTGAAACCAACAACCACAAGTGACAAAACAAAACCCGTTTCTTACTACAATGAGTCGACCCAGGTTCGAACTGAGGACCTTCTGTGAACATATACAGTTTATGTCATGTTAGACAGATGCGATAACCAGCTACGCCATCGACCCAACGTCCAAGCGTCGTGGCGTGACTATCTCCATATTGCAGGCACAACAGCCGAGCGCTGGAATCCCAAATATTTGTACGTACCACGATACTTGCCCAGCCCCGATGAAAGGGGGTAGAAGGGGTATCAGCAAAGCGTCTCTCACTTAAACGCATTCACTGTGGACACCGTGGGGTAGGGCTGTACGCAAGGGGATTTGTGTTCTACGTCACATATTTCCCTTTTATACAGGAGACTTGGAGACGGGGTTGCCAAAAAAAACTAGTGTTTGTAGCACGACGCAAACTGTCTACCTGCGATCTTCTGCAAGTCAGGGCGGGATTTCTATTCCGTTGCGTCAAGGAACGCACACTTGTCAATGAGAGGATGGTCGGAAAGACGCCTTCACGAACGTATCCCTCGGACGCGTTTTTCTGAGCGAGCTCGAGGAATTAGGCATGCCGGGGCAGGTCTTGAAACTAGGAGGGAGGGAGGATGTTTATCAGAGAGGCGTGAGTTTTGTATCGGGAGGAATGACATTGCGCGAATCCATCGCTGGGAAAGGACATCGGCTATTGTGAAAAAGAGGCAAAGGCAAATCGAGAGCGGGGACATGAACTTGAAACGACGGTGAGGCTGCGATCCACCTGTCATATTCCACTCCGCGGCGCCAGCCCCCAATCTTTACTCTCGTCATACCGACACCAGTCGTCGACATAGCGCATTTTCCTGGGCGGGGGAACGACAAAGAATGTCAAAGCCGTGTACCCTTCATGACTGCGTTGGGTATCTGTCGGATGTTCGCGTTGATGTGAGATGATAGTGCATCACGCATCAAGCTAAGGCGAAAGCACAATGCACACCCCGAGACTCCAGAGCGAAAAAAAGGACTATTTGTCGCCACGAGTCGACCCAGGTTCGAACTGAGGACACTTTGCAAGAGCGGTAACCAGCTACGCCATCGACCCTAGAGTAAGCGCCTTGGCGTGATTACAGAGGTCCATGCACGATCCGGCGTCGATGAAAGGGGGGTCGGCGAAGCATCTCACTTTCTAAAACCTTCTCTCCGGTCCCACGACACATCTCGCCAACGGGCGACACTTCGAGGTTGAGATCTGGATTGGATAGGGTTGCGCGTTCAATTTTCGAGGGGCCATCTCTCGCCAGCGACCCCCGAGTCGAGGGATAGACGGAGCTACGAAACTGTCTTGTCGAGCATTCGATTCAGAGTGGTAGGTACGATATCATTGCTGGTTGGGGTGCGACGGCCTCACCATGTAGGGTTTTCGAGTAGCCGGCATATATTAGGAGGGAGGATGTTCATTAGAGAGGCGTGGTAGAAATTGAGTTTTGTTATCGGCATTGCGCGAATCCGTTGCTGGAAGAAAATCCTAGTGGGACACGTCGAAGCTGGCGAGATGGGCCTGTGCATCTGCAACATTCGTCATATTCCACCTCGCACCAGCCCCAAGTCATCCCGTGCATGAATGATGAACGTAGGGAAAGAACGAGCCGAGCGTCCGGGGTAAGAGGATGGTCGGGTGGCTTGGAGAAAGGTGCCTTTCCCCGGCAGAGAGGCGGACTATCTGAGTGAGCTCGACGGTCGCATCTACAAGACTCTCAAACTCGACCCCGTGCCAATTGCTCTCGTCATCCCACTGCGCCCTGAACGTAGCGTATCGGCGGGGAACGAGGGCCAGCTGGGAAGACGGACGTCGGGGGAAGGGTGTACTACACTGCAGGCTTGCTGGTGGGAAAACGAGGATATCGCAAAAAGGTCGCGTACCTTCATGCCTCCCACGACACGCCTGGGAAGCGAGGATTCCGTTACGCGTTAGCATCAGTGTGAGATGACCGAGCCTCAAACCCAGCGTGATGACGGCAGGAATTGAGAGAGCGCGAGTCCAAAAAGGGAAGCACATGAACCCGAAATTCAAACAACACTAGAAAATGCTCCCGGACCCCAGGGGATATCATAGGGAAGGGAGAAAATTTAAAACAGGTATATAGGTTATAGTATGCTAGAGTCTTGACTCTTGACCCCGGAGTAGGGTTGCGCACGAAACCCTAGGTTTTGATACACTAGGGTTTCGGACCGGTAAGTTACCGGTTAGTTACTGGTAATTTACCTCCCCCCGCTGGAGGGGTTTTCGTCGAGGTAACTTACCTGTCATGTGATGACATTTCAGCATCAATATTACCACTATATTCAATCCTAGTGTAGTTATATTTTATTTACAGCTTAAAACATATCTCTTTAGTAACTTTCAATGAATCACACTTCAGGAGACAGAAAAATGTGTAAAAGAATACGAAGATGAAGATACTGCGAAAAATTTGCAAATGACGCGCGTCAGGCATGTGATTATGCACGTGATAGGGTAAGTAACGGTAAATTACCGTATCAAAACACCCCTCTCCAAGGGGGGTCGGTATAAAACCGTATCTTACCCCCCCCCAGAGGTTTCGTGCGCAGCCCTACCCCGGAGCCCGCGAGAATGACAAAAACAGTTTGGTACAAACTATGAGTCGACCCAGGTTCGAACTGAGGACCTTCTGTGAAGACAAATGCTCAACCAGGGTATTACATGTTAGACAGATGCGATAACCAGCTACGCCATCGACCCATTGCGGGTCACTTCCTATGACCTAAGACTAAAATTCTTCACAATACAATGACATTGATATTGGTATGGGACTACACTAATACAACATCGACAAAGGGACGGAAAAATGGTCTACGCTAAGCAGATACACGTTAGCATCACCAAGAACTAACATTCAACGAACCGAACCTCACCAGAACGCGTCGAGCACAATCCAAAACCCTCTTCATGCGCGTAACACATTTACTCGCTGTGAACCAAACAGTCAGCCGGGGGCACCCACCAGACGACGAGAACCAACTCACAGGAGGGACAAAGTGATGTCGCCGTTGACCTTGGCCTGGATGGCGATCTCGACCTCGAGGTTGAGGTCAAGGCGCAGCTTCACGGATGCGGGGGGTGCGGCGGCGCGCTGGGAGCGGCCGACGATCTGTCCACCGAGGACTGAGGAGGTTTCGGTAGGTGCGAACTGGGTTTGTGGGGCAGACATTGTTATGCTGAGGAGGGAGGGGTGCTTGGGTGGGGGGTTTTATACGAGCTGAGCGTTATTATAGATTGCGCCATGGTTTAGAACGAATGTCGACCCGGGGCGAGAGCAACGTTATGGATTGCGCCATGCATTTAGCAACTCGGGTGCCTCATCGTATATTGGATGAGAAGAGAGGTCCGGGTTAAATTTCGTGGGTTGTCAATGTGTTACACGTTCGAAGTTCGAACACCCGGGTACCTCTTGGGTCGCCTTGTGATTAGTCTCAGACGGGGGCGATGCGTACGGGCATGTTCTTCTTCTCCATTTAGAGATGGAACGTGGAGCGAAGAACGGGAGCTGGCCTTGTCGTAACAGCCTAGAAGTGGGGTGCCTTCGAGAAAAAAAAACTTGAAGTGTATGTATCATGGGAGGAAGAGAGAGAGGCTCGACTCTTGGGTTCCCACGGTTGTATTCAGTAGTCCTACCACATGAGAAAAGTTTTCGTCAACGAGGCAAAGTTGCAAGCTTCCGGATCCATGTATATTCAAATGAAATATCAATGGTTACACGAGCATTCCCGCGTCCAAGGTGCCGAGTACCCCGCAACGGTAGCCCAAGTAGTTATAAAAACCCTCACCTAGCTGTCCTCCATCCTCAGCATCACAATGTCTGCCCCACAAACCCAATACGCACCTACTCAATCCTCTTCCGTCCTCGGTGGACAAGTCGTCGGCCGCTCTGAGCGCCAGGCTGTTGCCCCTCCCGCAGCTTTGAAGTTGCGCCTTGACCTTAACCTCGAGGTTGAGATCGCCATCCAGGCCAAGGTCAACGGTGACATCACCTTGTCGCTCCTGTAAGTGTGTTGCTTCGTGTGGGCGCGTCGGAGGGCTAACTGGTGGTTTGCAGTGAGTAAATGCGCATAGGGCATGGGAGATGGTGTCGGCGCGCGGTCGTCCGTTCGAGGTGGGCTTGGTCTGTCGGCGTGCTTGTCGATTTCGTGCTGATGCTAGTTAGGGAACAGTCGTGTACCGGCTACATTCTTCTCATCGTCCTTGACAGTGTATTAGTGTCTGTACACCTATTCGATACCAATGTCACTGTTATTTTGGGATCATGCATGCAATTGAGATTTTACCAGAAACCACGCGTGCGTTCCAAGTTGAGAGGCAATAAGCTCGTAGATTGGAGCTGTCGGGGATTTCTACCGCGATTGAGAGCATGGTAGTGCAAGATTGACTTTTGGCGGCATTTCCCGATGCGTTTCTCTTTCCCGCACCAGAGACCACTGCATTCCTCTCCCTTCTTCCTCTGCTGCTACCCTGTGTCGTCGTGAGACGGGCCAGATCCTTGGGGTGAGGGTGTTGGTGTCGGCGAACAAGTTTGGTGGGTTACCATGATTCTCCTTTTATAGACCACCCATCCAAGTCCGCTTCCTCGCTTGCATACCGGCCGCACGTCTATTGCCCACCATACGTATGACCATGGCGAATTCCATTCCCTGACGGACCTCGATGACAAGTGGGAACTGTTTGCGAGCATCAGAAGATTGAGCTGTTCGCTAGTCGTCACCACGAACGGACACTCGCCGGCCATGTCGTTTTTTCCTTGCAATTGGCGCTGCTCCAATGCCTTCGTGCAAACCCAAGGCGCGCTCTCTCCTACCGAGCGTTATCTAACCTCCAAAGCCTGCCCGCTCATGTTCGCGGCTTACGGGCGCATCCATATTGGCAGAACGAGGGCCTCACAGCGTTCTTGAAACGTTAATGGTTGACTCGGACTGTCTATCCACAATTTGCACCGCAGCACGCACGTCCCTACTTCCCTAGTTCGACCATGCAAACTGGGCCTCGACGGGAGGTAACTTGCGAGCCGTCTACGAAAGCATTTGCTAGTCCTCGACTTCGCAACCACCACTCGCTCTGACGCTCCTCCCGCGCACCCTCCATTCGTCCCCTCCGCTTACACTGCGCTCAGTCCTCTCACCCCTATCCCTCTCCATCCCAGCATGTCAATATCGCTGTTTGAAAGATGTCAAGTTCGTGCAGTCCTAGTCCCGCCCTTTCAATATTCAGTTCTGCGGTGGACTGTAGGGCGACAACGAGAGTACCACACTTGCGGCGATGCTTGCTTATTGTACATCTCCCGGGATGTGAATCAGGTGCAGGGTAGATCGATTCGTCTACTGCAGGTGTGGACCCTTTGGCATCGAGAGCCGTGTGTACTGTACGGCAGTTCCTTTGTTGTAAATCCAATACATAATCTACTACCTTCCACGTCATTCTCTATGCATTGCGTCGTCATCTCAAGAGTACCTCTTTCGAGACGCCGTGTTCATTTTTTACACGACGTTTTTAGCCAGGGACGCTTCCACACTCGCGGATAAATGGGTCCGATGCTTTGGCGTGGAGTTCGATTCTCCCGAGGCGCAGTTCTCTGAATACTTGGACGTTTTATCTCTGCTCATTCTAACAAGCTCATTGTTATGATTCTTTGAGGAGCAAGTTGGGAATTGGGATCTTTTGCTCAGTCTTCGTGTTGACTGTGTACCTCTCTCCTTCTGCCTCGTGGCCTTTGCGTCTTTTTTACCTATTCCCCATTCCGTCCTCCACTCTCTGAATTTTCGCACCTAGCAGGATCTCGAGCGTGAAGTCCAATTTCTTTATCCAAGGATCCGGACGCCCAGAAATTGACCGCTCACTCATAACCCCTACCATACACGTCGATGGCGAAGTTGGTTATCGTATCTGTCCTCAGTTCGAATCTGGGTCGACTCATGAGGGTCGAGGTTGTCAATATGATTACTTTCGTTTTTGCCTCGTGGACACTGGAGTCGATCGACTGGATTACCATTGAAACTTGACGCTCTGCTCTCGAGTGACGGATACCCCTGGTTTTTATCTCTTCCGTCCCGCGATAGACACTACCGTTTTTCATGACCGTCTAAGACTTAAGTACTAAGTACTTCAGTACTAACCGGTTGGAACTTGGCAAAAAGGAATTTCCCTACAACGTAGGTTTTTAAGTACATCTATGAGTCGGCCCAGGTTCGAACTGAGGACCTTCTGTGTAAAAGGTACAACATTATCATACTTAACTATGTTATGCAATAACCAGCCACGCCACCGACCCATTGAAGTACTAGAGGCCACAGCAGACACATGGGGATATGGAGCCCACGTGCAAAAGCAACAGGACAACTGATCCATTACCTGTGAATTATAATGGGGACAAGCACTGTATCTTGTCCTCATCTGCGCCGAAAAGAAACCGGGTGCAAACCCAAACCTAGAGTGAAAGACGAGCGCAAGGTACTAACGATGCTGATGCGAACGACCCGTCAGATATTTACTCCCTCCGTAGCGTCAAATTTGAGTGCATATGGGGTGCTAAGCAAGGTCCAAATGTAGCGGT
Source organism: Armillaria borealis (assembly GCA_030435635.1). Classification (NCBI taxonomy): domain Eukaryota; kingdom Fungi; phylum Basidiomycota; class Agaricomycetes; order Agaricales; family Physalacriaceae; genus Armillaria; species Armillaria borealis. The sequence continues at coordinate 171,659 of JAUEPT010000021.1, read as the reverse complement.
CAACATGTTGGTGTTATATATGGGAGGAGGGGAATTGTAATTTCAAACATATTCCCACCTCCCCCAGAATATGCGGCGGAAAGGATATTTCCCAACGTAGCTCAGGTTCGCTATGTCTGCACCTCTGTATGCGTGAAACTGCGAGACACGAAATACTTGAAGATGAGGACGCCGGTTTGCAGATGACAGACTGCGATCAGTGACTACGCTGAGGTCCTAAACACATTGGTGCGGGGAAGCGAAGGTCTAAGGATTGTGTAGATAGATGGAGCGCTACCTCCACGAAACGATGGTTTGTTTGCCCATGCCCTACATCGGTAACAAATCAGGAACGCCAGGAACGACTCAGAATGTGCCGTCCGGGTCGTTTCTCGTCAGTACGAGTGCGTAAGCGTGGGTTGAAGAAGCGTGTATTCCGTAGAAGTGTCAATCTCTATCCGCTCTCTCATCGGTACGGCAACTGAAGCAAGCGAATGCTCCATGCAGAGATATTAGTTATTGGCAAAGACAAGATATGGTGAGGTCGAGGGGCCACCGAGCTTGATGAGGAGTGTCGGGATATCCGCTCTCCATGACGATGATATAAGCATTCATTATCCTGCCGCGGTAGCGCGGATCTAAATAGCTTTTGAGCACAGCAACCACGGCCAAGCTACGGGAGAGATGTGGACCGGTGTGACGACGCGCGCGTATGTTCGAGCCAGTCACCGGGGGGACATGGATTGTAGCTCGATGGCGATGGAGCATCGCTTGAGATTTCCTTTCTTCTCCGTGATGTGAGAAGTAGCAGAGCGAGAGACGGCGGTGGTAGCAGGATGACGTTCAAAAATGGACTGGAGAACGCTGTATGCTTCTTAAAGCCGCCTTGAAAACACTCCTCGAGATCTCGTCAAAGCCGCCAATGATTCTTGTCGTACTCAGGCTTCGGATCTGCGTTCAAGGAGTCCAGACTGTAGAGAAGTGGTGTTATTAGATTCATATTCAGGGAATCTGAGGCAAGTCATTACGTACAACATCGATGAAGATGAGAGACGGGTAAGATACGTGGACATAGCTTGGATTGGTCATTTTTATTACTGTGGCGACGTATAACACCGGTGAATGCTCTGTCCAAGATAATTTCAGCGGAGAACGTGTTGGAAGGATCCGCCGATATACTGATCCGAGGTGCTGAGAAGGCATCGTGGTATCTCTAGAGAATAAGGCACATCAGGAGAGTGGACTCCGCGTCAATTACTAGCGTCGGATGCATGCGCCACGAGCGCGTGTCCTGGGCATCAAAAAAGTAAAGGACATTATGAATTCTGGCAAAAGCAGCCCTCAGCGGTGGTCACAGAATTTCGCCTCCTGAGATATGATACGAAGGGCCGAGGTCGACGACTGTGTTGGCGTCGTGTCTATCCGAATAAACTTTAAGTGCGACGGGCAGACAATGTCGAAAAGGTTACTCGCCAGCGAGAACGCCCCTCCCATTCACGTAAACCCATCACCTCGCTTCACTTCCACCACAAATGCGGGAGACCTGATCGATGATCGCCCAAGCGTAAGTACGAGCTCCTGCTTGCAGACGGCTAGGAAGCTGCTTCTCGGTGTCAGACCCAGCTGTCTGCAAAAACATTCCTTCGCAAGCGATCCGAGATGAGATGTATTGCATAAGAGGGGTGATACGGGAAACTGTCGGAGGAGAACGAGACAGAAAATGAAGGTTTATTGGATTGAAGGCCAGGATGGCAACAGGGAGATAGTAGCGGCATCTGGATGAATGTTGAATACAGTAGTCAAAGAGACAAGGAACCACTCACCAATACACCGTTGCTGACCAGTACCTCACGGCCCACTGCGCGGTGAGTAGGTGTGGTTCGGCGTGGTTCTCACGAATTCCCGTTCAATTTCTCTCTAGCTTTGGGCTCATACAACAATTTCATGAAGGGAGAAATGCAAGGCCGATACAAAAGAATAATGCAGAAAATCAAAGGGACGGACAGCAGCGACAAGTCATATCAGAACTGACAGTGATGAGGGTAGAGACAGAGAGACAGACCACGTGCGAGTAGATTCTTGCCTTTTCCCTCCAATGTCATGTCGCAACTGTGGATTCATCGACGTCCTTCCCACCGAGCCACAACTACAAAATACCAAGAGCTCTGACGGCCTCATCTCACAAATTCTACGCGGGTCACGAGCATTGCTCGAATCTGACCATGCACTGCTCAACGCCGAAATTGTCGAGTTGGAACAGCTGCAAACATTGTATGCTGCCCAGCTTGAAGAGATCCAGTTGCGTCGATGTGCAGTCCTAACAGCTCTCGAAAGTCGCAAATCAATCTTTGCCCCCATTCGTCGTCTTCCCCGCGATATTCTCATCGAAATCTTCCATTCTGTTTGTGATTCTTGGTGGCCGGACAAAGTGCAGCCGCACGCACACCACAGCCTAAACGTATCCGGGCCTCTTTGGGTTTTGGGTCGTGTCTGTGGAATGTGGAGGGATACTTTGCAGTCCTCGCCAGCGTCCTGGGCTCGGAAGCTTGTCGTGCGGACCTCTTTCTCCCAATATGCTCTGGAAAAATTGCAGACCTATCTCGAGCACACGGGCGAACATCTTCTCAATCTGCAGATTCTCTGCAACAATCCTCCAGGATATCACGCAATCCTGTCTCTGCTTTTTCAATCCTGCCATCGGTGGAAAAATCTGCGCATTTTCGCTTCCAAGCTTCATATGCCCTTTTTCGAATCTATCTCGTCCCTTCCAGCGCTGCAGACGATTGACATAGACATCTATGATGACTATGGCTTTGATTATCGCTCCGACATGTGTTTGAGTGCCCCACAGCTATGGCGAGCAAGTCTTAGCCAGCATGGGATCCATCAGATCAAGTTACTGCCCAGGATAACCCATCTTTCTGAGTCTATCACTTGTCCAGAAGATTTACGTCTTCTTGCCGAACTACCGAACCTCAGAAGATGTCACCTTTTAACGAGGCTGACCACAACGGACCTGCCGGAGGTAACAGTGGCACAGCTCACTCACCTCTATGTCGGTGACATCAATATTCTCAGCGTCCTATCTGCACCTCTCCTCAGCAGTTTGACCATTGCCCCGGTCTCACAAGTCTTTCTCTCATCCTCCCAACGTGAATCTATCGCCCGTTTCCTCCATCGATCGAGATGTCATCTCGAGAGTTTGAGCCTCGGCAAGGCAATATTCACATCGTCCGCAGATAGCAGTATCTTCGCACTGGAAGCATGTTCTACCGTTTCTCGCCTCAAACTCGAGCTTCCTGCATGGATGGTCTTCAGCGTTGTTGAGGCCCTCACCTCTCCCTCTGTCCTACCGAACCTACACCATCTCATCATATGTATACCGCAGCATTCAGATGACGAGTGGACCACTATACTGCGCATGGCGCGCTCCCGCCGTGATGCAGGACTGCTGAAATCAGTTGAAGTACAATTTAAGGAGGAAAGATATGAGTATTTCTGGGAAGAGGATATCCAGGCTCTCGCTGGGGACGACTTTGAGATGCGGGTCGAGAAGTGGGACCCACCATGTCGGGACTATTACCTGTGGCACCTGTCTTGAGATCAAGGCGATAGCTTTTCCCTACCTTGAGTTACTGGCTTTGTCGTCGTGTGCCCTTCCAGCTGACTGTTCGGTTTCACAGTGTGTAAACGTACTATGTTTTCGGAGAGATCACAATATCAGTATTATTTTGGCGTTCGAGCATCGCGGCCAGCTTGTATCTATCTTAAACCCCAATAATTCAAGATCCCAGCGTGGAATGCAGTCCAGGAACTCGGTCTGAAACGACACGATGACCAGGCTCAGCCTTGTCACATCTTTCGACGGCGATTGCTGGATTGTATCAGTTCATTCTTCCAGTTCTAAGTACAACGGTATCTCCTCAAATTGACACGGCGACATTCTCGATAGACTAAAGCAGCGTATTCGTCTTCTCCTCGATTCTCCAGTAACATCGATACCCATGGGCGACCGTCTTTGTAACGTCAAGAACCTGGATTCGCTGTATCGTCGTCCAACGAGCAGGCGCTGTGTAACGACAAAGGTGAGGTGGGCATCTATTATCTTTATATGCCGGAGGAAGAACAGGGTCACAACGAGGGCCTTGCTAAAGGGGTCCGACACTTATTGGTGTGGACTCTCCCGAGATGCAATCGAAATACAGTATAGTGCCTGGGCAGGGTCGTCGCCGTCTCTTCGGGGTTGGCATGACCTGATCTCTTCTCAGCAAAGGGCATCTCGGCCCTGCATCGGCGAAGTCCCAGTCTCGATTCTTTGCCCACAGCAGATTGTGATCGGCCTCGTCTGTTGAAGACAAAGTACTCATGCGATGGGAGCTGGGAACGGCGATCTGCTGCATCCAATTTTTTTTATTGACGCCCTCGAGCCAGGCTGGAAGGATCTACGTCGATGATAGCATAGTCTGCGTTCCTCGTTTACGCTCTCACGTTCTGCGCATGGTAACCTGTAAGTCCTCATGTCGTGTTGGGCTTTTCCATCCGTCCTTACCTATGTTCTCTGGGAAGGCAGTGGTTTCTCATCGTATCTTCGAATTACGTATCACTATACTCGATAGTGGGACTAAGTACGCGTATTTTTGCTTCTCAAATCTAATACACGATACCTCAGGAATATAGAAGCTCGCTGAGGACTTTGATGGCGAGAAGTCCGTGTTGCTCATCGGAAGAACGCAAATCCCCTCAAAATTTGCATGCAGCACGATGCTATGAAACAGGTCAGCCTTTACGTTCGTAGTTCTCTCTTCTTCTAATTTAACACCTAGTTGCGACGAGGCACCCGAGTTGCCTAATACACCATAGCACATTCATTACGTTGCTCTCGCCCCAGTCCTACTCGTACTCGTATAAAAGGAGAGCCTGGACGGATTTCTTTCTTCAGCATCATCATGTCTGCCCCACAAACCCAATACGCACCTACCCAATCTTCCTCCGTTCTCGGTGGACAAGTCGTCGGCCGCTCTGAGCGCCAAGCTGTCGCACCCCCTGCAGTTTTGAAGCTCCGTCTTGACCTGAACCTCGAAGTCGAGATCGCCATCCAGGCGAAGGTCAACGGCGACATCACCTTGTCGCTCCTGTAAGTGTATTGCTCATTTTGACGCGTTGTCAGACTGAATGTTTGATTTACAGTGAGTAAATGTGCTGCTCGCATAGGAAGATGGAGTTGGCGTACAGTCGCCCGTTCGAGGTGGGATTTGTCTTTTGGGGTGCTCGTCGGTTTCATGCTGAGACTTATTAGGACGTCGCCGTGTACTGATCACATTCTTCCCGTCGTCCTTGGTTAGCAGTGTATTAGTGTCTCTATACCTATTAGATACGAATGTCAGTGTTATTCTGGGATCATGCAATGAAGGCTTTACGATCCAAGCACCTAATCTTCACCCCGAAACCCTCCGATGAAGAGGAGAAGAGTCATCGTCGAGGAAGGATGTCGACGCAAATACAATGGGTACATTTGGCGTTTTTGTCGTGAATATTACCGAGCCCTAAGCTTCTCCAGTTCCATACCAAGTTTGAGTGGGAATCTGGACAGAACAGATGTCCAGAATGCTTTTGTATCATTACACTGTAAGTACTGCATTCCTAGATTAGAGTAGATGGGCCGAGAGAGATGTTCTTCATACTGCTCTCAGGATACATGGGCAAGCATGTCCCCACAGCATGGACTAGCCATCGTCATCACTCGTTGAAACGCCCAACACTGATGAATCCTCTGTCCGAGCCAACTACAACGGAGAACATGTTGAAGGAATCCGCCGATGTAACGAATTTAAGGCGCTGAGAAGATGTCCGGGTATCTCTGAGAGCGCACAGAAGAAGTCGCCTTGAGAGAGTGGAACTCCTGATTACCCGCACCGGACCCGTGCGCCCACGTACGTGTCCTCGAGGTCAAAAGAGCACAGGACGATATAAATTCGGGAAAGAGCGAGAAGAAGGATTTCTTCACTCAGGATATGATACGAAGGACCGAGGTCGTCGTAATAGTGTTGAGGTCGGTACCTATCCTAAAAAAAACTTTGAGTACACGAGCAGAAAATGTCGAAAAGATTACTCGCCAGCGAGAATGAACAACCCGTTCATGCGACCAAGTGGCGGAAGCGAAGCCGAGACGATGACTTTCGACAAAAGTGGGGAACCAGACCGCCCAAGTGTCTTATATACAGGTACGAGCTCCTGCTTGCAGACGACCTAGGAGACGCTTCTAGATGACAGACCCGGCTGTCTGCGAGAAAATTCTTTCGGTGGTCCGAGATGAGATGGTACGGGAGACCGTCGGAGCAGAACAAGACGGAAAATGAAGGGTTGTTGCCAGTGAATCGAACGCCGTGCCAATAGAAACAGGAAGACAGTAGCGGCATCTAGATGAATGTTAAATAAAGTAGTCAAGATACAAGGAGTCACTCACCAATACATCGTTGCTGACCAGTACCGTGTCGCGACCCACTCCAATGAGTAGATGGTGTTCCTCAAGAATTCCCGTTCAATTCCTCTCCAGCTTTGGCGTCAGACAACGATTTCATGAAAGGAGAAATGCAAGGCCAATAGAAAAGAATAATGCAGAAAAGCAAAAACGAACAGACAACAGCGACAAGTCATATCAGAACTGACAGTGATGAGTGCAGAGATAGAGAGACACCACGTGGGAGTAAATTCTTGCCTTCCCCTTCATGTCGTGCCGCAATTGTGGATTCGTTCCCGAGTCACAGTTACAAAATACCAACCACTCCGACAGCCTCGTTTCACAATTTCTACGCGGGCAACGACCATTGCTCAAGGTCAATGGTGATATCACCTTGTCGCTCCTGTAAGTGTGTTGCTCCGTGTTGGCGCGTTGGAGGACTGACTAGTGGGTTTACAGTAAGTAAATGTGTTACGCGCATTGGGAGGTGGAGTCGGCGCGCAGCCGTCCGTTCGAGGTGAGCTTTGTCGGTCGGCGTGTTTGTTGGTTTCGTGCTGACGCTTGGTAGGGCACAGTCGTGTACCAGTTATATTCTTCTCGTCGTCCTTGGTTAACAGTGTAATAGTGTCTGTACACCTATTAGATACCAATATTAGTGTTATTCTAGGATCATGCAATTGAGATTTACCAACAACAACGCGCGTGATCCAAGTTCCCAGACGGTAGGCTCGTCGACTGGAGCTGTCGGAGATTTCTAGCACCGCGATTGAGAGCATGGGAGTGTAAGAGTGACTTTGGGCGGCATTTCCCGATGTGTTTCTCTCTACCCACACCACGTTCCAACTCGGTCTACTATGCGAAGACTACTGTATTCCTGTCACTTCTCCCTCTGCTGCTACCCTACATCGTCGTGAAAAGGACCAAATCCTCGATATCACGCATCTGCCATTCGACATCACACGTACGCGATACGCCGGCAGCACACGCTATCATCACGACCGTACGTAGGTGGTGCGAGACGACCACGGCGGATTCCATTCGTTGACGGACCTCGATGACAAGTGGGAACCGTTTGCGAGCATCAGAAGATTGAACTGTTCGCTAGTCGTCGTTACAACGAGCCACGATCCATGCTCGACTCCTCCACACCGTAGTCTCCGTGCAAGCCCAGGGGACAGTCCGCCAACTAAGAACTTGTACCATTGCACCACAGTGTAACCTTATCCTCTAAACGAGGAGATACACAGCGGGCTGTCTCCTCACGTTACAAGCACATCAACGCTGCTCTTCCTGGCGGAGACACTTTCTAATTCGAGTCCAGAGTGAGGGCCTCGCAGCGTTCGTGCAGTACCCGCCCGTTGATGGTTGACTCTGACTGTCGAGTATAACGCGACACTACGCTCTTCCGCCACAACATCCGTCAAGAGAAGACAGAATCGGAACCCGGCCCGGACCCAAATTTCAGTCTAAAGGCCCATGCAAGTCATCAGCAGCCTACGACCAACTGAAAGAGCGCCGCGCATGGGACATGGCCATCGCGCCCGCAAAGTCCCTCCCCATGCAAGCCTTCATGCTCTACATGTCCGGCGGTGGGGTGCAGATATTCAGCATGGGCATCGTCGCCATGCTCTTGTGGACGCCCTTCAAGAATATAGCCGGGATCACTGAAGGTATCTTCTGTCATGGCTCCGCACGTATGCTGCTGACCGACTTTTTCAGCGTTTGGGCAATTCGCGCCATCGACAGCGCAGCCAAAATCGGTGACGACGTTGCCCCTGCAAAAGATCGTGTACGTGTTGTGTAATCTGTTGACGCTGGCGGTGGGGCTGTGGAAGTGTCGGTCGATGGAGTTGTTGCCTACTGGGACGGGAGACTGGCTTGCTTTTGAGACGAGAGGCTTGGTGAGATTTGTTCTGTTAACATGAGCATTCACACTAACAGGTTGTTAGGCTCCAGAATTATCATTATTTTAGCCTAGATTATTCCGGTTTACTGCTACCAAGATCCTTCATCGCTTTCTCCACCTCGAGTCTCTCCATAACAGCCCGGGTAAGACTCGATTTGCCTTTAGCGCCACCTGCAGCTTGCGGGGCCGTAGAAGCCACAGGAGGTTCGTGACTCCGCAAGTGAGGTGGTACAATGATTGGCGTGGAAGGCGGTGGCGGCGGCCACTAGATGCAACAGTCAGAGAAACAACTAGGCGACTGAGAGAAAAGGCGTGCGTTTCGTCTTGGCTGATTGAAATGAAGTGCAGCCCAGGGCGGGTATTCCTTCTCCAGCCGGATGATGTGTTCCTCGAGAAATTGTATTCTTGCTGGAGGAGAAGGTACTGCTAGGTATTGAGAGAAGCAGTCAGATAAGAAATAGTGGGATACATACCGTAATGTACCGCTAGATGAGACTCGACGTTCACGATTCGAGCCGGACTCTCAGCCTCGTCTGCCTTTTCCTCTTCATTGTTCGACGGAGCGGGCCGTCCTCGTTTTTCGCAGTGTCATATTTCATCTGCGTGTCACGATCCAGTGTTTTGGCATCCGTTCTGGCGCAGGATGTGGGACGAAGAAACTCTGCGCGATTAGACGCGTCGTTTTGAGCCCGGTTGCGGCTCAGGTACTGCGAGATGGATTTCGTGAGGGTGGTTGGGGGTGGTAGGTCGGTATATAGTGCTGCCTTGCGGTCATCTGGGTCTGGGTCGGGTGATTGCTGCGTGTACATCAATACAACGAGTAAACTTGGTAACGAGACATACCTTGATATTCTCAATAAGCCTCTCTAAGGCACCGGGCACGGTTTCTCGTTCCCAGGCGGGGTTGAGGACGAGCATGTCGAGTTCGAAACCGCGAAGAGCCTGGACGAGACCCATGTCGTTGAGGAATATTTTGAGGGCAGAGTCCCATGATTGGCTTGGTGGATTGTCAAGGTTCTCGTCAAGCATCAGTGGCTGTGTCGCTCGACCTTCTACTTATCGCCATGGCCAAAAAGTCGAAAGACGAGACGCCGAACGCCAACAGCGTGCCCAACAAAGATATTATCCAGCGCCTCAATTTTCTGTATCAAGCTAGCGTGTATCTCAATAGCGTCACGCCCCAGTAGCCTCCACGAAGAAAGAGAGTCACTACAAGCGATCTGTCCCGCAGTTATGTGTCTTCCATGAAAATCGTAAGCCAAAAGACAGTGGTGAAAATGTGTGTCTTCTTAGGATATCTAATGTGTCGAGTCTAACGGCGCAGAAGGGATCCATCCGTCAAGCGAACGATCTGCAAAGGGTGTAATACGATTCTCGTTCCAGGATCTACTGTTACGATACGAGCGAAGAGTGCGCACATATCTATCTTTGCAGTGCAATGCCTAGAATCACCGTCGCATGGGCATCTCATGGTGTACACTTGCACACGCTGCAAAACGACGCGTCGAATACCTGTGGAGAAGGCTCCGCTGTTCGTTAGGAATCATGTTGTTTTTTGTGGGCAAGAGCAGGTCGAGCCTGACGAGACATCACCGGTCGAGTCAAAGATCTCGAGCGTACGCCCGTTCTCGAGGTGTGTGTACCGGCACAAGGAACAGCCGGGTCCACAGCCCTAACATCGAAGTGGTGGGACTATGTATGGGAGAGAATTGACCGCTCGCTCACAACCATCTCGCTGCTCTACTGTACACGTCGATGGCGAAGTTGGTTGTCGTATCTGTCCTCAGTTCGAATCTGGGTCGACTCATAGAGTTCTCGTGGTTTTTTTTTCTGCCTCGTGGACACTGGAATCGATCGACTGGGTTCCTGTTGAAACTCTGCTCCCGAGTGACGAATACCCCCGGTTTTTATCTTTTCCATCCCGCGACAGACATTAACCGTTTTCCATGACTACGCACCCGGATTGGGCGATGGGGAGCGAAGCGATGTTTTTTGTTTTGTTTTTGTAAATCTAATGCATGACTCCCACGTCCACTCTCCGCACTGTCAACAATCCCCCGGGACCTGCCAAGCTCACTACTCTGTCTCCTCTTTTACTACCCAGCTGAAAAACGTCGACTCGTTCAAGGCAAAGGAAAGTACTACTACGTCACCAGTGCTACAGCTTCGTAAAGGCGCCTTCACTGCTCTGGATTATGGTCGACTTTCACAGTGTCTCGGTGAGCAGACTTATAAAGTGATCCCGAAATAACACTGATGTTGATATCTCGTAGGGGACGAGAACTCTCGGTAGTGCAAGTAAGGGTACGCGACAATACAGGAAGAGGGTATTCGACCTAAAACTGCTCTCAGCACGAAAGCGCATCTGGAACCTTGTCACTTCAGAACACCTGAAACTCATACTCATTCAAAACCGGACGGCATGATCCCGAAAAAACACTGGTATTGATATTCCACAGGTATAGACGCTCGTAAATACTAATACGTTGTAGGTAAGGGAACGGAAGGAGAGAAGAAGGTTGTAGCCGACAAAGACGTGGATGATTTCTAGTATCACGATGCTCAGCACGAAGACGACGGAACCATGGACCAGTCAGTCTTACCTCGATCCAACTAATGCAATGTTACTCCGACTCTCCACGTCCTCCACACATTTACTGGCTAAAAATCAAGTAATCAGCCTCAGCGCACCCAGCAAGGCAACAGAATCCGACTTACAGGAGCGACAAGGTGATATCACCGTTGACCTTCGCCTGGATGGCGATCTCGACTTCGAGGTTGAGGTCAAGGCGCAGCTTCAAGGCTGCGGGAGGAGCAACAGCCTGGCGCTCAGAGCGGCCGACGATCTGTCCACCGAGGACGGAAGAGGATTGAGTAGGTGCGAATTTGGTTTCTGGGGCAGACATGGTGATGATGAAGAAAGATTAGTCGACTTGCTGGTCCTTTTATACGAATTTCGACACCCTCGACCCCGGATTAGGACGGGGCCAGAGCAACGTTATACTAATTACATTTCCGGAAGCGCTGTAATTTGTGCGACCGAAATCGGGTGCCTCGTCGTAAGAACTTGATTGAGCCTCGACGTCGAGAAGAGAAGGCTCCGAGTCAAATTTAGGGGTACGTAAACAGTTTTTAACTTCGGTCCGAGGATAACAAGCGCCTATTCGGTAATCGCAGATGTATGGGCGACTGTAGGTCCAGGCCTGGACCTTGTTGGTTGCCTTCTTACACCCATCACGCATTCTGCGCGACTTTTCCTTCTCATAATAATCGAGCTTCCTTGACCACCAGCAGGAAAAAAATCCAGAAGACGATTCGATATGCATCCTTTTTGGGGGGTTAGACCTGCCTCGACCTTGCAGCCCTAGTTACTGGACGACTTCAACAGCGACTTCCACAGGGAAAAAAAGCAACGATACTCGTTGCTTTTTGTGACTTTTCCATTCTTCCATGGTTGATATGCGTCTATTCTCCGCCACCTTTGTTGTGTAAACGTTATGGTCAACTGTCTACGAACGTCAGAACGTAATGACCAGCATTTTTCATGCTCTAGATTCAAATGAGGGATGCTCTCTCAACGTTAACTCGCTCGTTCAAAACAGGGAGATACCACCGCTTTCGTCAGTCTTCGCTTCCGTACGCTGATGTCAAATTTGATGGTTCTTCTTCAAACGCGTCAGTCTCTTCGCTGATGGCGCGTCCATGGATGTTCATCCTTGGTGCGCTGTGATATGTATCTGAAACTCCGGTGGGCCATTTTTTTTCTTTCGGATTCGGCGTTTCATTAACGCTTACTGCATAAGACGTGGTGGAGGTACAGATCCTCAGGCGACCTCCTTTCCTCTTGCCCCGGTCCCTCCGTTCATTAATCTGGTGTTTCGACGTGTTGTGTAGCGGACATTTACGGTAAAATTTCACTCTGTGTTGCGGTTAGCCAAGGCCGTGGAGTGTGTCGCGAGCGTGTCGTGCTTTTGTGTCATGCTGGCTGTGCTCTCGTGATGTTGCGGCAACTATCCGTGTTCGTCTTTTGCGTCGTCCTCCTCTTCCCACCATTCTCTTTTCTGTTTCTCCTCGGGTTTTAGAGCACGCCTCAGACTTCGTGGTTCCCCTGACGAAGTGAACGCTTCGATGTTCCAATGGGTTCGCTCAGTGCTACAATCCTTCCTTTGGTGCCAAGAATGTCCGGCAGGTACAGGGACCTTCACACATTCCCGAGTACCTCCTGTTGGTCCTCATATCGAGGTCACTCACGGATGATATGTTCCTGTGTCTAAAATGACTCGCCACAGTAACAGTCAACGTCCTCGCTTGGCACAATAGGATGTATCAAACCCTGGGCTGTCGATATCGATTTTTTTTCTTGCTTGTGTATCTTTCTGTTCAATAAAGAACGCGAATCCATTTATTGGTCTCTATGAGGCTCGAGCAAAGATCATGCAGACGAGTGGCCGTCGGTACGTACAGGATGCCAATTGGCGCTTTAAGCCGAAACCGATAGAAAACGGTCTAGGATTCGTCTCCTAGCATCCTGCAATCGATGTATCGGTTGAATTTTCATGTTGCAAAGGCTGGGACGCGTACGCTGATAACCTCCTCCTGTACTAGCTCAGAATGGCCATTCGCCATCATCAGCTCCCCGCACGACAAAGAAGTCATGACGGGATCACCAACAACCATTTAGGTAGAACGAATCTCAAGGCGAATAGTCATTAGAATGCTTGTCACCTCAAAAAACCGAACTCGTAGGCTTATTCGAAACTGGAACCTGTGATCCCGACAAAAACACTGATATTGATGTGTAAAGCGCTCGTGAATACGAATACGGTGTAAGTAGGGGAACGGGAGAGGATGGGAAAGTCGTAGCCGACAAGGCTAGAAACGATTTCTAGCGTCACAAGTTTCAATTTGAACACGATGAAGACAAACTACGATCAGTTCCTTAGTACCTCGACCCAACTAATGTGATGCTGCTCCAACTCTCCATGCCCGGGGAGCATCTACTGCCTGTAAAACACCAAAGGCTCAGCACGACGATACACCAACTCGAAGAATCCACTTACAGGAGCGACAAGGTAATGTCACCGTTGACCTTGGCCTGAATGGCGATATCGACTTCGAGGTTAAGGTCAAGACGGAGCTTCAAAGCCGCGGGAGGTGCGACAGCCTGGCGCTCAGAGCGGCCGGCGATTTGTCCACCGAGAATGGAGGAAGATTGGGTATGGGTAGGTGCGAATTGAGTTTGTGGGTTAGACATAGTGATACTGAAGAAAAGGAAGTCCAATTGCCGGGCCTTTTATACGAATATCGACACCTTCCACTTCGGGTTAGGATGGGGGCTAGAGCAATAGAGCCATTGCACCGTTGCGGGTACCTCATGTTAATAACTCGGGCTTTCGAAGATGTGGAAGAGCTCCGGAGTGGGTTCCGCGACTCGTGTCGCGAATGTGGTATCAATACCATCACTGGTTAGACGCGTAAGCTGGGAGACGGATCCAGATTCCCATAGCAAGTTTCTGATTGTAACGACCCAACGTGCTTTCCCTTACCTCCCGCATCAGAGTCTTAGATAGCTTTGTATTCTCCAAACACACAAACACGGTCCAGAAGATTACAGGGAGGCGGTTTCGTGAGGGTTCGCAGCGAAGACCATTCGTCGCTCTACCCTCTGGCTCCACGTGCCGGACTTTCGACAGGGACAAACCCCCGTTGTTCATCAGAAGAACGCAAATCTCCTCGAAATTTGTGACATCGCTTTGGAGTCGCTCCTGTAAGTCTATTGCATTGCTCGTTGGGTGCGTCGTTGGGCTGACTCTTTGTCTACAGTGAGTAAATAGGCACAGCGGCATAGGAAGATGAAGTCGGTGTGCAGTTGTCCATTCGCATTGAGATTTGTTTTTCGGTGTGCTCGTCGGTTTCTTGTTGACACTTTCTAGGGCACCGGTTACATTCTTCTCCCAGTCCTTGATAGATAGTGCTTTGTGTCTCCATAGCTATTAGATACCAATGTCGATATCGGCTCTTTTTTCCTGCTCGTGTATCCTTCTGTTGAGTAAAGAATGCGAAATGATTCATTGGTCTCTATCAGGGTCGAGCAAAGATCATGCGTCTCATGCAGACGAGTGGCTGTCGGTACGTGCAGGATGCTCGGCGAAGAAGCAGGGCTCGATGAATCGGACAGGATTTCCAGGCACGACAAAGTCAAGAAGCACTATCATCATGACCGAGCATCATACACAAGGGAGGGTATGAACTAGAATAGCAGCAGGTAAGTGAACACACAGGGTGCTGAAAAGGACACCAGGTGGAGAATTAGTGATATCAAGTTGCGTTTGGAGGTGAAGAGGAAACCCGAACCACCAGGTCCCTTTTGTCGTCGTCAAGTTCCTTCTGCTTTCTCGTGAGTTCCGCTGACTCTTCCCGCAGCATCGCCATCTCCTGTCTCAACCTTTCAGTCTCTTGCCGATATGCCTCTGCCTCTCGAAGATATGCTTCCGTCTGTCATTTGACTTCTTCCACCCTTCGCATCGGTTCCTCCCTCACCTACGATCCAAAATCAGTACCCAACCTTGGGAAACAAGTAAAAGAGGTACCTCTATCCTCTCCTGGATATCCACCTGGAACTCGCGCCATTTCTCAATTTAGGTCTGGGTCAACTGCTTTGAGGTGTCTATATCCTCAAGCGGCGTTTTCCCTTTGGTGTACTTCAAGTTCCCCGTCTGCGACTCTAGGATGATGTTATAAATCACCAGAGCATACGGGTAAGACGTGTCGCTGTATTCTTCGGCGGCGGCACTATGGCGATCACGGCAACCTCCTCTATTGTAAACGACGAATTAGATGTGAAAGTCAAAGTGGATAGGATATCGTAGTCCTCGATGAGGCATGCAGGTGATAGTAAAGAGGTCATTTGCCGGAACATAGAGGGACTCGGGGGAGGGGCTATGAGAACCCGTGCGCGAGATGGACGCGGATTCCGAGGAAAGGGAACGTCTGTCTTGTACGATGGGAGGCGTCAGGATCAGACTGTTATTCCGGTGGAGGTTGTGGACGCTCTATCCGAATAACAACCTCCCTACCAATGCATAGATATTGCGGTGGTCCTTAACGTGGAAGAGGAGAAACTCGTGGTTCGGAATCCGTGAAGACCTCACAGTGAGCTCGATCTTCTTGACGATCTCCTCTCCGGCCCCGTGGGGACAGTGCTGAGCTACAGAGCTGAGATACTTAAGGCCGAGCAGTCTGAGACCTTCTATCTCTGCGACAAATGACGTCGGGCACGAAAATGATAGTGTTCTCGGGAGGGGGAGGGATCGTACGGAAGTCGTAGGGAGCATAGCTAGTCAAGACAGCATAGAAGAGAAACTGAAGAGTTTTTCGGGCCTTTGAGAACATTGTGGCTGACTGCACTTCAGATAAAAGAACGAAGCCCTTCAACATGCTGTTACGAAGTACTTATAGAGAGAATGGAAAAGCATGGCGAACACGTGGTGGCCGCCGCGGCGATGATCTGCGATCACTGCTGGTATAAGCGAACCGCCATATTGTCGAATGACTTTTGCATCCCCTCAGCGGCTGCCTCAGCTAGTCTTTATTCTACCGGAAATACCCAGCCAGGACTGTCTAGTTGATATCCCATCGCTGACCATGACAACTACCGCATGTTCTTCAATACAGCAGTATGTCGATTCACGACGTCGTTTCTATCGCCAGTTCACACCCATCTGATATCAATCAACGCCAGGTGCATTTAATGTTAAATTTAGGGAGGACTAACGCTCCACCACCACGACGGAGTTCAGTCTAATTGTTGTGGCTTGATCCCATCTTGGCGGTGGCGGTTAGCTTTTTATTAAAGTTTCTGAATCAATCAAGCTGAACGAGTTTACCATGCGTGAACCGCGTTGCCACCTTGACCAATCCTTTGCTGGAACGTTTTCCCCTAACCGTACGTGATATTATTGGAACTTGGGTACCTTCACGAGATTGATCATCAATAGGGATATATGTACTCAATTCCGTCTGTTCTCGACTCGCGGTAACGGTACGTCTCGCGATTAATCACTACCCAGTCCGACTCGGATTCTTTGGTGCTTATATTCTGATAGCAGAAACCGCTCCCGAGTCGCATACATCTCGCGAGTGACAAGGCAACAGATCGAGAAATACCTATATCTGAGCAAACTTAGCGCCATGAGACAGTGTTTTCTCATGAAGGTGTCTTCTTGTTCAACCTGGGTTGTTCATATACGATTCAGTTCTTACCCTTGCGCTCACGGTTCCGCTCTTGAACAAGTATGTCTAGGCATCGATTCGGCCTTTCCCACCAATTCAAAACGGCCGCCAAGGGATGTCGTTTTGCGGGAAAGAACGGGCACTCTAAGCCGATATCGATGGAAAACGGTCTCCCAACGTCCTACCGTCCATGCGTTTTATGGATTTTGTCAGAATTTATGCTGCGAAGGTGAAGACGCGTACACTGATAATCTTTCCTCTCGTAGTAGCTCAGAATGGCATTCGCCATCAATCCATCCAAACACGAGAAGACGTCTTCATGGGATTAATGACGATCATTCATGTAGAAGGGATCGGGAGACGAGTTCAGTCACTGAAGTATTTATCATCTCAGGACAGCCGAACCCGTAAGCTTATTCAAAACCAGAAACTTTGATCCCAAAAAAACATTGATATTGATATTGCAAAGGTATAAAACGCTTGTAAATACTAATACGATGTAGGTAATGGAACGGGAGAGGATGGGAAAGTCGCGGTCAACAAGGATAGAAACGATTTCTAGCGACACAAGCCTCAGCATGACCACGACGAAGATATACAATGAGTGCCTTACCTCGATCCAACTAATGCAACGCTACTCCACCTCTTCAAGCCCACAGGGCATTTATTGGCTATAAAAACCAAATGCTCAGCACGACGACGCGCCAACACGAAGAATCTACTTACAGGAGGGACAAGGTGATGTCACCGTTGACCTTCGCCTGGATGGCGATCTCGACTTCGAGGTTGAGGTCAAGGCGCAGCTTCAAAGCTGCGGGAGGGGCAACAGCCTGGCGCTCAGAGCGGCCGACGACTTGTCCACCGAGGACGGAGGAAGTTTGGGTAGGTGCGAATTGGGTTTGTGGGTTAGACATGGTGATGCTGAAGAAAGATATCTGTCCAAGGTCTCGTTTTATACGCGTATCGACACACTCCCCGTATTGGGATGGGGGCTAGAGCAATATAGCCCTTGCATCGTTGCGAAGTACCTCATGTTGGCAACTTGGGCTTTTGGGGATGTAGAAAACCACGGGAGTGGGTGGGTTCCTCAACGAGCGTTGTGCGGCGGGTACCATATCAATACCTATTACCATCACCAGCTAGACGCGTAAGGATCCAGATTCCCATAGCAAGTTTCTGATTGTAACGACCCAACGCGCTTTCTTTTACCATCCACATCAGAGTTCTATACTGTTCTATACAGCTTTGTATTCTCCAAGGACACTAAGCACGGTCCAGAAGTTTACAGGGAGACAGTTTCGTGAGCGTTGGCAGCGAAGACCGTTCGTCCCGCTCCACGTGCTCTTACTATAACTTACTGGGGATGACGGAACTTTTTGACAGCGACAAGTCCCCGCTGTTGCTCATCAGAAGAACGCAAATCCCCTCGAAATTTGTCGACAGCATGTTTTATGAAATAATAAACCTTTATTTACGCTCGTAATAATAATCTTCTCTTCTTCTAATTTTACGCCTGGACTCAATCAAGTTGCAACGACGAGGCACCCGAGTTGCTAAATGCACCACAAATTCAATCATTCCTAATCTGGGGGGGGCTATTCTCGTATAAAAGGATCGCCTAAGTGAGTCTTGTTCTGTATTCAAAATGTCTGCCTCAGAAACCGCTACCAAATTCGCACCTACCCAATCTTCCTCCGTTCTCGGTGGACAGATTGTCGGCCGCTCCCAGCGCGCCCCCGCACCCCCCGCGGCTGTGAAGCTGCGCCTTGACCTTAACCTCGAGGTTGAGATCGCCATTCAGGCCAAGGTCAACGGTGATATCACCTTGTCCCTCCTGTAAGTGTATTGCTCGTTTTGACGCGTCGTCGAGCTGACCATTGATTTTACAGTGAGTAAATGTGCTACTCGCATGGGAAGATTGAGCCGGGCGTAGTCGTCCATTCAAGGTAAGGATTGTCTTGGCCGTATTCGTGAGTTCCAGGCTGATGCTCTTCAGGGCAGCCATCCGGTTACTTTATTCCCATTGTCCTCAGTTGATAGTATATTAGTGTTGGAAACGTTTCTATAGCCATTACATACCAATATCATTATCATTTTGGGGTCATGCATCGTGCAATTGAGACTTTACCAACAAATGCGTGTATTTGCTTGTCAAAAAGTCCTTACTGAGGTTCTGAGTTGCTATGTCAAGGATTTCGGTAGTTGTCAGTAGATTGACAAGGTAACACGGCATCTCCCGAAGTGTTTCTCTCTCCGGCACCGACGTTCCGATTCGCTCAACGTCCTCTATATTCGCATCCACTTTGACCTGCATTGTCGTGGCCCGCGCCCTCAAATCCAGATTTAGAAGCTAATGGTGCATTAAATTGGTTTCGTTGACGGCACCGTGGGACATCGGCGCGTTCACCACACCGTACGGCGTACGCTATCATCACGTCCGCAAACCTTCACATTTACTCATACTAGGATATCCAGCCGTCTTATCTCATCGCATGTCGAATGGCCAAGGCGTAAACCTTACATTCCTGGCCGCCTGCACTTGGCTTTGGTCCTCGATGGGAAAGCATCGTGTTTGAGAATTAGCCCTTCTTGAACACGCGTCGTTTATCGGGCTATCTAGAGTTCACGAAAATGCTTGCTAGTCGCCTCTTTTCGTGGACACTCGGACTCGCCCAGCCTCGATTGGCATCCTTCAACGTCTTTACTCCGATATTCGCCCAAGCCCCGGGGACAGCGCACCAAGTTGTACCTTCGCACCAGCAATTCCCTGACCCGGTCTCCTCCGCGAATTGGCACTGCACTGCTCGCAAAGCTCTCCTCCCGCTTCTTCGCCTGGTCTGCATATCGATATCGGCAGCTTTGCTCGTCGTGATAGAATGACGGCGAACCGCGTAAACTCTGACGAGCGGAGTAAACAACCTTTTCCGGTAGAAGATTACTGTGACTTACGCAGCCATCAGTTCCTTATTTTGGTGTCTGCGTCCGTTGGGCGGTACGCCGATGTCTCCACATTGTCATGTCGTCCAGCCAGTTTCTTTCCTAGAACGAATCCTCATCGACCGACTCCAGCTGGCGGTCAAGCTGGTCCTCGACAAGGATGCGAATGTGCCAATAGAGAAATCGATGGAAGATGTGATAATGCGCGCGATAAAGAAATCGATGGTACGATGCGTGCGTGAGTGTATTTGATCTTTTCATTTTGAATGAGGAGCTGAAGCAGAATGTCCAGTCCGCCCTCGAGCACAGAAAGAACAGGGATATAATGCATTCCCTACTTCAGTGGGATCCTTCCTCTCCTTCACCTCATCGCATGGGCATCCACCATCTTTATCTGCTCGTTTGAACGAACTGGGTCATAACGATATCTCCCGTCTCGCGGATAAAAGGGTCCGATGCTTATTGGCGTGGAGTTCGACTCTCCCGAGATGTAATATAATGGTTTAGTAGGTCGATGGTATGGCGCGGCATCTATTCTCGGTATGGAGCGTCTCGTCTCGAGGAATGATTTGATCCACGCCCGCAGCAGATTTCGTTTGTCGAAGACAAAGGGCTAAGGTGATCTTTGTCATCGACCTGTCGCGTCGAAAAAATCCGGGTATTTTCGGCGCGCTCGCTGGAGGGATACCAGTCGATGATAGCCAAGTCCGCGGTTTCTTCTATGCGTGGTAACTTGTAAGTACTCGTATCGTGTTCATATATTTGTCCTCACCTATATCCGCTAGGAGGGTGCTTGTGGATTGGGACTTCTCACCGTATCTTCGAATCAGACTCGGTGCGGTACATACGCTCTGACGTGAGTGGGGTCTCGCTCTTGTTGCTTCTCAAGCCTAATACACGATTGAGCAGGTATCCTTTCAGACAGTGTTCACCCGACAATCATCACATGGATTCACCCAGCAACTAAGAAACTCTGTGCTTCATATCACGCTCGCCCTCGAGCTCTATATCACGAAAGGTCTTTACAATGATGCGTTCATGCACCATTCTCGAATGCACGTCTTAATGCTCTATTCCGTCGACATGGGCGTCCGGAGTCCAGCTACCACGACAATCCACAGACATGTTCGCTCGGGTGCACTCTTCCTCTTCCAGACACCCAATCAACAACGTGGATGCGAGTTAGTGATTCTACCAGAAAATCGGCCAGGACCGTCTAGTCAATATCACATCGCCAACCATGAGAGCCGTCGCGTGTTCTCCGATACCCAGCCGGATTCGCTGGCCCACGCCCATCTATCAATCAACGCCAGATGCAGGTTTATGTTCCACGTTTGATATTTTGTACAGGACTAACGTCCCTTCTGGGCAACACAGAGTTGGTTTTGGTTGTCGTGGCTCCGAATCGATGGGCGCTTAGCTTCTAAAGTTTCTCGGATACTGGGCTGAACGAGTTTGCTATGCGTAAATCGCCTTGGGAATGAGGCTGGGGTATACCGCCAATTCGCTACTGGCAAGTTTTCTCCTAGCTATCATAAGGTTAGAATTCAACATTGATATCTACTCAATCCCATGCGGCTAAGGTACGTCTCGCGATTTATTTCGATTCTTTGATTCTTATTTTCTGATAACAGGAACGAGTGAAAGCGCTCCCGAAAGCAACTTCAGATCCAGGGGATTACATTCAAGCTTAGCGATATAAGACAATGTTACCTCGCGTAGGCGGGTTTTACTCCCGCTACGCTATTGTCTTCCCGCCGTTCGACCCGAGTTATCCATGTGTAGTTCACTTCTCGCCCTTGCGCTCACGATTCGGTTTTGGTTCCTGGACAAGTACATCTTCGCATTGCTCTGCCATACACCTTCAGAACGGCCATCAAGATTGCCGGTTCGTACGAAAAACGAGTGTTCCAAGCTGATATCAATAGAAATCGGTCTAAGGGTCGTCTTGCCATCCCGTGCGCCCTTCGGATATTGCTATCATGCCGCAAAGGCGAGGACGCGCGTGCCGATTCACCCCCGTCGCGCGTATAGTTCTGAATGGCCATTCGCACATCCTAACACTACGAAGATCTCGCCACAGAATCATCAGCGACCATTCATATAGAACAAATCCCGAACTATGATGCTTGTTACCCCAGGAAAGCCGAACTCTTACTCATTCAAAACCGGACACCATGATCCCGAAAAAACGCTGGTATTGATATCCACAGGTATAAACGCTCGTAAATACTAATACGTTGTAGGTATGGGAACGGAAGGAGAGAAGAAAGTTGCACCGACAAAAACGTGGATGATTTCTAGTATCACAATGCTCAGCACGAAGATGATGAAACTATGGAACGGTCAATTTCTTACCTCGATCCAACTAATGCAATGTTACTCCGACTCTCCGCGTCCTTCACACATTTACTCGCTAGAAATCAACCAATCAGCCTCAGCACGGTAACGGAACCCGGGAATCGACTTACAGGAGCGACAAGGTGATGTCACCGTTGACCTTGGCCTGGATGGCAATCTCGACTTCGAGGTTCAAGTCAAGGCGCAGCTTCAAAGCCGCGGGGGGTGCAACAGCCTGGCGCTCAGAGCGGCCGACGACTTGTCCACCGAGGACGGAGGAAGTTCGGGCAGGTGCGTACTGGGTTTGTGGGTTAGACATGGTGATGCTGAAGAAATAAATCTGTCCAGGTTGTCCTTTTATATGAATATCGCGGCCAGAGTCACGTTGTCATTGCATCGTTGCATAGTACCTTCGGGGAATTTCACGTGAAGAGTATGGAGGCTTTCTCGACTCGTGTCACCGGTACCAATACCGTCGCTGTTCAATAGTAAACATGCTTTCAAAGCTAGCTGATTTAATGCATAAACTGGGGGCTGGATCCATATTCCCATAGCAAGTTTCTGATTGTGAGGACCCGACGTGCTTTCTCCTACCACCCCATCAGACTTCCTTTCCCTCAAGGACACCAAACACGCTCCAGAAGTGCCGGGATGACCGCCACAACCGTTCGTCGCTCTAGCCCGAATACCATCACGTGCTTTCCCGCGGAACTCAGGAATACAGAAGTTCGCCGCTGAGGACTTCGATGTCCAGAAGTCCGTGTTGCTCATCAGAAGAACGCAAATCCCCTCGAAATTTGCACGCAGCGCGTTTCTATGAAACAAATATGCCTTTACGTTCGTAGGTTTTCTTCCTCTAATTTAACACCTAGGTTGCGACGAGGCACCCGAGTTGCTAAAGACATCATGGCGCAATCATAACGTTGCCCTCGCCCCGGTCCTCCTCGTATTCGTATAAAAGGAGAGCCTGGATGGATTTCTTTCTTCAGCATCATCATGTCTGCCCCACAAACCCAATACGCACCTACCCAGTCTTCCTCCGTCCTCGGTGGACAAATTGTCGGCCGCTCTGAGCGCCAGGCTGCACCTCCCGCGGCTGTGAAGCTGCGCCTTGACCTTAACCTCGAAGTCGAGATCGCCATCCAGGCGAAGGTCAACGGTGACATTACCTTGTCGCTCCTGTAAGTGTATTGCTCGTGCTGGTGTGTCGTTGGGCTGACTTCTTGGTTCACAGTGAGTAAATGCGCTATGCACATGGGAGATGGAGTCGCCATGCAGTCGTCTATTCAAGGTGCGCTTTGTCCTTCGGTGTGCTGTGGGATTCCTGCTGATGCTTTTTCGACACAGTCGTATTGTTCTCCCCATCGACCTTGGTTTACGATGTAGTTAGTGTTTAACGGTGTTTCTATGCCTATTACATACCAATGTCATTGTTATTCTGAGCTCATGCAGTGGTGTTTCTACGAATCACGCACCTAATCTTCGATTCGAACCTTTCCCAAGTGTATCCTAATTTTCGACGTGAAGAACCTCGATCACCATCGTCTAAGATGGCGCGCAAATGCAATAGGTATATTTGGTGTTTTGTAGATGCTACCAAACCCAGAGCGTCTCAAGTTCTATGACGAGAAGTTGAGCGGGAATCTACTATACTTACACGGGACGTACAGATCGAGACGATGAGAGGGCAGCACTAGGAAGCTTCAACCTCCAAGTAGTTTGTCTATGCGGGTAATTTTGAATGAGTGCATAAGTCGCAAGACTCTTCAGAGGCGAGCGCTAGTGCTTGAGTATCATCTTGAATAATGAGAACAACAACGAGGACAAACCAGCACTGAGTTTCAACGCGAGGAAATTGAGTTATCTATTATTATCTGCTGGTGGGAATAAAACAACGGAGACACGGTGATCCCATCTCAACGAAATCAGACTTACGTTCAGTTATCGATTCCAGTCACCATCTTCCTCATCGTCAAAATTCCCTGGTAAGCAATGTCCAACAACAATCGAAGTCGGAGATCAGGTATTCGTCTTGCCGGTGCGTTTTCTTTTGAGGCTAGATAATGCGTTGGTGTTCCAACTTCTGAGGCATCGAGCAGATCCGGGTTGGAAGGAAGAGTTCCAGCCAATTATTTGCATCGGGTTAGCAGCCTATGCTAGGGTTCGTCACTCGGTGCTCTATCAGCTGACTGACTTCCTAACTTTTCGTGCAGTCGCACAATCAATGCTGCGGCGATGGCAGTTCCCGTCCCTACAAAGTCGTACCTTTCTATTACCTAGCTGACGACCCAGAGAACCGGAGGGTAAGCAAGTCACGGCTTTCATCGAGGCATACCGAACTTGGAAATACAGATCACTGCGTACAGCCCAAGACATACGAAACCTCGATGATGACCAGTTGAACAGTTATGTCACCGGATACAGACTGGGACACTGTGCCGCGCTTCGCATAAGGCAAAGCTTACAGGTCTATGCAACCACATTGGATGCAGGGCGGCAGTCTCCGAGTAGATGTCCGGATCAAAGAGAGTTCACTTTCCTCATACTTACTATCGCCCTAGCTAAGGCTTGTAAGTGATAACATTTGGTGCGTACATATGCAAATAGAGACAGGAGCTTCAGTCCTCGGGAGACAAATTGACTCTATGCAGATGCTAGTACCTGTAACCTCCTTGAAGCCTTCTTCCTTTTACTGAAACAAAACTTTAAATATTGATTATCTGTGAGCAGAAAAAACTCTTCGAAACGATCGCAACGGTATGAGTCGGCCCAGGTTCGAACTGAGGACCTTCTGCGCACGAAGTGTTAGACAGATGCGATAACCAGCTACGCCACCGACCCTAGAAACAGGTATGGGGGGACACGGGGCACAAGAGGCTGCACACACAAAGTACCATGAAGACAACAAGGACATAGCCTCAGAGAGAGGGAGACTTACCGAACGTTAAGGGGGTGCGTCAGACCACGTGTGATTCTTGCCTTCCCCTTTCATGTCGTACCGCGACTGTGGATCCGTCAACCGCCTTTCTCTCGAGCCATGGCTCAAGGCCACCCAGAGTTCCGATAGCCTCGTTTCGCAAATTCTACGCGGACAACGACCATTACTCGACCCTGACCATGCCTTGCTCACGACTGAAATTGTCGAGTTGGAACAGCAGCAATCCTTGTATGCCGCCCAGCTCGAAGAAATCCAGTTGCGGCAACATGCAGTCCTGAAAGCACTCGAAAGTCGCAAATCAGTCTATGCTCCCATTCGTCGTCTCCCCCGAGATATTCTCATCGAAATCTTCCATTCTGTTTGTGATTCTTGGTGGCAAGAGGAAAATAGACCTTGGAGCCTCCGACTTCCACTCCACAGCCTAGACGTATCCGGGCCTCTTTGGGTTTTGAGTCGCGTCTGTGGGCTTTGGAGGGATACATTGCACAGCTCGCCAGCGTCCTGGGCTCGGAAGCTTGTCGTGCGGGAGCCTTTCTCCAAATACGCTCTGGCGATATTGCAGACCTATCTCGAGCACACCGGCGAGCACCTCCTCAATCTGCAGGTCTTCTGTAGCCATCCGGCAGAAGACGATGAAATCCTGTCTCTGCTTGTTCAGTCCTGCCAACGGTGGAAAAATCTGCACATCGACGCTACCAAGCATCACATGCGCCATCTGGAATCAATCTCGCAGTTTCCTGCCCTGCAGACGATTGACATGACTATCTATGGTCACTATGATTGCTCTGACATTTGCTTAAGTGCACCACAACTGTGGAAAGCAAGTCTTTGCGCTCAAAGGATCCATCAGATAAAGTTATCGCCTGGGATAACCCATTTTCCTGTGTCCATCGCTTGTCCAGAAGATTTACGCCTTCTTTCCCAACTACCGAACCTCAAAAGGTGTCGCCTTCGTATTTTTACCACAAAGGACATGCCGGTGGTTACAGCGGCACACCTCACACACCTCTATGTTGATCGCGTGGATATTCTCGATGTCCTATCTGCACCTCTCCTCGGCAGTCTGACCATTAGCCTTATGTCAATGCGACAAGGACCTCAGTCACTCTCAGCACAAGAATCTCTCATCCGTTTCCTCCATCAATCGAGATGTCATCTCGAGAGTTTGAGCATCAGCGAGGCAATGTTCACATTCGACACATCTAGTAGAATGTTCGCATTGGAAGCTTGTTCTACCATCTCTCGCCTCAAACTCGAACTTCATCCACGAATGGTCAATGGCATTGTCAGGACTCTGACCTCCCCATCTGTTTTACCGAACCTGCATCATCTCATTCTGTGTATGTCGCAACCTTCAGGGGACGAGTGGACTGCCATACTCCGCATGGCGCGCTCCCGCCGTGATGCAGGAATGCTGAAATTGGTTGAGGTACAGTTTAGGGTGGATGAGCATGATTGTTACTTGGCAGAGGACATGCAAGCTCTCACTGGAGACGACTTCGAGATGCGGGTCGCGAAGTGGGATCCACCATGTCAAGACCATTTGTACCTGGAGCACCTGTCTTGAGGCCAGGGCGATAGCTTTTCCTTTCTGTGAGTTAGTGGCTTTTATCATCGTGCGTCCTTCCTGTTGACCATTTGCTTTCACAGTATGTAAATGTACCATGTTATCGGAGAAATAACAATATCAGTATTATTTTGCCGCGCATAGCGATCAGATTTTATCCATCTTTTACCACAATAATTCGGGATCCCATAGAAAGCAGCCCCAGTGGTCAGGAACTTGCTCTGAAGCGGCACGGTCACCAGGCTCATAATTGACACATCATTCGACGGTGTTTTTCGAACTGCATTGGTTCGTTCTTCCAGTTCTAAGTACAACGGAAGCTCCTTCAATTGACATGATGACTTCCTTCAGCGTGCACCACAACAGCGTATTCGCCATCCCGGTGAAGACAAAGTACTCATGTTATGGAAGCTGGGAACGGTGATCTGGCGCATCCAATTTGTTATATTGACCCCCTCAAGCCTGGAGGGAGCCACGTCGATGTCAGCACACTGCGTACCTCGAGGCTCGTTTATGCTCTCACGTTTTGCGCATGGTAACTTGTAAGTCCTCATATCGTGTTGGGCTTTTCCATCCATCCTTACCTATGTCCTCTGGGAAGGCAGTGTTTTCTCATCGTATCTTCGAATTACGTACCACTATACTCGATAGTCGGAGTAAGTACGCGATTTTTTGCTTTCCGAGTTTGATACACGATACATCATGGTCGTCGTTGTACCCAAATACCTCAGGAATGTAGAAGCTCGCTGAGGACTTTGATGGCGAGAAGTCCGTGTTGCTCATCAGAAGAACACAAATCCCCTCGAAATTTGCATGCAGCACGTTTCTATGATACAAGTCATCCTTTTACGTTCGTAGTTCTCTCTTCTTCTAATGTAACACCTAATTGCGACGAGGCACCCGAGTTGCTAAAGACACCATGGCGCAATCATAACGTTGCCCTCGCCTCGTATAAAAGGAGAGCCTGGATGGATTTCTTTCTTCAACATCATCAATCATGTCTGCCCCACAAACCCAATACGCACCTACCCAATCTTCCTCTGTCCTTGGTGGACAAATCGTCGGCCGCTCTGAGCGCCAGGCTGCGCCTCCCGCAGCTGTGAAGCTCCGTCTTGACCTGAACCTCGAAGTCGAGATCGCCATCCAGGCGAAGGTCAACGGCGACATCACCTTATCGCTCCTGTAAGTGGACTGCTCGTGTTGGGCGCGTTGTTGAGCTGACTATTTGGTTTACAGCGAGTAAATGTGCTGCGCGCATAGGGAGTCGGAGGTGGAGTGTGTTCGTCAGATTGAGGTGAGATTTCCGTCGTTCCACGGTTTCGCCGCCGTTGTGCTGAGGGCCACCTATTGTGCTGTAGGGCTCATTCGCGTCGAATATCTTCTCCCCATCCTCTCAGGTACCCATACTTGCACTATACCATTTTCGTACCCTACGAGATATCAATACAGTGTCGTTTCGGGATCTCTTTGTAAGTCTTAAGCCTGCGTGCGTCGCATTGCATTTTAGATTATCGGGACTCGTGAGATGCATTGGCGTATGTGAAGGTCAGGAATGGTCCAGGGACACACATTCTTATTGAACGTGCAGTGAAGGCGCCAGGTAAACTCCTTCAGCTTAGGATTATACACGAACCGTCACCCAGCACCATAAGCTGTAGCAAACACGTTGCATACATGTCACGGGAACCCTGGCGATGTAGTACTTATACGGCGTCAATGCTTTCCTTTTGAACGAATGGTCATTTTCGTCCGTGATCCTCTAGATTAGCTGGGGAGTAAGAGAAGAGACGGAGTGATACATCATTGTCGAGGAACACTGAGCTCGAGATGTTACATAGCATTCCTATCAGAAGGTTTCCTCACCCCTTGTTGACAGTAAGAAAAGTGGATGCGGGAGTCATGCGGCAATACCACTCGAAGGACAAAGACCAAGGTAACCGTTTAGCAAAAATAAATCCCTCCCTAGGTTTGAGTATACCATGAGTCGGCCCAGGTTCGAACTGAGGACCTTGTGTATCACCTCGCAAAAATTATGTTAGACAGATGCGATAACCAACTACGCCACCGACCCAACAATTAGGGATGGCGGGATTCAGCGGGCACATGGGATATGGGCAAAGCACAAGGAGTATTTAGAGAAATTGTGATGGAGGAAAGCGCTCATCAGCGCCGAAAGGAGCTAGCATGGAAAACCGTAGCAAAAGGAAGGAGACAAGCGCAGGGTAAACAGCTGTAACAGGATGGTGTTCGAAGATGGACTAGGCAACGCCATCATAAACTTGTGCTCGAGATGAGTCGTTAGAGTCGCCAATAATTCTTGTCGTATTCGGGCTTCAAGTCTGTGCTCAAGGGACTTCAGACTGCAAGTGGTGCCGT
Source organism: Armillaria borealis (assembly GCA_030435635.1). Classification (NCBI taxonomy): domain Eukaryota; kingdom Fungi; phylum Basidiomycota; class Agaricomycetes; order Agaricales; family Physalacriaceae; genus Armillaria; species Armillaria borealis. The sequence continues at coordinate 142,927 of JAUEPT010000021.1, read as the reverse complement.
CATTAGATTGAGATTCAGGGAATCAGCGACAAGTCATTACTTACAATGTCGATGACGATGAGATACGTCTTGCTCTCAGGATACGCGGGCAAGCGTCTCCCAACAGCTTGAACTAACCATCGTGATTACCCGTTGAGACGTATAACACTGGTGAACCCTCTGTCCAAGCCAACTACAGTGGAGAGTGTTGAAAGAATTTGCCTATATACCGAATTCGAGGACCTGAGAAGATGTCGGAATATCTCTGATAATGTCCAGAAGAAGAAGTCGCCTTGGGAGAGAGGAACTCCCAATCACTAGCACTGGACCCGTGCGCCCACGCGCGCATCTTCGGCGTCAGAAGAGTACAGGATGATATGAATTTGGGAAAAAGCCAGGAATCTTTGGAGAAAGCCTGCCGCCGGAAAACCAGCGCAGGGAAGGGAGATGGCGATAGTCATTGGATGTAGAATTTCTTCTCCAGAGATATGATGTGAAGGGCCGAGGTCAGCGTAACGGTGTTGGGGTCAGCGTCTATCCGAATAAACTTTGAGTATACGAGCAGAAAATGTCGAAAAGATTACTCACCAGCGAGAATGCACGTCCGATTCACGAGACCAGTCGACCAAGTCTAAAGACACCGCCTCGCTTCGCTTCCACCACAAAGGTGAGAGACCTGACCGTCCAAGCGCGTCATATACAGGTACAAGCTCCTGCTTGTAGGCGACCTACACGCATACAGGGAACTGATTCTCGGCGCTGTCTGCGAGATCAATATTTCGGTGGTCCAAAGATGAGATATATGACAGGACAGAAATGATACAGGCATGGAGACTTTCGGAGTAGAACGAGACGGAAAATGGAGTGATGTTAGATTGCTAACGCGGTGATAGCGACAGGAAGAGAGTAGCGCGACGGACCGCAAGCATCTGGATGAATGTTGAATACAGTAGTCAAGAGACAAGGAGTCACTGACCAATACACCATTGCTGACCAGCACGTCGAGACCCAAGTACTGCCCACTGCAAAAGTTGCTTCGTGATTCGATGATCCTTACGAATTCCCGTTCAGTTCCTCTCCAACTTTGGGCTCAGACCAGTACGGTTTACGAGGAAGAATGATGAGGGAAATGTGAAAGAGTAACACAAAAGAAGCGTGGAAATCAACAGTAGCAACAAGCAGATGAAGGCAGAGAGTGAGTAGGACCACGTGCGACTCTTGCCTTTACCCCTTCATGTCGTGCTTCACCTGCCGCGACTGTGGATCCATCAACCTCCTTCTCCTCGAGTCACGTTTCAAAGCCACCCAGAGTTCCGATAGCCTCGTTTCGCAAATTCTACGCGGGCAAAGACCAGTGCTCGACGCTGAGCATACTTTGCTCACCGCTGAAATTGTCGAGTTGGAACAGCAGCACTCCGTGTATGCTGCTCAGCTTGAAGAAATCCAGTTGCGTCAATGTGCAGTACTGAAAGCACTCGAAAGTCGCAAATCAATCTATGCTCCCATCCATCGTCTTCCCCGCGACATTCTCATCGAAATTTTTCATTCTGTTTGTGATTCTTGGTGGCAGGAAAAACGGTCGCCGCACGTACACCACAGCCTACACGTATCCGGGCCTCTTTGGGTTTTGGGTCGCGTCTGTGGGCTTTGGAGGGATACTTTGCACAGCTCGCCAGCATCCTGGGCTCGGAAGCTTGTCGTGCGGGAGCCTTTCTCCAAACACGCTCTGGAGATATTGCAGACCTATCTCGAGCACACGGGCGAACATCTTCTCAATCTGCAGGTCTCCTGCAGGGACTCGACAGACGATGACATCCTGTCTCTTCTTGTTCAGTCCAGCCAGCGGTGGAAGATCCTGCACATCGACGTTGTCAAGTCTTGTATGTCCCATTTCAAATCTATCTCGCACCTTCCAGCGCTGCAGGCGATTGAGATATATATCTATAATGCCCATGGCTCTGATGATCGGTGGGACATGTGCTTGGGTGCCCCACAGCTATGGCATGCGCGTCTTCAAGGGCATGGGATTCATCAGATAAGGCTACCCCCAGGGATAACAAAATTTTCTGGTTCTATCACTTGTCCAGAAGATTTACGCCTTTTTTCCCAACTACGGAACCTCAGAAGGTGTCACCTTTGGATGACACCGGCCATGGTTACAACGGAGGCGTTTACGGTGGTTACAGTGACGCAGCTCACCCACCTCTATGTTGATGGCGCGGATATTCTCAATTTCTTATCTGCACCTCTCCTCGGCAGTTTGACCATTAACCCTATCTCACAAAGACCTCAGTCATCCTCCGCACCAGAATCTATTACCCGTTTCCTCCATCGATCGAGATGTCATCTCGAGAGTTTGAGCATCGGTAAGGAGGTATTCACATTAGACACATCTACCAGAATGTTTGCATTGGAAGCGTGTTCTACCATTTCTCGCCTCAAACTCGAACTTCATCCAGGATTAATCAATGGCATTGTCGAAGCTCTCACCGCCCCAACCGCCCTACCGAACCTACACCATCTTATTCTGTGTTTATTCAAGCCTTCAGGGGACGAGTATGTCACCCTGCTCCCTTTGGTGCGCTCCCGCAGTCATGCAGGATTGCTGAAATTGGTTGAGGTACAGTATATACAGGAAAGGCATGATCGTTCCCTGGAAAAGGACATCCGAGCTCACACTGGGGACGGCGATTTGGAGATGCGGGTCGGGAAATGGGATCCACCAGGTCGGGATGTTTACCTGTGGCACCTGCCTTGAGGTCAAGGCGACTCCTGTGAGTTACTGGCTTTTATCATCGTATGTCCTTCCAGTTGACCATTTGCTTTCATAGTATGTGAACGTACATGTTATCGGAGAAATAACAATATCAGTATTATTTTGCGGTCAGATTTTATTGCTCTTATATTACAATAATTCGGGATTCCAGCGTGGAACGTAACCCGCATGGTCAGGAACTTGCTCTGAAGCAGCACAATTACCAAGCTCATAATTGGGACATTATTCGACGGGTTTTCCGAACTGTATCGGTTTGTTCTTCCAGTTTCAAGTACAGCGGAATCTCCTCCAATTGACATGGCGACTTCCTCGAGCGTACACCACAGCAACGTATTCGCCACGCCTCAGTTTTCCGGTCACGTCGATATCCATGTGTTGCGCTTTTTTGCAGAGTAAGACCTTAACTTTGCCCTGTGGCGATGTACCGTCGTCCAACGAGCCGGTGCTGTGCAACGAAAAGGCGAGGTGGGCATCTAGTATCTTGACCTGCCAGGAGGACGAACGGGGTCAACAAGGGCCCTGCTAAAGGGCCGGCGCTTATTGGCGTGGACTCTCCGGCGGTGAAATCGAAATACAGTATAATGGCTGGGCGAGTCGTCGCCGTCTCTTCGGGGTTGGCATGACCTGGATCTCTTCGCAGCGAAGGGCATCTCGGTCTCGCATCGACGAAGCCAGTCGAGATTCTTTGACCTAGGTGCCATGGAAGCTGGGAACGGTCATCTGGCGCATCCAATTTTTATTGACGCCCTCGAGTCTGGAGGGATCCACGTTGATGTTAGCATAGTCTGTGTACCTCATTTATGCTCTCACGTTCTGTGCATGGTAACTTGTAAGTCCTCATGTCGTGTTGAGCTTTTCCATCCTTCCCTATGTCCTCTGGGAAGGCAGTGGTCCCTCATCGTATCTACGAATTACGTGCGTATCACTATACACGATAGTGAGAGTACGCGCTTTTTTGCTTCCCAAATCCAATACACGGTACATCAGGAATATAGAAGCTCGCTGAGAACTTCGATGGCGAGAAGTCCGTGTTGCTCATCAGAAGAACGCATATCCCCTCGAAATTTGCATGCAGCACGTTCCTACGAAAGAAGTCAACCTTTACGTTCGTAGTTCTCTCTTCTTCTAATTTAACACCTCGATGTGACGAGGCACCCGAGTTGCTGAATACACCATGGCGCAATCATAACGTTGCCCTTGCCCCGGTCCAACTCGTATTCGTATAAAAGGAGAACCTGGATGGATTTCATTCTTCAGCATCACCATGTCTGCCCCACAAACCCAATACGCACCTACTCAATCTTCCTCTGTCCTTGGTGGACAAATCGTCGGCCGCTCTGAGCGCCAGGCTGTCGCTCCTCCCGCAGCTTTGAAGCTGCGCCTTGACCTTAACCTCGAAGTCGAGATCGCCATCCAGGCGAAGGTCAACGGTGACATCACCTTGTCGCTCCTGTAAGTGTATTGCTCATTTCGACGCGTCGTCGAGCTGATTGTTTGATTTACAGTGAGTAAATGTGCTGCTCGCATAGGAAGACGTAGTCGGCATACAGTCGTCTGTTCGAGGTGGGGTTTGTCTTTTAGCGCGCTCGTCGGTTTCATGCTGAGACTTGTTAGGGCACCGTCGTGTACCGGTTACATTCTTCCCGTCGTCCTTGGTTAGCAGTGTATTAGTGTCTCTATACCTATTAGATACGAATATCAGTGTTACTCTGGGATCACGCAATGAAGTTTTCACAACACATGCACCTGATTTTCACGTTGAAAGCGTGCCTTAGATCTCGCTGCGAAGAGGAGAAACTCATCGTCGAGGATGTCGACGCAAATACGATGGGTAAATTTGGCGTTTTTGCCGTGAATACCGACTATTGTTACCGAGCCCAAAGCTTCTCCACTTCTATGCCAAATTTAAGCGGGAATATGGAAGGAACAGATGTCCAGAATACTTTTGTATTATCACACTAGAAGTACTGCATTGCTAGATTAGAGTAGATGGGCTGAGAAAGAAGTTCTTCGTACCGCTCTCAGTATACGTGGGCAAGCATGTCCACACAGCTTGGACTGGCTATCGTCGTTACTCGTTGAACGCATGGCATTGGTGAATCCTCTGTCCGAGCCAACTACAGCGGAAAGCGTGTTGCAGGAATCCGCCGATGTATCGAATATGAGGCGCTGAGAAGACGTCCGAATATCTCTGAGCGCACAGAAGCTGCCTTGGAAGAGTGGAACTCCCGATTACTGGCATCGGTCCCGTGCGCCCATGCGCGTGTCGTCAAGGTCAAAAGAGCACAGGACGATATGAATTCGGGAAAGAGCGGGAGGAATCTTTGGAAAAAACCTGCCGTCGGAAAATTAGCGCAGGTAAGAGAAATGACGATAGCTATTGGATAGCCGTAATATTTCTTCTCCCGGGATATGACACGAAGGGCCGAGGTCGTCGTAACAGTGTTGAGGTCGGTGTCTATCCGAATAAACTTTGAGTACACGAGTAGAAAATGTCGAAAAGATTACTCACCGGAATGAACAAGCCCGTTCATGCGACCAAGTCGAAAGTCAGAGCCTCGCTTCGCTTCCACAGACCGCCCGAGCTTCGAATATACAGCTCCTGCTTGCAGACGACCTAGGGAGCTGCTTTTCGGCAACAGACCCGACTGTCTGCGAGAACATTCTTTCGGTGGTCCGAGATGAGATACATTTCAGGAGATAGATGATACGGGGGACTGGCAAGCTGCCAATACAAAAGAATAATGCAGAAAAACAAACGAACAGCAGCGACAGTGAGATGAGAGCTCATGAGGGTAGAGAGAGAGACGGACCACGTGCGAGATTCTTGCCTTTCCCCTTCATGTCGTGCCGCAACTGTGGATTCGTTCCCGAGCCACAGCTACAAAATACCAACGGCTCCGACAGCCTCGTTTCACAAATTCTACGCGGATCACGACCATTGCTCGACTCTGACCATGCCTGGCTCATCGCCGAAATTGTCGAGTTGGAACAGCAGCAATCCGAGCTTGAAGAGACCCAGTTGTGTCGATGTGCAGTCCTGAAAGCCCTCGAAAATCGCAAATCGATCTATGCTCCCATTCGTCGCCTCCCCCGCGATATTCTCATCGAAATCTTCGATTCTGTTTGTGATTCTTGGTGGCAGGAAGCAGATGAGAATTTGAGCCTTCGACAACGGCACGATAGTCTAAACGTATCTGGGCCTCTTTGGGTTTTGGGTCGCGTCTGTGGGCTTTGGAGGGATACATTGCACAGCTCGCCAGCGTCCTGGGCTCGGAAGCTTGTCGTGCGGGCCCCTTTCTCCAAATACGCTCCCGAGATATTGCAGACCTATCTCGAGCACACAGGCGAGCATCTCCTCCGTCTGTATGTCAACTGCACCGCACCGACACAGGGCGATATAATCCTATCTCTTCTTGTTCAATCCTGCCAACGGTGGAAGAATCTGCGCATCAATGCTGATAAGTCTTATATGCCACATTTCGAATCCATCCCGTACTTTCCAGCGCTGCAGGCGATTGACATAAATTTCTATAATGCCCACGGACCTACATATCTGTCGGACATGTGCTTGAGTGCCCCGCAGCTATGGCAAGCAAGTCTTCGCGGGCATGGGATCCATCAGATGAAGTTACCGCCCGGGATAACCCATTTTTCTGGTTCTATCACTTGTCCAGAGGATTTACACCTTCTTTCCCAACTACGGAACCTCAGAAGATGTCACCTTTGGATGGACGTGGCCATGGCCACAAAGGAGGCGCCGGTAGTTACAGTGGCACCGCTCACTCACCTCTATGTTGATCGCGTGGACATTGTCAAGTTCTTATCTGCACCTCTTCTCAGCAGTTTGACCATTGGCTGTATCCCAGCAGGACCCCGGTCATCCTCCGCACAAGAATCTATCACCTGTTTCCTCCGTCGATCAAGATGTCATCTCGAGAGTTTGAGCATCGGTAATGTAGTGGTCACATTAGACACGCCTACTAGAATGTCCGCATTGGAAGCGTGTTCTACTGTCTCTCGCCTCAAACTCGAACTTCATCCAGGAATGATCAATGGCGTTGTCGAGGTTCTCACCTCCCCATCTATCTTGCCGAACTTACACCATCTCATTCTGTGTCTATCATGGCATCCTGAGGACGAATGGACTGCCATACTCGACATGGTGCGCTTCCGCCGTGATGCAGGATTGCTGAAATTGGTTGAAGTACAGTTTGGGGTAGATGAGAACTGGCTTGATTGGAACCCGGCAGAGGATATCCGAGCTCTCAGTGGGGGCGACTTTGAGATGCGGGTCGAGGAGTGGGATCCACCAAGTCAGGACCATTTGTACCTGTGGGACCTGTATTGAAGTCAAGGCGATGGCTTTTCCCTACCGTGAGTTACTGACTTTTGTCGTCGTGCGCCCTTCCAGCTGACTGTTCGCTTTCACAGTGTGTATACGCACCATATCATCCGATAGACAACAATAGCTAGCATCATTTTGGCGTTCGTGCGTCGCGGGCAGCTCGTACTTATCTTAAACCTCAATAATCAGGATCCCAGCGTGGAATGCAGTCCAGGAACTCGCCCTGAAACGGTACGATCACCAGGGTCCCATCATTCGACGGCGATTGCGGAACTGTATCGGTTTGTTCTTTCATTTCTAAGCACAACGGTATCTCCTCAAATTGACACGGCGACTTTCTCAAGCCTCGACCACAGCAGCGTATTCGCCATCTCCTCGATTCTCCAGCGACGTCGATACCCATGGGCGACCGTCTTCGCAGCGTCAAGATCCTGGAATTGATGTATCGGCGTCCAACGAGCAGGCGCTGTCCAACGACAAAGGTGAGGTGGGCATCTATTATCTTTGTATACCGGGGGGAGGAACCGGGTCACAACGAGGACTTCACTAAACGGCTTATTGGCGTGAAGTTCGGTTCTCCCATGGCTGGCACGTCGACGTCGTGTCTTCGGAGTGGCATGACTTGATCTCTTCTCAGCAAAGGCTCTCTCGGCCTCAAGCCATAGTCTTGACTCTTTGTGATCGGCGTCGTCTGGTGAAGACAAAAGGCTTGCATATTATGGGAGATAGAAGTTGGGAACGGTGATGTTTCGCATCGGATTTTTTTCTTGACGCACTCGAACCTGGAGGGATTCACGTCGATGACAGCCCAATTCGCTGCCGCGTTGGGTGTCCAGAGTCCGACTACCACAATGTCCGCTTGGGTACACGTCTAGACACCCAATCAGAGATCTCTACGCAAGAACCGTGGATACGAGCGCACGAGATGATTCTATCTTTCTCTCATTTAAACAGCGCGGAAGGATCCGTCCCCTCTTTCACCATCCTGATGATCTTCTCGAGGCACCCGCCCCAAGTAAAATATTCCGGAACAAATCATCAACCTCGCTACAACATCGTTTAGTAAAGTCTACCGTATAGGCATTTACTACTTGTAGCGTTCCACAAGACTGGGCGACACCCTTGGGCCATAAACGACCGCAGCTGCACCACGAGGCCAATCAGACCGGTAAGCTAACTTAAACTGAACGCATGATCCCAGAAACAACACTGATATTAACATCCCACAGGTAAAAAAAAACGCTCGTTAAGACTAATACGGTGGAGGTAAGGGTAAAGGAAAGTAGGGAGAGAACGTTGTCCACATGAATGGGCCCTGGCACAACAGCTCTCAGCACAACAATGAAGAGCACATGAAACAAGGTATCTCACCTCAAGCCGCTGGAAGGACTCTGCCTCCAACTCTCCGCGCCCACGACGCATTTACTGCCTGCAAACCAAATATTCAGCTCAACGACGCGTCAACATGGGCAATCCACTTACAGGAGCGACAAGGTGATGTCACCGTTGACCTTCGCCTGGATGGCGATCTCGACCTCGAGGTTAAGGTCAAGACGGAGCTTCAAAGCTGCGGGAGGGGCAACAGCCTGGCGCTCAGAGCGGCCGACGACCTGTCCGCCGAGGACGGAAGAGGATTGGGTAGGTGCGAATTTGGTTTGTGGGGAAGACATGGTGATGCTGAAGAAAGAGTGTCGAATTGCTGGTCCTTTTATACGAATTTCGACATCCTCCCCGGATTAAGATGGAGGCCAGAGCAACGTTATACTCATTAATTCGTGCGACCGAAATTCGGGTGCCTCGTCGTAGCAATTTGATTGAGCCTCTACGGCGAGAAGAGAAGACCCCGAGTCAAATTTGGGATACGTAGACAGTTTTTATTTCGATAATGGTCGGCCCGAGGATACAAGCGCCTGTTCGATAACCGCATATGTATGGGCGATTGTAGGTCCCTCCGAGGAAAGGGCTAGACCCTTGTTGGTTGCCTTCTTACATCCATCACGTATTCTCATAATAACCGAGCTTCCTTAACCACCAGAAAAAAACCAGAAGACGATTCCGCCCGAGGCATGTATCCGTTTTGGGAGTAGACCTGCCTCGAAATTTGCAGCCGTACTAGTTACTGAACGACATGACAGATCATCAGAGCTTTCTGACTCTTGAGAGATTCCATTGGGAAGAAAGCGACGGGACACAGCAGGCCGCTGTGGCTTAAATGTTGCGGAGAAGAGCTTGCACCGATGCCACGACGAACGGCGATCAGTTTTTGTGAATTTCCTTGTATTGCACCTTCGTTATGCAAGCGCGCCCGAGTCTTACGGTCAACTGTCCATTCCAGCTACGAATGCCTGGATTAGCGGCACGAGCGACCTGGCACGCCGTAAAGACCAGCTCGTCCTTCAGCTTCTCCAAAGCGCTCTGGATTCGAAAGAGTGGATGCCCTCAACTCCGCTTGTTTCTGTATAACAAAGCAGTGGCAGCAATGCTACATCTATCGCTTTCATTTCGTTCGTTGATGGCTGTTCTTCTCCGACTCCCGTCCTTAAAGTCGTCATCGTTTTGCTGGCGTGTGCAGATACAGTTTGACGTGTCCATTGATTTTTGTTCCCGATGTACCGTCTATTTTACTCCGTCTGCGAGCTTCTTTTGTTCCTTTTTTCTACATGTTATGGCGATGTGGCATTTCTGGGTGGTCGATATTAGTGTCTTTGCGGTCTCTTTTCCCATATCGGCATGTCGTATGTGTCTTTCTGTTACAAATAAAGCATGCAAAATCATTTATTTGTCTGTATTGGAGTTGAGTAAAGAATAATATGCGTCTCGAGTTTGATTGGCTTTCAGTAAGTAGGGATCAGTACGCGCCGAGTACGATTTCATAGATGATAGGACATACCCAGCGCAGAATTTGATGAACTCGGATGGGATTTCAGATCCTCCAGAAGACGATATCACAGAGTCAGGAAGCACACATACAGATATCATTATAACCAAAGAACGTAGACATTACGTGAAAGGGATTGTAGGAACCAGAATAGCGACATAATCAGCAGAACGATAGCAGGAGATTAGACACACAGGACAGCATATGGTGAAATCACAGAGCGATAGGTAGAAAGGACACAAGGTGAAGAATCAGTGATCTCAAATTGCGTTGGGACGCGAAGAGGAAGCCCGATCCATACGCAAAACCTAGTCCCTTTTGTAGTCGTCGAGTTCCTTCTGCTTCCTCGCAAGTTCTTCATCCTTCCCTTGGAGCGTTCGCAGGAGGCTCTCTCCCCTTTGAAACGCAGCTTCTTCTCTTTGCTGCGCCTCTAGCTTTTCCTGTCTCTCCCTTTCAGCGACGGCTTCCGCGACGCGTCGAGCCGCTTCTTCCCTTCGCAACGGTCCCTCCTTCTCCTACAATCCAAAATCAGTATGATCCCAACATTGAGAAACAGGTGAAAGAGCACCTTTCTCCTCCCCTTGATATCCTCCTGCCACTCGCGCCATTTCGTAAGATAAGTTTGGGCCAACTGTTTCTAGGTATCAGAAGGGGGTATGAGGATGTTCGACGCCGTATCGTTGACTATCTTCACCCTTCCACGCCTTCCCATACGTTTATCATCCTCAGGCGGCGTTTAGTATACTTCCCGCCTGTGTCTCCAGGATGATGTTATAAATCACCCGGGCATACCAGTAACACTGATGACTGAGGACGCTGCATTCATCGGCGGCATCACTGGCGACCATGGCGATCACTACAGCCTCCTCTGCCGAGAACGTCGAATTATCGTTGAAAGTTAAGGTGGAGAGAACATCGTAGTCCTTTACGGCGATGACTGGCATGTAGGTGATAGTAAAGAGGTCAAGCGCAGGACCAAAGAGAGAAGGCGAAGAGCTGTGGGAGCTCGTGCCCGAGATGGATTCCGAAGAGAGGGAACGTCTGTCCTTTACGGGGGGTTGAAGTGAGAGCGCCGAGATGTTAACGTGTGGTTCCAATGGAGGCTGAGGGGGAGCACTGTCACTAAAGCGCTCTATCCGAATAACAGCCTCCCTGTCATAGATATTGCGACGGTCCCTAACATAACAGAGGAGAAACTCGTGGTTCGGAACCCGCGAGGACTTCATGAACTCGATCTTCTTGATGACCGCCTCTCCAGCTCTGTGGGGACAGTGCTGAGCTACAGCGCTGGGATAGAAACGAGCAGTCTGAGATTTCCTATCCTTGCGAGCACTGATATTGGTCTCGAAGATAACAGTGTTCTGGGGAGTCACGGATAATACGGAAGTCGTAGGGAGCGACGTAAGTCATCAGTGGCAGAGTAAAAGAGGAGGACTTTTCGAGTCTTTGAGAACATGGCGGCAGACTGCACCTCAGATAAAGCAAGGGTAAGCGCCCTCGGCACGCTGTTGCGGACGCCTCTTCGGAGTACTTATGAACGAGGGAACGAATGTCAAACACGTGGCTGCCGCCTGTTCCAGTGATCGAGTCGCCGGCAATCACATTCACTGCACGAACCATCACCTAGACCTTTCGCACTGTGCGGCCGAAATATTTCGCATAAACCAACCCTCGACGGCTGCTGTAGCTTGTCTTCATTCTCGGCAATATCCAACCATGCAAATTTGGTCAATATTACAATGCGACATGAAGTCTTAAATCGACTCTGACTCGACTTGGACTCAACAGCAGTTAGTGAACTAATTGGATTGGTTCTGATAGTCCTACTTAAAGTAAGTCTGGCTACATTTCTAGTACAGTATCCTTATGTGCACTTCATCCACATCTATCAATTAACTCCCGGTGTGTTCTATGTCTCACGTTTGGAAGTTAGTAAGGGCTGATGTTTCTTCTAGCGTGTAGTCAATCGCTCACGGCGGCTTGGTACAATCTCGATGTCATTCAGTGGCGTTTAACTTTTAAGGTTTCTCCAATGCCGTATCAATTGGGCTGAACGAGTTTACCATGCGTGAAACGCGCTACAACCTGTCAGGCTCGAGAATGATATACCAATCTGTTACTGGTATTTTTCTCCTAGCCATCGGTCAATGATGTTGCGGACCTTGACGAAGTTAGGATTCAATAACTATATCTACTCGATTCCGGTCGACTCACGACAACGGTACGTCTCGCGACTGATCACTACCCAGTCCGATTCTTTGGTGCTAATTTTCTGATGACAGGAACAAATGAAAACGCTCCTGTGTCGCACACACGAAACCTCACGACTGACAGGGAGACAAATCAAGAGATGCCTATGCGAGTACACTTAGCGCCATGAGACGGTGTTTCCTCGTGTAGGGTGTTGCTCCCGATACACTGTGCCTTCCTGTCCAACCCGAGTTAATCATACGTGATCCACTTTTCGAGTCTCTTATCCCCCTTGCTCTCGCGGTTTCGCTCGGGTCCTTGAACAAGGACATCGCTCTTTCCTGTGGCACCTTTTAAAACGGCCGCGAAAAGTTACCGTTTTATAGGACAAAAAGGCCTCTCTAAGCCGAGATCGGAAACGGTCCAGGAAATTCGTCTCCCACCTGTTATCCATGCGTCCTTTGTGTCTGGTGATCTAAGGCAAGGACACATGTACTTGACCAGAAGGGTGATTCGTCACCACCGCCTTCAAGTACTGACTTAACCGGGATCACTGACGACCATTCATGTACAACGAATTTCCAGTTCACTCAAAACTGGCAACTATGATCCCGACAAAACACTGGTATTGATATCCCACAGGTATAAACGCTCGTAAATACTAATACAGTGTAGGTAAGGGAACAGGAATAGATGGAAAAGTCGCAGCCGACAAAGATTTGGACAATTTCTAATATCACAAATCTCAGCACGAAAACGACCAAGTCATGGAACAGTAAATTCCTTACCTCGATCCAGCTAATGCAACGCAACCCCAACTCTCCAAGTCTATCGCACATTTACTGGCTAAAAATCAAGCAATCAGCTTCAGCACGCCCAGCAATACGAAGGAATTCGACTTACAGGAGCGACAAGGTGATGTCACCGTTGACCTTCGCCTGGATGGCGATCTCGACCTCGAGGTTAAGGTCAAGACGGAGCTTCAAGGCTGCGGGAGGGGCAACAGCCTGGCGCTCAGAGCGGCCGACGATTTGTCCACCGAGGACGGAGGAAGATTGGGTAGGTGCGAATTTGGTTTCTGGGGCAGACATTGTGATGCTGAAGAAACAGAATCCTCTAGGTGGTCCTTTTATACGATTTCGACATACTCCCCGGATTAAGGCCTAGGCTAAAGTAACGTTATAATTGTACCACGATGCACTCAGCAAATCGGGTGCCTCGTCGTAACCAGCTACATACACTTAATTACTCAGGAATACTTCTCGCAGAAGAGGAGGCTGCGTCTGAAACTTCAGGTACGTAACACTTTCTGCTATTTCACATTGAGTGCGTAGTACGTACCCCCATTTTGATACATACGACAGCATTCTTCCGTTGAAGCGGGTTCGGGTCCTTCTAACGGACGCGCAATTTGACGGCCTGCTACGGGTTTTGCATCCATTTACCCGTTCTCAAGATTCTTTGGAACTCTCGCCTTGTTCCGAAACTGTGGGGTTTCGGTCCATGAAATTTAGACCGTGAGAAAGGCTGCCGGTGACCTTTTTATCGCCCAACTCCTCGTCAGTCCGTCAGAATTTCCATCAACAAATCGAAAATCGCGGGAGATGCTAGTGATTTTAGCCCGGTCCGGAGTTACGCATGCGCATCTCGTCATTTGGGACTTTCCCTTATTAACAATCAGTGCAACCCTTTGTCGCGGGACCGGGAAATGGCAATGAACAAAGGCTTTAATTTGGAACGTCCCGCCTGAGGGAGGCTTAATATTTGCGTGAATGGGACTCGCTGCGCGAACTTGATTACTTATCAAGGTCCTCTTTGGGTAACTATGCAGAGTGGTACGCCGCCGCCGTTAGGCTTTCTGTTTCTCTTTTCTTCTCTTCCTGACGAATTTCATTGATGAAAAGCAAGAGTAGACGACCACGAGCAAGATGCCGTGATCAATCAAATTTGTGATCCACATATACGAAGGCGAATTCTTGAGTTGATTGAACTGCTGTGCAAGCAGACCTCTATTGAATAATTGTATGCGTTTTGATGACTACCATCAGTGATACACCAGGGATGGCAAGATGCTGGTGGACTCGTGCTCCGTGAAAGTTGAGTAGAATTCGTGAGTCGTCCAATTACCACCATTGCTCGCCGTATTCAACTGCTTTCAGGTGCTAAAAATTTTGTCTCGCCATGGAAATTTTACTGGGTCAAGTATGCATCGTTACGCTTCTATTTTGAGTGTTCCTTGGCCATGGTCTTCGGTCAAATACTTTGCTTATGGAGATATATTCAATATCTTTTGCCAATTCTCAGGATCTGTCGCGTGTCTGACTTCACATCTTGCCGGAACAAGGGTCCCTAACCCTCCCGACGTTATACTCTCTCCAAACGTATGTTGACTACGGAACTTGAGATCCTACCGATTTAACCGAGGGATTTGTGCGCGGCTGGTCCTGGGATACCGATGCTCCAACAGCAGGTATTCACGCTGAAGCCCACATCACAACCTCCATGCTGCCTGATTGAGAACCTTTCATGTTATACTCAACACTCGATGCGTTGACCGAAAAAACCATTGATTTTTTATATGTAGAAACGACCCTAAACGCTGGTATGTACAATGTCGGCAGCAACGAGTCGATGGTGCACTGGGTATATTTTCCAAATGAACAAGGTATTTATCCCTAAGAAAGCCCTAACCGGATCTAAGTCTTAGCACCGACTACAACTTGAAACTCAGTGATAAATCTTACCCAAGACGTCAACCTCTGCGTCCGACTTGTGTCCTCGAGACCGAGAGCACATTTACTCACTAATATTGAAGGTCATTTTGAGAATACCTCAGGAAATGGAAAATATCTTACAGGAGGGAGAGTGTAATGTCGCCATTGACCTTGGCTTGAATAGCGATCTCGACCTCGAGGTTGAGGTCCAAGCGAAGCTTCAAGGCTTCCTTGGGGGCGACGGTGCCCTGGTTGGAGCGAGTGGCAACGGAGGTAGAGGTTTCTGGGGCAGACATGTTGATGCTGAATAGAACTGGGTGAGGTCGGAGTCGGAGGCTTATCTTCTTATACGAGGATCTACTCCTATGGTATGGAACCAGGATGTGGAAATGCCGTTAACATTGGGATTGCGCCATGGTACGGTGCGTAAACCGGATGCCTCGCCTCAGTACCTTTGACCAAGTTTGTGCGTGAGGGTACGAGTGCCAGCTCCCTGGAGGAGGTACCTGTGATTCTGTCATAAACTGCGAGAATATCGAACATACATAGATTCTTCTGCAACGGGTAGAAAATCAAATATTGAGTGACATCTGTCTGTCCTCTTGCAGGGGACAGCGAACTTTCCGACACCGTGACGATAGAGGGGAAAGGGACCGCAGATCTTCAATAACAAAGACTGTCCCGAATATCCATGGTCTGGGTTTTCGCACCATGATTCTGTCAATCTTCTGATGTTGTAGGTGTCTATAGGTCCAGTATTAGGTTGTGAGAACTGGTACTCCTGTTGCTCCTTCCCCATGACCCGTCGATTGGGAAAACCTTTGTGATCAATCGGGCATGGTGGACGAAAATAGTTTCTTTACTTAGCGTCGAATTGGAAGCAACCTCCAGCGATGCCTGCTTCTTCTCAACGAAGCTCCGAATCTCGACCGCAATATCACGTCGTGACTGCATTCATTTGGAGCGGAATGTCAAGGATGTTGTTCGTGAATCGCAGCCTTCAAGTTTCCATTGGTGGAAATGGTTCACCAAATCACATCCCCTCCTTCTATTGTGGCTACTCGTGAGAAGAGACCTTGAAAATTGACATCGTGGCGTTCGGACGTACCTGCGACTGTTTATCAATCACTCACCAGTGAACATCGACCGACATCAGATCCTCGTTAATATTTCTGTGGCGCTAGGCTGACTTTGTACTCGACGGATTCTCGAGATCGTGATGAGATGTATAGCTAGTTTCCATAAGCAGTGGGCATGCTTCCGTGTACTTCTTCTGGCAGTATTAGACGTCTTCCTCTCGACAAATCGCACTGATGGCCCTTGGCCGGAAGTCTTTGATGTGTGCGAGATCTAGAACAGTATTATAAGACAACGCCTAAATCTTCATCATGTAAATCTCCCGTCTTTCTCCACTGAGAGAAGTGGGGCAAGCGGGGCATGCGGCGGGGAAGCCCTGACATATGTGGGGAGTTTCTGTTGCGTCCTACAGGCTGCTCCTATACGTTCTGAGGATTTAGCGACACATTTGAGCAGCATGTAGGCGAGGGGATAGTGATTCTCAGTGTCCGTAGATGTATCGCACAGTAGCTATCGGGTAAAAATAGATTCTTAGCGCAATGTAGCACTGACAGTTTGACAACAACGTGAGCAGGCATAGAACCGCTTGACAGTTTCTGTTAAAACCGTCGTGGCGCCTGTCGCCGATCCACAGAGACAGTTTGAACATCTACTGGGTCACAGATAGTATATTCCAGAGGTCAAGCTGCCTTCAAAAGAAGCCCCAGAATACGAACAGCGAACAGCAAACTGAGAGGGTTGCATTTTGGGGATTGATAAACATAGATCGTCTGAAAGAATGACACTTAAAGTAGCTTGACTAAGTGATCTAGTAGAGTTGGGATACTGGGTCTCGGGCATCCTTCTTTTGTTGTAGTGCCTTCGACGCTGAGAATCCGATTACCAAACAGCAAAGCGAATAGACATCGCAAAGACGCTCAAAAGACGCTCGATGTCTGCGATATGTTATGGGAAAGAGGCAGAACTACGGTGAATTTTTGGCAGAGAGCTGTAATCAAGAAGAAATAGTTCTCAGCTGTTGTAGCGATGCAGACTCCAGGTACTTAGAGTGAAAGTTACGCATCAGCTTTCGTGAGTGTGACTGTGAAGGGAAGGTCGGTCCGATATCCGCTCTGTCCTGATGCTTCCAAAAGCGGCTCAAGATTGTTGATCCCACACAGCCATCGCTTTTGCAGCCGCAGGACAACTTCTTGTATTTCTTCTCGCTGTATCCTGTTCAGCGTGAATTCACCTGCACTTCAGGGTCATCGTCAGCCTGACTTTCGTTCAATCCCTCGAACATTCTTTTCGATGCTTTGCTCGGTGTATCGTGTTTCTTCCCCCAAGCTGCAACCTGAAATCGGAATTATCTCAACCGTAATCCATCTCGAAACCGTACTTCGGACCGTTGGTTATGATAGGAAACAGTATTTATTCGGGAATCTAGTGATCGGTGGGCGATGCTGTATTACCGTTCAGATGGCAACTCGAAGCTCCGTTCTATTTTTTCTTACAGTGCTACATCTCCATCGAACTGATTACTGTCTCGTTCAGCCTAGTTCTTTATCTCAGCTCCCGTCGTAGCGGGGAACATTCCTTGTATCCCGTCTTCCGGACCGTAAGAGGCGACGGACGCCACATTCAAGAATTTTGATGCTCTGTCAGTTTTTCCACTGTAGTCCTCCATTGTACTTTCCAATTTCTAGTACATCGATTAAGGATCAACATTGACAAGCTCGACGCTTGGTCTAGAACTGTCTTCCTGGAACTCCCCTTATCCTTTCTATAGATAGTACTTGTCCCGGTCATGCCAAAGTCCGGGTTCCCGATCCTTCAGCGAAGGGCCAGCTGCAGGACCGTACGGCTTCACTGGCAGAAAATTTTGGGGTTTATTATTCTGTCCCCCTGACGGGGAACCCGGCCACATGTCCTTGCACCATTCTTTTTCTGTTTTCCTTTCACTAACGTTCTGATTTATGAGAAGTTCTGCAGAAAATTTGAAGTCGAGAACGGCGTTGTTCGTCGAATACACCGTTGCCTGATGGGAAGACTGGACTACGTTCCCATGCATATTGACACTTGCATGTCTTGTATCATGTAGACGGTGTATCGCACAACTATTACGACGTCCGATTTCCGTGTAGGCAGGTCGGACCGATTGTGCGCCGAGCGAATACCCATCCCTCGCAGCTGACCGTTGACGAAGTGTTCTACCCCAAGTTTGAGTTCAGCTTGAACATAGACCGCAATCCCAAACGCAATAGCGTGGAATTCGGCAGCGGTGAAGTGTTTCGGTTTCTACATCTTCCAATAACACCCGTCTCCTCAGCTTGGCCCTCGGATACTCGCTGTTGTACCTGCATTTTCCAGCAATAGGTTAAGACAAGAATAAAACAAAGTCGAAACGCATATATCATGTGCCGCATAGGACTTCGATTTGATGCCAGGGGTACCAGGAGAAAAGAACAATGAAAATGGATATTGCGCGAGCCTCGGTCGACTTCGTACCCTCAAGCAGTCACGTCAACAAATATTTCGATCCGTGTTCCGATTCTCTCCCCCGCAGGCTAGACCTCAACCCGAATTGCCTCCAGACGCCGCGGTATTGATTTGCTTTAATAATGCTCATGTGCGCAGCGCGTGCCATTTGTTTGAAATGCAGGAATAGCCCGGGGCCGCCGTTTACGTACCGCGCTTCAGCTTCAACCTTCTCGGTTTTCTATACCTCTGGAATGAATCAAGTCGCAACGATGAGGCACCCGGATTACTGACCGCTGAGCTGTAAGTAATATAACTCTTTTTGACCCTCCGTTTTCGTATAAAGGACCAGGTCGTCAGGCTTCTTCCTCAGCGTCTACAGCTTCAACATGTCTGCCCCAGAAACCTCTACCTCCGTTGCCACTCGCTCTAACCAGGGCACCGTCGCTCCCAAGGAAGCCTTGAAGCTTCGCTTGGACCTCAACCTTGAGGTTGAGATTGCCATCCAGGCCAAGGTCAACGGCGACATTACTCTCTCCCTCCTGTAAGCGATTTTCGTTTGGCTCTGTTATTCCAGGGCTAACCGTCGACTTTCTACAGCGAGTAAATGTCTTCGTCGACACGGAGAGATAGAGTCGGAGTGCCATTGTCGGGTTCAGGTATGAAATCTTCATATATGACTCCGTTCGATGCTAAGCGTGTTGTCTTGCTAGGCTGTCCAAGTCATAACGCCGCCAAAATCATCTCGATTTCATTTTCTCCCATCCTTCACCAGCATTGCATATTAGTTTTATCGGAGGACATCTGCGTAGATACCAATATCAGTGTTGTTTTGGGATTTTTCACATTGAGTCTAAGAATATTTCCTTTGGGTAAGATGAGCGACAGTATCGTTCCTTCAAAGCAATACTTAGTCACTTCCAAGTCACTTCAACTTTTCTGGGCTAAGACTCAGTAGGGCTATATCAATTGCCAGTAAATCTATGACATACGAAGACGTCGTGCGGGGCGCATCTCGAAATGATAGTTTTGCATGTTTACTGTAATTGAGTACGATTGTTCAAGTTTACGAACTCGGAGGAAATCCGCCGGACCGGTGTAGCAGCAGCTAGCCACGTGTTAGTCTCACTCCCTTGCGTTCACTTGGTTCTCTATACACAAGTACGAGTTCCACGCGTATCTATAAAGCGGGGGCTTGCCACGCTAACTTCTTTCGAGCAGTAGCGAAAGTAGGCATTCGAAAGTAGGCATTCCAGTGCATCTTCTTCCAACGATCTCCCGAGCCATATTCCAGGATTCTCAACTCGATGTCGTGCCTCACCTGCAGTAACTGCGGATTCGTCAATTTTCTTCCTCCCGAGTCACAACTACAAACATTCGCAACCATTCAGAGCTCCGACAGCCTCGTTTTGCAACTTCTGCGCGGGTCACGACCATCGCTCGACGATGACTATGCCTTGATCAGCGCCGAAATTGTCAAGCTAGAACGGTTGCGATCCTTGTATGATGCCCAGCTTCAAGAGATCGACTCACGCCGAAGTCCCGTCTTGAGAGCCCTGGAAACTCGCGAGTTGATCTATGCACCTATCCTTCGCGTCCCCCGAGATATTCTCCTCGAAATCTTCCATTCTGTTTGCGACATTTGGCGGCAGAACTCATTAAACTTATCCGGGCCTCTTTGGGTTTTAGGTCGCGTTTGTCGCGTTTGGAGAGACACCTTACACACTTCTCCAGCGTCTTGGTCTCGGAATGTCTTGATAGAGTCCCCTTTCTCCAAGCATGCTCCCCAGATATTGCGGACCTATCTCGAGCGCACAGGCAACCATCCCCTCAGCATACAGATCCTCTATTTCAGCAGCAATCCGAAAGAAGACGGCGAAATTATGTCCCTACTCTTTCAATCCTGCTATCGGTGGAAGAACCTGTGCATTGATATCGGCATACATCATGCGCACCACCTGGAATCTATATCTCACCTTCCCCTCCTACAGACAATTGAAGTATATATCGTTGACGACGACGACTACTTTTATCATCCCTCGGACATATGCTTGAATGCCCCGCAGCTACGGCAAGTAACCTTCATAAGCCACGGTATCTATCAGATGAGGTTATCTCCCTCCAGTATAACTCATTATTCGGGATATATTATTTGTGCAGAAGATTTGCTGCTCCTTTCCCAGCTACCCATGCTCAAAATGTGTCATATCCCTGGCGTCATGATTGACTCAGTTGACATACCGGTGGTTATGACAGACCTCCGTCAGCTCTACGTAGGGGATTCGGATATCCTCAACTTCCTAACAGCACCGACACTCCAGAGTCTGGCTATTGCTTGTAATTGTCCAGGGTCGGTGTCCACCATCACCCGTTTCCTCCGTCGATCTGGATGTCAGCTCGAGAGCTTGAGCATGCACATGAAAATATTCCAATCAGAGCCCTCGGCCTTGATCAGCGAAATGTTATCTTCTGAAGCATGTTCTGCTATCTCTCGCCTCAAACTTGAACTCGGCTCGCAATTGGCAAAAGTTGCCAACACCCTTACCCCTTCCTCAGTCCTTCCCAATCTGCACCATCTCGTCCTCTGTATGGAGGCGGAGAATTTCCGAGGCGAGCAGACGAAGCGGCTTGTGAACATGATTCGCTCCCGCCGCGATGCGGGACTGCTAAAAACGATCGAAGTACAGTTTGGTGATCAATGTAATCATCATGGTGATGAGGATGAAGATGTCGGTGAAGATGATGACCGGACGATGACTAGATTTCATGACGTGGAAGTGGGTATCCGAGCTCTCATAGATGAAAATTTGGACCTGCGGGTCGAGAGGTGGAACCCGGTGGATTTGGACCTCCGGTTGTTATTTTGGGACGGAGATCACATATGTTAAGTAAATAAATAATGATGGAAGGCATTCGTATATGTTCATTCTTGGTATGCGGTGCTTCAAGCTTCAGCTTCAGCTTCGACGCCGTGAGTTCCTTCCTTCTTGTTCATTCCAGGGGAAATAACCTTTTGTGTGCTTTAGGACCCTCGCTCCGTTTATTCAGGAGAGTATGTTAATTTGACACCGACGATCCCTTCCTTTCATCTTTTCTTCTATGATGCTTCAGCCTCTTGTCCTCGCATTGCCTCTCCCGCGTTGAATATAGCACCGTGCAACGACGCTACCATACAACGCTTTCCAGGTATCTGGAGACGATAACATTTCGGGAGAGTCGAACTCCACGCCATATTAGGCGTCGGATCCTGTTATCCGCGAATGCTGAAGTCAAATCGGCGCGACCTGCAATAATTGGCGAGAAAATGGGAAAAATGAGAAGGCACCACCATCTTGATGAACGATGACAGCGTCTTTCGCAGTGGAAGTCTTCCTAGCCGCAGATTCCGAATTGGCGGGGTCGCCATCAGTCGCGCCATCTCGAAGAGGATATCCGCGCTGAAAACTGGGCTCTCAGTCAAATGCGCGCCAACGAATTAGTAGTCACAAAAAAGAGGAGCCGCGCGCGTTTTGGACTTGTATAGTTTGGCGGCGAGCACTTGCGTCTTCAGAACAGCAGTTCCATCGCACCGAATAGGGTGAGCCTAGAAAAATACAACAAATCAGAAGCGTCCGGTCCAACAAAGCTGACGACGAGCACCAATTACCATCCCATCCCCTCCTTTCTTGTTGAGCGCGGCAACGTTGACGTCATACAGGGCTCCCATCCACGACCAATGTGGTTGCTCTCTCCTTCCGCAGAACAGTTGTCGGCGTTCTTAGATTGGATAACTAGGATCGAAACGCTCAAACCTGATTTTTGTTGATCGTACTTGGAACTGGGGTTGTCCTCACAGCAGGCTCATCAGTACCGGGAACCTCTGTATAACGCCTTGGATGTCCCTTGTAGGAGTTAAAATCAGCAAAGAATTGTGACATGAAAAGATGATACTCCAGGGCAGCAGAGAGAGGATGGCACCTCGGAAGAGTCGAACTTCATGCTCGTCATGTTGAGCATCGGACCCTCCTGTCCGCGAGTGCTCGTCGAAGGATAAATGCAAGTAAAGTTGGAGGTACTGCATTTCCAAGGGCGCACGATACTGGTAGATTCCGGTAGGCAGTGCGCGCGCCAACTGATACGTGTCGAACACGATGAGGAGTTGGTGTACTGACATGGTGTCAGTAGAACGTTCCGTTTGACTCCACGACGGGTTGGTCTTCTCCTCAGGTAACTCGCATCCCCTTCCACGGTTCCAGAAGGGTGGATGCGAGAAGAGCCTCAACCCTGTAGAGGACTGTCGTAAACCGCAAACACGCCTCAAAAGAAGAATGCTCACACAAGTTATCCTCAGAGGCTAGGCGAGAGCAAGCTTTGCTCGTTCCAATGACGAGACTTCTGGACCGAAGCTACGTTGACATCTCCGGTAACGACACAGGGACGTGGTGGCAAGCAATGGAGCCTCGATTCAATGAGCATCAGACCCTTCTGTCTGCGAGCGTTGTGTAATGCCAGCCTGTCATCCAATTCAGCATAGTATACGCAAACGACGCATTATTTTGCTTACAAAATGGAGTGATTGCGAGCTTCTACGAAACGCCGGTGATTCCCACTGCTCAAGTCGAACCCGAGTCGTTCCTGCGTTTCTTTTCGGGCCCAAGAATAGTCTATCTCTTGGCTGCTTCAAGGAGGCGGAGATTTTTCGCGTCGCAAGCGATGTTTTCCATGAACGTATTCAATTGGCAAGAAGAAGCCCGGTCGTGGCGTCACTGGTTTCGGGTATGGTGGGTACGACGAGCGAAGAGCAGTGATTAGGTCACTTACCAGATCAATAAACCGGCTGATGCATATCCTCTTCTGGGGTGATATCATCACGAGCTATGGTTCGGAATGCATCACCAGGGTCGCGATGAAATTCATCCTTTGGTATCACGTAGGGCTTGCGGTTCCTCATCACTGAGATAGGGACAAGGGGCGTCCAGAACTCTAATCGGTGAAGTCAACGGGGG
This sequence comes from Armillaria borealis, assembly GCA_030435635.1. Lineage (NCBI taxonomy): Eukaryota > Fungi > Basidiomycota > Agaricomycetes > Agaricales > Physalacriaceae > Armillaria > Armillaria borealis. The sequence continues at coordinate 119,523 of JAUEPT010000021.1, read as the reverse complement.
TGGTGGTGGGGTGGGTAGCTAGTGCCTGGGGTCCCAAAAAGCATAGCCACAACGGCTTTTTCACTTTCGCCCACATCTTTGTGCTAGTAGTCAGAATATGCCCAGAAATCTTGCCCAATAAAGGTATTTAGTGTAAACAGACACTGTGCAATCCTTTTTATTTTTTTTCGAAGGAGCGTAGAGCTCATAATTAATAGAGAGTATCTTCAGGCCATTGTGGCAGTGTTCTGCAAGGAATCCGGACCGAGAAATCAATGACATCGTAGCATGCGGCTGGGCTGCGGCAGCCTGCGGGTATACCAAATTTGGGTGGTGGTAGGTAGGTCTAGTTCCCGGGGTCTTAACCAACACTTTTCAATGGTCAAATACTTTGATTAGACTTCTGGACGCCCCTTGGATAGGGAGGGCAAAGCACCGAAGTAAAATGCGGTGGCGTTTCTGGCCAGGACTCGGAGTGTGGTAAGTAACCAGGGGCGATGAGCTTCGCGCAAGACCCAGGTCAAGGCTTCCTCCCCCGCAATTTGCTGCAAGTTGGTACCGCGTGTTGGGCTAGTCCATTCTGTGTGACGAGATGCGTCGCTGGCGAAAAATTTCAAGTAGTAGGGATGTTTGATAAAGATAGCGTCGTGGCGCGCAAGAATTGCGTGGTATCCATGGTGGAAGGAGGCAAGCCGGTGGTTGTTCCCACGGTCTCCATATTTTCGGACCTACAAACACCCATAGCCTATACTATTTCGTTCAGGCGCGACCGAAATAGTATAGGCGCAACTTTCTTCAACGACAAGGCAAGTCCACCACATCTGTGTAAATACGAACTCACCTAGTTGCTCCTGGCCTCAGGTCTGGAAGCGCGTTTAAACGACAGATGTCATTGGTATCTGCAGCATGTTCAATACGAAATATGGAGCTTTACGTTCTTCTTCTACGAAACTTGAAAAAGCTAAATTACTATGGCAAGAAATTTGACGATGGCGCGATGGTAACGTTGCTGTGGCCCCGGTCCTAATCCGGGGAGGGTGTCGAAACTCGTATAAAAGCACCAACTAGACGAGTGCTTTTCTTCAGCATCACAATGTCTGCCCCAGAAACCGCTACCAAATTCGCACCCACCCAATCCTCCTCTGTCCTCGGCGGACAGATCGTCGGTCGCTCTGAGCGCGCCGCCGCACCCCCCGCGGCTTTGAAGCTCCGTCTTGACCTCAACCTCGAGGTCGAGATCGCCATCCAGGCAAAGGTCAACGGCGACATCACCTTGTCGCTTCTGTAAGTGGACTTCACGTTGTCTAGGGTGTCTTTGAGCTAATTGCCGGGTTTTCAGTCAGTAAATGTGCCCGGGCAATGGAGGAATATAGAGCCGACGTGCAGTGACGGTCTTCTTGGTAAGACTCTTTCCTCGTCGCAGCTTCGTTGAAGTACTGAGATTGTTATACGTAGGGACCTTTGAATATCTTCCCTTTATCTTTCCCTTTCGCCCAACCTCTTAGGCGTATTTAGCATTGTTCATACCTTTTACATGTAAATACCAATTCGAGTATTGTTTGGGGTCATTGAGTTCGAACGAGTCTAAGTTTCCCTTTTCGGGCAAGTAGCCAACTCTCCTTCCTACCATCAACACGCTTGCTTCAGAGGGTTTGAGGCCCCATCCTGTCACGCCAATCTCAACGCGTAATGGGCTACTGCTTGTAATCCAACATTTTTCCGTCCTCGTGTCGAGAACAATCTCTCTGGTGGCCCGCCATCCTTCAAACCAGCTTGTGCAAACAGACTTGCTGCACAGATACAATGCTCTGGTCGACTCTGTCAGCATAAAATGGGATGAAAGACAGGTCAGGACTGTCATGAAGGTGCGTGACTTTACCAATCTTTTTGCCATTTTCCCAAATATTAGAAGGCTCGACAGACCTACGCAATTATACACTGGCCATTTCTCCTTCCCTTCCCTTGGCCGACGTCGAAACATAAGCGCTCATCAAGTCCAAGGACCGAAGGACCCACGTTCCTTACCGCATCTTTGCTGACGCCCTACGAGTCCCGCAACCACTACAACGAGCCCATATTTGATCTCTACCGTGGCGTATGAGACGAAATAGCGACTCACGGCGAGCCAACAACTTCGATTAAATGCGTACGCGATCAAGTGCGTCGAGACTGAACGATTCGTTTTGGCATCGCTATACCACCTGTCCCATACGTTCTCGCCTCGTATCTTCTCTTTGCAACTACGCGTTTCTTCTCTCAGATATCCTGAGCGCATGGGTGGTGGATGTCGAACAGAGGATCTATATGTCAGCCAGGAGAGCGTTGACAACCTCGTACCAAAGAGAGCAAATATCGGGCCTGAACCAGGGGTGGTTTGTCAATGCAAAAAGGGACGAAGTCCTTTGGCCGTCAGCTCCATGTCCCGCGCATATCATCACATGCAAGGGTTTCGACCGAGCCGCAATGGCCATTTTCGGTGTCAAGTTCGCCTAGGTGGTATGTGACGATACTTCCATTTGGACTTGACACGATACTGATTATCCGTAGGTAATTACTTCATAGCTGGTACCAGATAAACGGAAAGGAGAGTACAAATGAACGAAGCAAAGGTCCTTGTTGAGAGAATGGAAAGGGAATAGCAAAAGGTATTAAGACTAGTCTTTCGTCGATGATTATGGCTAATGGAATTTTGTGATCAGTCCTGTAAAGAGACAGAACCTCAGCACGGAAAAGCCATTGTAGATCAAGCAAATGACGAACCCAACAACCCAACCGGTCCAAGTTCTGCTATCCCCGGACTAGACATTTACTCGCTGCAAATCCCAATCAGCTTGAGAATACGGGGGTAGCCAAGTTCACTCACAGGAGAGAGAGCGTGATGTCGCCGTTAACCTTGGCCTGGATGTGGATTTCTACCTCGAGGTTGAGGTCCAACCTGAGTTTGAGCGCCTCCCTGTGTTTTGGGTGGAGTACCCTTGCCACGGGGACGTGGGCGTGGGCGACGTGTTTATCACCGAGGATGGAAGAATGCTCAGCGGTAGCGACTTTAGGTGCAGCTTGGGGAGAAGACATGATAGTTGTGGTGTCTGGAGTAATGCTCTGACAAAAATGGCTTTTATACGTGAACGACGGTGTGGGCGCGTCGTCTTGTCAGTGAACTGGAATTTCGAAGAGGAGGATCGTGAGGCTACGTAACGGCTGGCCTACATCATGATATCTGTCAATCAGAGCGCTCTGCGGTGTACACTGTTACACGGGATTCCCACCCGACTGTGCCATGAAGCTCGCGATGGAGAGCACCAAGAAACAGCCGGGGTGTGCGGGCTTCTTGGGGAAACGAAGTCTAGAATAGGTCCTCCGGCGACTTTGTTCATTTATCATTGGCCGCCTTGTAGGTTGCAGGGCGGCTTCCCAGTCTAATACACCAGTACATGCGACATCGATACTTCTCCTTCCCTGGTGAAACCACTTTCCCGTTCATTCACGGATCAAGCTGCAGGACAATCGTTGGCCATCATTGTGTCATTCTCCGTCAGGTCCCCGCAGTCGAGGTCCGGCGGCGGGGATTTGTGTCCCGTCTTCCGTACCTTACACTGCGTCGGCTTGGCGTCGGCGCTGGAATTCTGCCTATGTACTATCCGATGGTACTGGTACGTACGCACCGCTGACTGTCATCTTTCTTGCCTTCTCACAGGGGCGCAAAGCTAATATAGCGGTAATTAAATTCTATCTTGTTCGAACGAAGGCTCATACAGCGCTCGAGCCTTGTTCGGCAACTTGACAGCTTGAATGAGTCCACCCCCTTGTACAACGGCGTACAGACTACCCCGACATTTCTATGGTACGCAGTAAGTGTTCAGACATCTAGACTCGAGATGATACATGTTTCTTGATATACAAAGATAGGTGGCAACTCCTTCGAGGACTACTAGCGTCAGATCTTGTTTTATGTGATGGATAGCGGCGCGCGCGTGGAAATTGCCTCAAAGTTCAATTAATTATGTATCAAGCTTCGTTCATGCAGGTTCTGGGCTTCGTTTCGCAACGCATTGACTGGTGGTGGTGGTGCTAGGTCTCCAATGCGTCGACTCTATGGGTGCTGAGCCTTGAGTCATAAGAGCTAAATAATATGAACAAGCCAATATTTTCACTGACTGACTTTCGAAGTAAGTATTTCCGGCGCGATCGCGTTCCCAAGATACATATCCCGTGACCGTGATAGTTTCCTTTCTAGGGTCGATTTAACTTGGCCTGAGGGTCTAAATGTGATCACGACGCTTTCACCCAACCGTGCAACGACTTGTCGCTATGGTAGATGACTTGGACTTGATTCAACCCGGTAACCAGACTGTCTTTGAACGAAATGGCGACTGCAATTACCCCTTACTAACTGATCAAAAATTCTTGCATGTAGAAATAATGGATTAATCAGGAAGGCGAGCATGTCTAACAACAGTACAAGTAGAGCATTTCACTCTCCTCGATTCTATCATCCTCTTTTCAACAAGCAGCATCGAAGACCACCCTGAGAACAAAAGACACCGCTAGTAGCACGAATTTCAACCATCATAAAGAAGACCTGAAATCGGAAGAGACCAACCTTCTTAGGTGCAGCAACTGTTAAATCGGTGGTAAGCTGATATCGAGGCGATTTACTCGCTGTAGAGCAAACAAGTTAGAAGTCGTTGAGAATATGAGAATTATAATAGACTCACAGGAGAGAGAGGGTGATATCACCATTGACCTTGGCCTTGATGGAGATTTCAACCTCGAGGTTGAGGTCCAGCCTAAGCTTCAGCGCTTCCCTGTACGGCTTAGCGGCGACAGCGTGAGTGTAGGTAGGCTTGTGAATTGCGGCAGCTTGGCCATGAGCAGGAGTTCCAGGAGAGGAAGCACGAGAAGAAGTAGACTCTGGCATGATGATACTGGTTTGTGTTGGTACTGAAAACCCAGCAAGCTTCGTCTCTTTTATACCAGCACAAGAGTGAGAAGGTCTTGCTGCATGGGACCTAGAGATTGAATATCGCTCGGCGGATAAATTCGAGCGGTGTTCACGTCGTTTCGTAATGTGTGTATTGTGAGTATAATCAACTCTGTGCCTCGGATGTCACCTGCCCGCTGGAAACTAGTCGAGTGTTCTTTGAAGGCGACGCCAGCGACATCGCCTTGGCGTCCTCAGGGATTTAGATCTGAGCGCAGCTTTATGTGTTGACGTATGCTCGCAGCCAATATAGTGGTGTGCCTAATTTCCGACGCGGAATGATGGAGAACGAAATTAAAACATCTTGCTGGGGACGTAAGCGAGCGCTGTGTACGTAGATCCGTTGACCGCTTGGTAAAGTAAGTACCTAGAAGACGCGCCAGCGGCTAGGGTTGGTGGTCACAGTCTGAGGACATCGCATGTGTCCAACTACGCCCGATAGCGCGGACGTTGAAGTAAAAGGGGATCGATTTGTGCAAGCATCTACATTCTTGTACCGAGATTTGATCCCCCCGGGGATGCGTACTGGGTAGCAGTGATTTGGAGTGACAGCAGAGAGCAAGCTCGACGATATCATGACTGGAGCAAAGGCTCATAGAGATTACGTTTGAAGACCGAACTGCATTGCTGCAAATGCGATAGGTCATTGTATTCCGGCGATACCACGCAGGGCAGTCATTGCGAGCCGCGGCTAGATATTGAGCTCAATATCCAGCATCGTTGCCTATATTGAGTTCAAATTACACATGAAATGGTACAGTGTTGGGTTATAGTATAAGGCATTAAAGTAGCAGACCTGAAAAGATAAAATCAGTGCTACTACTAGTGCATCGCCGACGGCCGTAGGACTCCGAGGGAGATGATGAACACACTGTTATCCTGGCTATACAATAATCCAAGTAAGAATACTGACAATAGACTCGCGACCTCAGTCGCGTCGTATAGCGACTATCAATCTAGGTAGGGAGCCATGTTTATACACAGAAAAGTGAGGGAGTAGCGAAATGCGGTCATCGTTGCCAGAAAAGTTGGTTTCAAACTCCGATGGCAACCTTTGACTTCTTGCACAACTCTTGCACTGCAACGCTTTCGTCCACTCTTCAAATAATTTCCTTAGTCTTGTGAAGAGTCCCGTCCAGTACTTCCTGTAAAATATTAGGCGAACAAGCCCTCGGAGCCTTGATAATCGACGGGCCTAGCGAAGTTGGAACCTCAATACTACGAACTTGCTACGAACGCGAGACTTGGTTGATGTCTACCTACTATTCGATGAATGCGAGACTCTGCCGCTACCACGTACTTCCTAAAGGTTTCTGTAAAAGTCTGCTGGCTGAAAAAACTTCTTCTGAGGCTTCTCCTAAGGATGGTAAGACTTCAAACGGACGCTTTGACTTCCCGAATAACATTGACATCAACGTTTTATAGGTGCATAAGTGCTTAAAATTCTATCGATAACTTCATGAAACACGACCAAAAAAAAATACGGAAAGAAGGTAATATCGGTATCAGTAATAATGCTTGACGATCATCCCAAGAAGTATGATTGGATCCTTTTGCGGACAATCCTGTGGCATCTCAGCTTTGGAACCGACTGAAGGATACGAAATCAAGACCAACCTGATATCCCGACATTTGTCCTTTCGATTTCTGTGGGTCAGCAGAACATTTACTCCCTGGAAGTGAAGTTAAGAACGCGGTAGTGCCATACAAGCTCGGATCCACTTACAATAAGGAGAGGGTGATATCACCGTTGACTTTGGCCTTGATGCTGATCTCGACTTCGAGGTTAAGGTCCAAGCGAAGCTTCAAAGCCTCCCTTTGCTTTCCAACACCACCCGGTCCGAGGGAAGTGCGGGTGACGGCTCCAGCGGTGGGAGAAGTGTCGGAGCTATCGCTGCCACGACGAGGAGCGGGTGCGGAGCCGAAGATAGAAGGGGCAGCAGCAGAAGACATGATATAGAACTGGGGGGGTTCGATGAAATGACTCTTGGAAGTAAGTGCCTTTTAAATGAGCATCGAACAAAGCGGGATACTTATTTGAAGACAAGCACCATGAGTCTTGAGACGATATTCACGCAATAATCAAGTTGGGTGACATTATCCTGGTGAAGTTGAAACCGGCTCCCTGACGCTTCCTCTGTAGTACCTTAACCAATTACGAAGGGGCGAGATACTTACTCCTAGGATAGATGCGTCTCGCCTCGCGAACCAGAGCGAGTCATGACTGTACTTGTATTGTACACGAGGTTATGGATTAAATTCAAATGTCACAGACTGAACGGCATCTGTCTCTTTGGGTAGGATCAAACGTTCGAGATTTACAGCAGCCTACAACGGCCTTCAGTAAAGCCGGAAAACTAACGGCGCACCCGAGAACCCCAGGGCAAGGGTGTTTGCATGGACATGAGAGTCAGAGGCTCGGAGCATACCGTTAAGTAGGGGTAAATGTAACGCACTGAGAACTATGCCTGGGTATCTAAATCACCCCTTCGTTGAATCGCCGTTCTTCGCGTCGCAGTAATCTCAGCAACTATTGGAAACGAGCCATTGTGGTGACAATTCATTTTCCACGGTCCACCCTTTTTGACTCAAAATGTTCGGCAATACTTTGGAATTTACAACTCGTAGGTGATGATGATCGCCATCGCACGCAAGGGGTTTGCTTGCGAATTGGAATATCGGAGTACCTTGGTCAAAGTTATCGCGGAAGGCAATGTGAAACACCTGCATAAACTGTCCATTCGTCTTTAAGAAAAAGTAGAGGTCTCATCAGAGCAGCGACAAGAATGTGAATATTATTAGCGGTCTGGCCTTTCTTCAAAGTCATCAAAAAGGCACAGGCCCACACAGCTACCTGCTACGAGGCCTCACTTTTGGGGCCTATTGGCAGATACTAGTTTGAAATAATTGGGAAGTGCTTGACATATCTAAGATTTCAGATACTCAAGGCCACGATGATTATTGAGCCGGTTCCAAGTATCCCACCGTCTCCTTCATACTAAAGAATACCTAGTCGCCAATGAAACAAGTTGAATGGACAGAACTTAGACAGTGCTCTACATACCACGCTAAAGTTATAAGTAACGTGTTAAAAATATCATCCGTTCGTCTGTGAAATTACGATCGTCGATCAACGAGTTCCCTCAGGTTCCCTCCCGTATCGAGCTTATCTGATTATGACTTGATTATCACACCCGTTCTCGTGTTTTCTCATTTTTCACACAAGCGTACCTGGCATAGCTTCTACTTCTTCTCGATTTCTCCCAACTTGTTGTACGCCAAGTTATTGGATTACCTGGTATCCGCCACGTCCGCGTCTCCCGGAGCCTCAAACTCTTCGTTTGGGAGGAGTATAATACGATTTTCAACTCTTCATCGCGTCACTGACTGACTTCCAAAGTAAGTATCCTCCGCGATCGCGTTCCCGACCACTGAAACACATACCCCGTGACCGTAACAGCTTCCTTTCTAGGGTCAAAGACTCCTTGACTTTCACTTGTATTTGTGAGGTCTGCCAGATTCTCGAAGAAGACTCGAATGTGATGACAACGGAGTTCGTCCATGATATGACTTTATTTGTCCTGGTACCAAGACTGCGTTTGACTGAAATGACGACTCCATTCACCCCTTACTGACTCTAACGATTTGGAACTTTTTAGATGAAGAAATAATGGATTTCACAGAAGGCGAATGTGTCTAACAATAGTACAGATAAAGCTTTCGATTCCATCAAACTTCTTTTTAACAAGTCCAGAATAGAAGACCGCGAAAACAAAAGACGCGGCTAGCAGCACAAATTTCAGCCATCACAAAGAAGACCTGCAATCGGAAAAGACCAACCTGCTTAGGCGTAGCAACCTGTAGAACTGATGGTAAACTAACACCGAGGCAATTTACTCGCTGTAGAGCAAATAGGTTGGAACTAGTTGAGCGAGAACAGGGATAATAGACTCACAGGAGAGAGAGGGTGATGTCGCCATTGACCTTGGCCTTGATGGAGATTTCAACCTCAAGGTTGAGGTCCAGCCTAAGCTTCAGCGCTTCCCTGTACGGCTTAGCGACAGCCTGAGCGTAGGTAGGCTGGTGGATGGTGGCGTGGCTATGGGCAGGAGTGCCAGGAGAGGAAGCGCGAGAAGAAGCAGATTCTGGCATGATGATACTGGTTTGTGTTGGTACTGAAAATCCAGCAAGCCCCGTCTCTTTTATACCAACACAAGAGTGAGGAGGTCTTGCTGCATGGGACCTAGAGATTGAATATCGCTCGGCGCATAAATTCGAGCGTTGTTCACGTCGTTTCGTAAAGTGTGCGGCGAGCGTCATCAATATTGTGTACGGTGCCTTCGGGTGACATCTCTCCGCTGGACCTACTTAGTCGAACAGTCAGGACCCTGAAGAGGTACGGTGTCAAGATCCATAAGGATCCTGACGGTCACATAAACTTCCATCTATCCCGGGCCATCCATCCCAGCTGCGGATGGGTTGAGACGTAGAGTTCTTTCAAGTCCATGACATGTTTCAGCTACGATTTGTGTACGCCCTAGTCGGCGTCCTTGAATGTTCTTTACAGATATCCGGTAAAGCCAGGAACCTCACCTTGGTGTTCTCGGGGATTGATATCTCGTGATTCTAGGGTCAGACGCCCAATGGCGCGCCCATTGCCTAATCGACGACACTGAAGCAATAGCCTACGAGAGTAAAATTTCCTGAGATGTAAGTGTGCGTGATCTGTAAACCTACTGGTAAAGTACTTGCAGACCAGACACGCCAGTGCTAGGGGTTAGTGTCGACTACACATCACAAGTGTCCAAATAGCGTGGGTGTAGAAGTGAATGTCACCATCCACTTGTATAGCTGTCGCCCGGAAAATGGTGGAACTCTCATGATTAAACTGCGCAAGTGAAAACGACCGGACGCATACTGGGTAGCTTAGTCTTAGATAGGGATGCCCACCGTACCCGTACATACGGTGGATACGGGTACCGTATATACGGGCCCGTACCCGTACCGTCGGCGGTCTGAAAACCGATTTTTACGGCCGTATTTGTACGGGTACCATACGGGTAGGCCAAATTTGCGCAGATATCTGTTCTTTTTGGTATGTGATAAGTTAGATTGATGAAACGTGTCATTTTAACTATAAAACTCACCTGCCCTAGGACATCATGCCTTCCTATGACCCCCGTATACGGGATACGGGCCAAACCCGTACCGTACCGTCGAGGCCCTTTTACCTTACGGTGTACGGCCGTAACCGTATACGGTACGGTGGACTTAGCTACCGTAGCTAAGTACCAAGCTCGATAATTTGTTCGCCGGAGCAAAATCTCAGAGCCATACAGATTACTTCGGAAGACCGCCAAGCGTCGCTGAGAAAACGACTATTGCTTGAAGTGGAGTTTAAGGTCCGACACTTGATAATACGGAGCTCAAGATTGAACGCGGGCTGGTACATTGTTGAGTGACAATACAAGACATCAAATCTAGGAGGTCTGAAAAGATATGTCAACGCTACGCATCGCTGTTGGATATAATGAACTTACCGTCATCATTCAATACGCGGCAAGAAAAACATATCCTACATCGTGTCCAGTATCTCTGGCCATGACGTTTAGCAGAGTTCTATATCCTCGTTGAATAGCAATCAAGTGCAGTCGGCATCCGTCACGGTCGCCGAAGAGGAGATATTTTCAAACTCCGACCGCTGCCGCATCCTTCCGTGGCGGCACAGAATCCCGGCGTTCCTTTTTGGGACCTCGTCCGGTTATCTATCTATCTATCTTCCGAATCACAGAGGAGGCTCTTGACTATTCAACTTATTCTTCACCCTGTGTGGCATATTGCTTGCTGGTCGATCACCTGGCAGCGGCACAAAAATTCCCCGAGCTGAGTCTGAGTGACCAGTAGGCATCATACAGACCGAAAGTAACTTTTTCTACCTCGAACGTCCTTTTGCGATTGTAACATCTCAAGTTTCCGGGTAACATATTGACATTTGATAGGTTCTTAACTGCATGTACAACTCCACTAGTAATTTCCGGCAATACGACAAATGAAATGAAATAAAGAAGGTGAAACCGGTATCAGACAGTATCTGGAAAGGATTTCCCGACGACATTTCTGTGGCAACTCAGCATTGGGACCAACTCAAGACGCAAAGCTAAGACTAACCTGATATCCCGACAGTTACCCCTTCGACAGTTATAGGATGGCAGCACATTTACTGCCTGGAACTGAAGTTCAGCATACGGAACTGCCAAACGAGCTCGGATCCACTTACAACAAGGAGAGGGTGATATCACCATTGACTTTAGCCTTAATGGCGATCTCAACCTCGAGGTTGAGGTCCAAGCGAAGCTTCAAAGCCTCCTTTTGTTTTCCAACACCACCCGGTCCGAGGGAAGTGCGGCTGACAGCGCCAACGGGGGCGGTGTCGGAGCTGTCGCTACCGCGACGAGGAGCGGGGGCAGAGCCGAAGATGGAAGGAGCAGCGCCGGCGGAAGACATTGTACTACTTGAACTGGGGGTTCGATGGAGCCACTTGTCAAGTTCAAAGACTTTTATAAGCGCGTTCCGAGTCAGCGCTAGCGTTACAAAAGTGGGTGAACCAATGCTCTCATTGTAGCAACTTGACTAATCTTGGAAGGGGACCTTCACGAGCCTTCACGATGAAGGCTAAGCGCGAGCAGTTATGTTATTAAAGATCCCCGCACTGCCGGTGGCGTATGCTGCGCTAAATGGATTCTTTTGTTGACTTCGTGATGGGCTATCTGTATGGGCACTTAGGTGGAGGAAATTTAAATGTAGCTCGAATGGCCGTGATTGGTGGTGAGTCTTACAGGCGCGGTTCATGGTTTCCCTACGGCTCCTCCAAAAAACCGAATTGAATCACGACTTCGTAGTCTTCTCCTCTTGGCCTCAGTTGATACGGTTTTACCCGAGCTGTACCAAGGCGATGTCTATAGACAGGTACGACAACCCGTGTCGAAAACGGATCATTATTCTGCACTTGTCACTTACAAATGTATTGTTTCCAGATGTCTGACTCACAAGCGTTTCGTGCCTTCGCCGAGGTCCTGGATTTTTTATTCCGTTCCTCCATTGCTTGGTGTTTCTTCAACAGCCTTGTGATTTCGTTATTCGGTTGCGTTTCTTGTTGACGCTGATGGTGATAAATTCCATTTTGGGAGATTCGGGAATCCCGACGTACCGGCTCTGCAACTTATGCGAAGTCTGCTGGGGCCATGCAGCAGAAATTCAATGTCACTGTAGATTTCACTCCTTCATCAAGAGGGCTCGGGTAAAGAAGCTATTTTTGAAATCTCTTTGTACTCAGCGTAGGCCGGGGACGCAGCGAACAGCCGTAGATCGTGCAGCGTAGTTCTGAGCTTGACACATCAATCTTGGAACGTCCTCTTTGGCCGGCTTCCAAAAGGAGAACGGGGAAGGTAGACGAAGCTTCCCTTCCCAACAGAGAACAGCTTACAAGGGCTGTAGTTGTCTTGAGAAAAACGCAATCGTGCATTCATTCGCAACGGAAGCACCGGGATGTCGTGAAAAGCGTGAGCCGGCGATGGTTATTACGAGACGGTCTGCTCGCACTAGATGCACTCTAGGCTAAGCTTCGAGTTGAAGCTTGTTAGACGGGCGGAAATCCGTGTCACACGCTAACGAAGGCTAATAACGAAGGCCGTGAGCAACTGAGGCTCAATGAAATTCAGGTGTGTTTCAATGGCCAATTAGCAACGACTAACCATCCATTCGCGGGTCTGGACTCTGTCAAACGTACCAATCAAAACGCTGAACCTATGGAAAGACCTTCCCTCTCACAGGAGTTCCGATTGGAAGACAAAAATATAACCTAAAATTGGGGTGCTCACCTGGTTGTGAGAGCTACTGTTGAGCATAACAATCCACGGTGAATGCTAGTGAGCGCGGAAACTCGCCGCGATATGTGGGTCGGTTCCGATCAATGACCTGTTATTCATTAGACTCCATACATGGTACTCATGCCTTCATTGATACTTCCTTGTTGCTTCTCCAGCAACATCGCGGCAGAAGTTCAAACCGCTTGGCCACTATCACGTGTGCTTCGATCAGTCGTCTGGTGGCTGTTCCTCCCACGTGGTTCCCGAATCCTTCAACATGAATCCATCAGCAGTGTTCTCGACTTGGAAACTGAATTCATGGCTGCCGGTAACGACTCCGCGCCTCGAGGCTTGCGAAGCCCGTATCGTGCCTTTTTGGCCTCGGATGGAACCGTTGAAGGTACCGCACAATGCGCGTGGTGTTCTTTTCACCTGTCGTTCAGGTTTATGTTGCTGAGACCCGGGTTACAGTGAGGGGCAAACTTTCAGAAACGCAGCACGGCAGGCCGTTGAATTGACGTGTGGAACTGCGTAGCCTCCAGGTACGGATTGCTTTTCTTGTGCGTTCGCATTCTTGCAACTTATTTTGAGGCGAACAGCGCCCGTAGAAATTCTGAGTTAAACCAGCCAATCAAACCGCTTGAAACATGATGCACGCCACGCTTCACTGCAATCTTGGTGCCAGGCCAGACTCGATAGACCAAAGGTTAGTTGTTGGATGTGCTTACAGGGGAGATAGCAGCCCTGCGGCCAGCTCAACACGAGACTCCAAATCGAGTATAATTGGTGCAGGTTTTGTTTTTGGGGTGCACCCAGCTGCTCCATACGCTACCATGGTCGACTACGTCTTGGCTGACTTATCCGTATTTCAGTCAGCTGGGAGTGTGTACCGTTACTTCCATTATAGCCAGTGATACGGATCCTGGCAGCACTTCCGTTCAACTCGCGGCCGCAGTCCATCTCATTTCCTCCATGCGAACTATAGTGCTGATTTAATGTATTTTCTAGCGCGTGTCAATTGTTGATAAACCGACTTGGGACGCGTTAATTAAGACTGTCGCAAGTAATCACGCGTCTCGGTTAAGTGTGACGTTATAATGCGCGCCTTGCCGCGGTACGCTCAGAGTTATGAACCGCGGACGCCATCAAGCATCACCTTGTGCTCCTATGCTTAAAGTTGTAGCTCCTGACGGGCCGTGCAATTATAGCAAGGCACTTCTTCGCATCCACAATAGTCTACTTGGACTTATATGGTTTGATGAGCAAACTAACCAGATTTACCAGTACGTTAGCAGTTCTTCAAAACTTTTGGCTTTACCTCAAGCGCTTGTAATTTCTCTAGGAGCTCGCAATAGAAAAGGTCTTGTGACGATCACTGACAGTCATGGAAACCGACTATTATTGTATTGGACTTGCTCATGCTCTTGAGAAATGCTGACCAGGAAGGCTCATTTCGAAGAAGATAACGAGTTATCTTACGCTCAGTCCGGATGCGAGTCGTTAATCGTGATACGCGATGAAACAAGGTAATATTTTACTTAGTGTCGCATCTCAGATCTTAATCGCGCCAGCAGTACTTTCGGAACATAAACAACAGTGAAAATTGGGAAATCATAAGTATCGTCATAACTTTCATCAAACGCCAAACTATGTTAAGAAATTTCCTTCCAGCAAAATCATCGCGATCAAAAGTCCCAGCGGTTATGACTGCGCAACGAAATCCTAAGTGCCAGAAAACAAACATAAAGGGCCGACTAACCCAATGATCCAACAACCAGCCCCTCCGATCGCTTAGGATTTGCGTCATATTTACTCGCTGTGAGTCCGAATCAGAACACGACAGATACAAACGAGTAGGAATTCACTCACAGGAGAGAAAGAGTGATGTCGCCGTTGACCTTGGCCTGGATGGCGATTTCGACCTCGAGGTTGAGGTCCAAGCGGAGCTTCAGAGCCTCCTTCTGCTTTCCAGCACCGCCGGGGCCCAATCCTTTGTTGGTGGCGGGGGCAACCTGGTTGTCACCGAAGGCACCGGCGGGGGCAAATTGGGTAGTGGTTTGTGGGGCAGACATGATATTATAGCTGTGAGTGGCTGGAGATGTTGCTAGATATCTTGCCCTTTTATACGACTTTCCAGCGCTGCTTCCAAATTGGGAGTAACATGTAAAGTTCTAGCCCATCAGTTGCAACTTGCACCGCAGAACGGCTGTCAGCGAGCCGCCTGCCTTTTCGCAGCAAGATAACCCTTTCTAGAGGACATCTCCCGGTAGTAGGTACTTACGTTACGTTAACGGCTCCGAGCTATTCCTAGCTTTCCACGCAGTTTCACGACCGTCTTCGAATGAATTTCATAACGACAAAATCAAAACATTATTGTACACATAAGATGCTAAGCACGTCTATGACAATCAATTGATATATGGCATACTTCGATAAAGCCGCGGAACAGCAAGAAAACCGGAAAATCAAATGGTGTGGGGTATGTGGACATGTCGAGAAGGAGAGCAGCAGAAGTCCTTCTGATTTCATACGTGACAAGAGTATGAAATTCAAGACGAAGAGCTGATAATCGGTAAGCGGCGCACGTTCCATTCTTCGCCATCTTTCCCGGCAGAAGTCCAAAGCACAGTACCTGGAGACGCGTTTTGATGCGTGTTCTTGAATGCTACGTCAATTGACCTATTAGTGTGAAAGTATGACCCTGGCTCGAATTTTGACTGACGCTCTATAGAAGAACTCCGGCTACTGTAACGTATGGATTGGTGTGGTGAAGTTTAGAAAGGAGCACACCATCTGACTACTAGGTCCTCACGGCTGTCAATTCGTGCGGTCTGCGCACGCAAAGCCGAACCCGTTTTCCTAAATGGGAGCTCATCAAATCCATTCGCCATAAACACCACACGCATCTTGGAGTTCTTGTGAACTTTGATTGGTTGGAGCATTTACATGACTGCGGTTCATCTTTGAGTAATGAAGGGCTTGGGGAATCTAGTACGATTTGAATTCCTTCTGTCATCCAAAACTTCGCATGCTGAAGATAAATGCATACTAAGCACGCAATAAACTTTTTGAAACCAGTAACTATTTGCTTCTTTGCTTCCGTGTTGTAAGATCTCCTTCCGGCTATAGGGGACTTAAATATCACAGTCACAGTTTGCTGTTGCACTCGTTCAATATATACACCATTTAATCAAGTATCTTTTCAAACAAGTTGTGAGCGTTTGCCAAGAATTTATACCAAGTATATTCGAATTTCAGACGAATGACGGAGAAAAACACCAAAGAAATTTGAGCCTTCTCAGCACTTTTCCGACAGTATTCTGCGGTTCAGTATTCACTTAGTCTTACCGTCAGAGTACGGACACGATCAAAAATTTTGAGCCATTTTCGGATGGTCGGGAGTCGGACCGTACCCCATCTCGTTTGTCTTGAATCTCAAAGTCGAACCAAGCACATTCCAACATGAATTATTCAGGGCATTTCTCAAAGATCCATTCAATCGCCAAAATGTCCCATCACCAAAACATCGCTGCGAGTAAAATTTCACTGTTTCCGAAGCCGTGGAAGTGGTGGACGCGTTTCTCCTACAATAGTACTACACATTCTTGAGCCAATATATGTCGATGGGATCCAAGTGTCAAACTGAGTTGTCTGCGTCAAGATCTATTCTGTACTTCAAGCCGATAGGTTCCGGGTCGCCACAGAAGCACCCCCGGGTATAACTAGAACTTCCCAGCATAAGTGACCCTTGGGCACTGTCGATGGATGGATGCAAAAGCGAGATGAGTCGCTTGGAATCTGGCCCGGCATCCCCTTGCTTGGCTCGATGGTGTGTTTTAGCTTCCTACAACTCATGTTCCCTGGCATACTGGACGTGCCTGGCTTTCCCCCACGGAGTATTCGAGTTCACACCGACAAGGCGCCCGGCTAGATATAGGAATCTGAACATGTTAGCACCCACTGCAAGACTTTGAATAGAAACGGGGTAAAGATGGACGCTGGCCCCCTCAGGCTGGGTTTGTCCCCAAACTGTCACATTTTCAATACCACGAAGATCTCATCAGACATACGTTCGATGCAGCGTGAATTATTACCGAGAGAACCCTGATCTTCCCTCATGATCCATGGGGTGTGCCATCTGGAGACGCAATGTGCACGGCCCCGGGTCTCCAGGCGCACCAAATTGAATGAACGAGTGAAAGTGATGTCCCTGCCTGCAAGCGTCGTCGTTACGAAGAAACCGGTACCATTGAGCTTGAAAATCAACTTGAATATTGATCCATAATTTCCGCGACGCTGTTGTCATTCTTCGCGGATGCTTTCATTTGTTTTCTTAATTGAGACCATGGTTGTTAATGAACGAGTACAATTAACGGAGGTACGAAATCCAACAATCCCCAAGTATGCACGCGTCATTTATAACATCCGCCAACTACCAGAATCAAGTGCAGCAGCGTTAGACGGAGTTTGTAAAGGCGCCGAAAAGCACTGACCTATCCAGCGAACGACACCGATGGCGGATTATCATCTCCACCAATCACTGTCTATAAGACCTGTCAGCCGACCATCAAACCTGCAAATTTGAATACACTCACAAAAGCGACAGCGTGATATCACCATTGACCTTGGCCTGGATAGCGATCTCCACCTCGAGGTTAAGATCCAACCTGAGCTTCAGAGCCTCCCTCTGCTTGCCCACTCTAGGCTTGCTCACTACAGTGACAAGCGGTCGCACGACTGGTTCGGGCTTCTTGCCTTGAATGGGAGCATCCTCATCAGAGGAAGAGGAGGAAGAGGACGACGAGGACGAAGAGCGCGAACGCGTCTTATTTTTGAAAGAGGGAACGGGGGCGGACATGTTTTTTGGTTCCAACGCAGAAAGCTGTCATTCTTTTAAACAGGCGGTGGAGTAATGCTGGAGTAACGGCGCGCGTTGTCCTGACCAATTTCGGTGACCAGCATAGGACGGGGGCAAATTTCGACCGTAGGCTACGGTCGGGATCGACAATTACCTACCTGTTCCTGCGCCCAAGAGTTTTCGTGAAGTTTGATCCGGAGTCGCGCGCACTGGTTTTCGAATTCGTGTTCTTGGAAATGTAGAGTCGTAAGCGAGGTCCATCGAGATCTCCTAGCCGCCAAATCCTGTGATACTTAATTAAATTCAAGAGCTGAAGCAAGTAAGCAATTAGTTTGCGGTCACCCCAGGAACTACGCACCTATGTTCGACATCCATAATGATAGAGGTAGATTGACGTGTCACGCATGGTGAGCATCTCCTTTCCGCTGGAGACAGAACTCCGATTCTACTGGCGCCGCAGCCTAGGCCATCGTAAAGCTTTGGACCTTGGTTAGAAAAGAATGCTCGATAATATTCCAAATGGGACAATGTCATTGAAGCGAAGATGCAAAGTTTACGAAATAGGGTCTGGCCCTCTCGGATGACGAAAGCGGAACCAATACACGGCTTGACAACGGGGGGGTACGCGTTTCTTCATTCTCCCTCGAAATGGTAACTGCTTCAATTCCGGCATCCGCGCAAAAAAGTCGTCCACTGCAAACCGAATCGAAACAGTCATGGTTGTTGGCGTCATCGGTGTTGCAGCAGGCGCCGTGGCCATTCCGCTCGCTGCGGTAGGAGCGGCGACGTCCGTAGCGAGTATAGCCCAGGGGGCAGGGAATCAACAAAGAGCCGCCGAGAACAACAATAACAGTAACAGTGCACCCAAGGAGGCGGATAAGGATGATCCACGCTTAGCGAAATTCACACTGTATGCGCACTGCAGCGAGGAAGCGCCGTTGAAGGAGTTTGTGGAGGGCAAGCAGGTGGTGTTGAGGGATCACAAGGTGAGTAAAAATCAGTCGTTCAAAGCGCTCTGCGGGTTTACTGATCCTCGATGATGCAGCTATACCTCGCCGACCCTGACATGGAGAAACGCAAGGAAGGGGGACACGGGTTCGCCGGGTTCTTTATCCAGTACCCGTGGAACAGTAAACCAATGGGACTCGTGAGCACGATCCAGCCTGACCCGCCCGAGCTCAACTGGATATACGTGGATAAAGACACCCTTGTCGTCACGTATGGCGGCAAGACACAGAGTCTACCGCACATCGTCGGGCCGTGGGATTGGACAGAGAACCAGGAGAAGATGACGTTCGAGGGCTGGGAGGGGTTCGTTGCGATGGAGGAGAGTGAGGGGATATGGGTATTGTGTTATGACCAGGACGAAGATCTACTGGTCGGTGTCAAAGGCGACAAGCGGGTCCAAGAGTGCACCTTGACAAGGAAGGTTTTGGATCCGCCAAAGGCATCTGGAGATTGACTGGTCTAGGACTCGCTGAAAGTTCGTCTAGCATAGACCAATTGTATAAGATTGCACCAATGGTTACGCACCTTTACCCTCAGCGCGCTCATCCCTGAGCTCCGTTAAACGTCTGCAGTAGTATTTGTCGGCTACAAGTCACAACTTTCAAAGTGAGATGTCAACTAGGTGAATTCAAATTCATGATTGCGTCGGGCCGTGGTGGTAGTACACTAAGGATGGATGACCAACGCTTAGGGGGCCATCCACCAGCGAATCAATGGCATATATGAAGCAAATCTAATGAGCGATAATTGTAAATTGCAGTAAGGAAGCCAATTGGTTGTCAATTCAACCCCTGTCCCATGCTGGATGCAATTGGGGGTTGAAGCCAGAAATCGCTGTCGTAGGCAATGACCGGAACGGCAGCACAGACGAGTAGTGCATGAGGTTTATCCTCCACGGATACTCGATAGAAGCGGCACAAACGTCGAGTGTAGGCAATGCACGCACGATATCGCTCTGACCACTCCAAGACTTCTACAGCGAGTACATGGGAGGATATGAGGAGAAGGGTCAGCACCCTTCAATGCGCTGGGTACACGGAGGGCGAGACAAAGTCTTCTTGCGAGCATGCAAGCCGATGAATGCTTTATGGGAAAGGCGAAACATGGAACCCTTAACCACGCCTTCAATTTCGTCGTTTGGAGACCACAAGCAGACGTCTTCGACATCCGTGATGAGGGAAGATAGCAATGGTATGGAGAGGACAAGATGAATGGCCACGAGCGCATATATCAAGTCAACCTGAGCGACAAATGGCCGAACGAAGACAATCGCGTTTTCGATATGTTACAACAGACAGTTGGGATACGATTCGACTACCTTGAAACTTACACGAAAGTCCACTTCAATAAATACCAGGAATAATCCGGGACGCGACACGACGCTGGTAATCCGTCCATTGAGCTCCATACTTCTTGCCCATGTATGTCGCCAGGTCTGGAATGGAGAACGCGAACTGGGTAAACTGGAAAATCCCATAGGTGATAGTAGCAGGGATAGAGCCGGTAGCAAGGGTCATTCCGCAACGCCATATAAGGTAGCCCAGATAGTTAGGATGTCTCCTGTTGAAGGTGTCAGACAACGAATGCGTGAAAGACCAAAACAGGACGCATACACGAAGCCAAAAAGACCTGTATCATCAACTTTGCCTTTATTCTCTGGTTTTGCCTTGAACGCCTTCCGGGATTCCTCAGAAATGATTTCTATGGCGATTCCTGCTGCAAACATCCCGAGTCCGACCCATCTACATTGGAGGATGAGCCAAAGGTCAAAACAAGGAAGTCAGAAAGCGTACTGATGCCATCCCAATGCCGATACCCATCCTTCAAAGTTATCAACGGGAGTGCTGAGGAGATGAGACGCCTTGGACAGCGTATATGCCGCGACAAACGTGTTGAAAGTCGACGCAGCAATATTGAAGCCGCCAACGAACAGACTTGCAGAGGGCGGGAAATACGTCGAGTCGTTGGTGCACGTTACCCAATAGCACTGCAATACCGGTTAGAATTGAGAAAGATGTTGAAGATGTAGACGCACATGACGAAGTGCAGCAACGGAATACATCCCCATGAGCAAAGTCGGTACTGGGCCAATACCGTTCCCTAACGCCAATGTTCTAGCTGGGTGAAGCAGCCCGACGCGTACGAGCGCGTTGGCGGCGTATCCTTTCTCTAAGAGCGTGTACTGGAGTACGGGGCTGTGGTCCTGTATGATTACCAACGCGTCTCCTTGGTAGGCTACTAGGACTCACTCGGCGGCGCGTAGCGCAATCAAGGTGAGGGTGCCCGTGAAGGAGCGCTGGTAGCTCCCTCGAATCATTGGAAGAGAACTCGAGTCGGACATGGTGGTGGTGAAAGGAAAAGAATGTCTAACATGGATGAGTCTTATAAAGGTCCTCGTGGGTCCTCGGCAGGTTCAATGACGTCGGGTCCACAAATATTGATTACGCTATCCGTAGTAGCGACGCGTTCCGCGCCAGTCCGCGATTCTTTCCGTCCGCTTCTAGCAGCACTACCAAATGGTGGGCAAATGGTCGCGGACCACCTGACGATTCCCTCTTTCTTCCTCTCTACTATCGGAATGAATCGGGGAGAGCTTGGCAAGGGCATTCCTGCCAAACAATAGGTTCTTTCACTGCTTCCAGTCTCAGTGCGCACTGCGCGCCGCTGAGCTTCTCATAGTCGTCTTGTTTTCTTTTCTGGGCGCGACGTCATCTCTGTAAAATCCAATGACTTCCAAACCTGCCCAGTCCGGATTCTGTCCCCAGGACGCGCTCTTTCTGCTCGAGCCGGACCGTCTTCGACATCCCTTTACTCCATCGACACATCAACAGTTTCTAACGATGCAATGTTGACAGCTACGATCATTACCCCAAGACCAGGTTCGAGCTACAAGTACGAGCGCACGAGGAAGGCGTTGTGCAAGTGAGGATGAGAAAGAGCCTACGAAAAGATACGACGAGACCGCATCGTGGGTGTTGGTCTTGGAGCCCGCTGTCACGAGCAAGGAGGCAAGGGGGATATCCACGCCGTATACGGAGATTTGTCCGCCGTCATCGCGTGCGAGTGAGTCGTTTTGAACGGACAGGGTCTGTTGCACAAGGAGCATTTGCCAAGGAGTCGGCGTCGAGCAGGAACCTATGCAGGCAGATAACCCCCATGCCTTGTTCGAAATTGGAGAACAGCATTCTTGTATGTGACTCGTCCTTCTCGCCACTGCAGTTTCTAAGTTATGCTGCAGCACAATCTTACCTTACAAGCGTCATTTCATTTGCAGCGCCCTGGTGCCATATGGACAGGCCACAACCTCGGCATCAGGACCATTGGTGTACGAATGCTTCTTGTAAACGGGATTGCTGGGATGAGATGTAAGTCACGTACTTGTTTCGATAATAAGCATTACTAACAACTATGTAGTTGGCGGCGTCCCATTCGAAAGGATATGAGCAAGTCGAGCATTTGATGCTCAAATGACGACGCTGCCGCTTTGCTTCTATCCTGGGTGTATCGTACCTCAGTATATAAAAGCTATCAACAAACATATAGAATGAGCTCATCAAAGTCGTAAAGAGAAGCCAAAAAGATGCTGAAGCGAGAAGCTTTGCAGGTCTCGACGATGACGGTATGTGTTGATGTCCTTACATGATACTCAGTTCCTCACTCTCATCAGCCCCACCGCTCGCCGTACCTAGACCCATGCCGCGCGCTTTTTAAAAGCGAAAAAGATGTCAGTTTATATCAGAACCCGGGGTTCATTGACTGATTACTCCAGGCACCCGCAGTTCATCACGAAGATGTATTTTGGTCCTTCACGTATCTGAAATGCTATATTCTCGAAAGAGTAATTCCCTCATTGATCTCCGTGCTCAACGATGACTGAATTGCACTTAGGAATCGGATGCACCCGCCATTTGTTGACATCTCCGTTAATTTCTGGATGACATGTCCACCGGACGATCGACTTCACGTAAACGGGAGTGTCAATCTCCACTGCTGTTGTCTAAGTCAATGGTTATATGATTCCATACTTCACATCTCGCCGTGGCAGGCAAAAGGCCCGTTCGCCAAACTAGCTACGGCAAGATGGCGGCGATGAGCAAACGGCCGTGGACTTTTCGAATCCCGCCTTTTCACTTGGTGGGCCACCTTTACTGCATTTCGAAAAGTACGTAGTTGTCTCGCCTTGTATTGGCCACATTTTCATAAAGCGACGACAGACCCGCATTACCCTAGCTGATTGACGCGACTCTGCGCTGGCCGTTTCTATGTACTGCATAGGATCAGACCGAAATTACCTCATATGCCACGAGAACCCTTTGATCTCCAAAGTCCAAAGGCGAGCGCTCATATGGGATCATCAGAAGAGAGCGAAACGTTGGCTCGTACAGACAGATTCAAATGTTGCGGGGCGACAGGAGGATTTTTGTCAGATCACGCGGTACCATCGCCAAGCCAAGTCATCTTGGCTCTACACGCTCTTGCCTCACATTGATTCTTCCACGCTTTGCACCCAATAATTCCCTCGTTGCGAGTCTTGGTCGGTGAGCCATTTGGACTCAACTATACGTAGCTGCCAGGGATTGAATAATCGCTTTATCGACTCACTGAGGCTCTACGCACATGCTTACGGCGCGACAGCGTGCTTGAACTCGCGCGCGGCGTGTAGACTATTAGGAGTAAAGTCGGATTTTATCGATGGTGTCTGCAGCGCAGAAAATCCTTGTTGGCTTTGTGATGCGGTATGGGAAGCCTGAGTGTTGGCTAACTTTCGGGTAAGTGCTCTCCAATCAGGCCTCCGATATATCTCACTGAACGCTGTTCCAGGGCTGCTCAAGGTTTCAAAAAACGGCTACTGTATGTGTGAAGAGAAATTTTTATCAAAACAAAGACATGTATGAAACGCATCGATTCTTCTCCACTTACCCCAGGCTACTCTCGACCATCCTCCCATACCGTCCGCGACCGAAACCAAGCTCATAATGATATCGTGCTCGTGATCGCCAAGGTTACAGAACGCTGCAAGCCGCCTATTCGGACTAATAATGCACTTGAAACAAACTCCTGTCCAGTTTCAATGTCTTTCCTCGCATTGCCTATCTCCCAACCAAGCTCACCGCATTCACCATGAGCAACATACACTTCTCTAATGGCACCTCCTTCTCGGGCAGCCCTAGATGATGATCTCCCTCGCGTCGTCCAAGCTTGCCGACGGGAAGCAGATGAACACATGGGATGGCTTAGAGAACAAAGACGAGGATGTGCCGGAAAAGGCTCAGCCGGATCTGGTATGAAACTTGCGATTGCAGGTCTATCTACCGGCGTCTGTTCTCGATGATGGTTATCACCAACATGGGCATCTTCATATGCTACGCGATTCGAGGGTACAGCTCGCAAAAGGTCGCGCTCCTGGCTATTTCGAATCTCTTCATTGCGATTCTTATGCGTAGGAGTTGGTTGTCAGTAAGTTCCGGTACCTCAATCATGAGTTCCTTCTTATGCGGGCATCAGGCTGAAGTTGACGCTTTCAGTAGATGGCCTTTCTGAATTCGTAAATCCACTGCAAGGGTATGCCATCACGGAGCAATTCACTCCGATACAGCAACTTTCGGAACGGTCTAGCTGATTCACATCGTCGTACAAGCTATTAAAGAGAGCTAGCCAATGACAAAGGTGTGAGTATTCTTTCGCTAACTACTTGATTCGTTCGCCGGCCGTGACGCTTTGCGCTTCAGTTATCAGTAGCAACGGTTGTCCTCATTTACATCATTCTGGTGTTCTTGGCAAGCACCACTGCTTTTGCATACCCGATACTCCGTGTGAAACGCCATGACACATTCAAAATGCATACATCGATTCGTGGGATGGACAGCAACTACATTAGTTTGGGCACAGGTCAGTAAGGCATAATCATTCTTGAACTTGTTCCAACCCAAACCCCACAGGTCGTCCTCCTTACGAGGGGCCAGAACTATCTAGAAAACGCCCTTGTTCATTCGGCTTCCTTCTGCTTGATGACCGTCCTCAGTTGCTCACTCATGCTACTCCGGATCAAACTCCAAAAGATCCCCATCCGCAGCGTCTTTCTTTCCCACCACGCTGTGCAGATGTTCGTCGACTACGTTATAGAAAATCCTTCTCCTCTTCTTTTCGTTGGTGTTCCCGGATCGTTCCAGCGATTTTCTACTGGCCCACTGTATGAGTGGCACAGCTTCGCTGCTATCGCCACGCCTGGAAGGTCTGGGTTCTCCATCATCGTCTCCCAAGCTAGCGACTGGTCAACGGAAATGAAATGATCAATAACGTCCAAAAGAAATATGGGTTCGCGGGATCCCGACGTGTGGCTTGTTGAGGATTGTGCCACCCTTCACACGGGTGCTGTTTGTTGCTACGAGGGGCGGTTTTGCTCTATTCATGCCTCATATCATGAGTGAGAAGAGTGACCACAAATCGCTCTGGATGGCGCCGAATATGAGGAAGACTCGGTAATCCTCTGGTTGATATGGTGCTAGTAAAAGGCCCTGGCGCGGTTGTTTACGGTGTGGAACGTCTAATCTCTCTGCACCGATATTGACTGATCGTTTTTTAGATACTCGCAAGCACGGTAAGCCGGGTATCAACAGGCTCACACATTATCTGGCGGATGAGTTCAGACCCGAGTATTATTCTTGGCTTGGGTAGCAAAGGGGTTTTAGCTTTTGGGGCCATATTCGAATCACAGAGGCGATTCGAAACACGACCTTCAAACTAATCAGACGTCTGTGTATTTTAGGCTGTACAGTATCGAAAAGGAAAGAGTGGTTGCGAACAATCCACGATGTCCGTTGAAGCCTATGTGCACTGTTAGGTCTTTCGCTAGTTCCGTATGCTGATTTATGACATTGGAATCTGACAGGTATCCGTCTGATAGTGTTTTGGTCGCCCGGTGAAGGTCAGGAACGATGCAATAGGATGCAATTGACATGGGCGCCACAGCATGCGCGCTTTCAAATATCGATTAGGCACCTGCCAGTGGCGATTAATATACCGGCATAGCTCGGGGAGAGGTACAACAAGTTCCTTTACCCGTCCAAGCGCAATAGATGCGCAGAAGAGTTTAAAGAGCACGACATAGGGCCGCTGCATTGTGGGAACTCGTGAGTGTCCAAGAATACCCAAAACCTGACCCGAAATTTGGAGGAAAAGAAGCTTGATAATCCGACGATGAAGTTTCCCTGGCAACAACAAGGCGAGGCCTGCTTGGTTCCTGTAATTCATTCGCCACTAAGTATTGAAGTCTCGAACATTTATTCAATATCATCTTCATTTTGCTAATATGTCTTTTGCCCGTACGGTACCGAATGGCATAAAGTTATCGAATTCATTAAGGGAATGTAAAAGGCAACGAAGAGTTGAAAACATCGTGTTATGGTCCTCCCAAAAGAAGAAGAGTTCGAGGTCCCGGGAGGCACGGACACGGTACATACCAAGTAAAACAATAACTTGGCCTACAGCAAGTTGGGAGAAATCGAGAAGAAGAAGCTGCTCGCCACAGGCGATACCACAAAGTCCGACACATTGCAAACGCAAGCTTCGTCAACTGAGACCGTGGAAGATCAGAAACACTTCATTCATGAAGTGAGTATTGGAGGTAAGTAATCCGCAGGTCGCCGTAATTTGATAGTATCAGGTCCGTTAGGTACCGCAATTAGTTACGCTCGCAGTGACCAGGCAGCCTCTGATGAGCACTTCTTAGCACAAATCATTTCGCGCGCGCCGCTGCGACCGCCCTTCTTTTTCCTAGAGTTGTGAATTCTGTGATCTATCTGTCTAACAAACATGTCTTCCTGATCCTTTGATTAAACGACGAGTCTTGCTAGGACCGATAAAATCCGGTCACTTGATAAGGATGGTCTCGTGTATCGCGGTAATGACTCCAATATTGGACGAAGAAACGACCATAAGGCGAGAACAGCGGCCAAAAACGCCGTGATCGCTTCACCGCGTTTCAAAGCCACAGCACCTAAACACAGGACAAATGAGAAACCGATGCAGTAAATAGTCTAAACTTAAAGAGGACAGAGTTCTCGTCTAGTAGTCTATCATTTCGAAATGAATATTCAAAATTCAAATGTCGAACACAGATACATAAACCGTGTTGAATGGTTGTGATAATCAAGCGCCGATAATCAGATAAGCCCAAAATGGGAGTGAACGCTTTGATCGACGATCGTAATTTCACAGGCTGGATTTTATTTGTTTTTCATTACATCAATAGCTTTGCAAGAGCTCTGACCACGCTTCAACTTCATTGGCGGCTAGATATTCTTGGGTATGAGGAAGGTACTGCGACAAGACTCAAAATCGGCTCAGTTGTCAAGCCATCATCCATGATGATCATGATAAATTTGAGTATCTGGACAATATCTGGAATCTTAGATATGTCAAGCGCTTCCCAATAATTTCAAACTAGTATCTGCCAATAAGACACAAAAACGAGGCCGCAGCTGGTAGCTGTGTGGGCCTGTGCCTTATTGAAAACTTCGAAGAAAGGCCAGATCGCTAAAATACTATTCACATTCTTGTCGCTGCTTCAAGCTTCAAGTTTGACGAGACCCTCACTTTTTCTAAAGAAAAAATGGACAGTTTATGCAGGTGTCTCATTACTTTCCGCGATAACTTTGAACAAGGGACTCCGATTCCGATATTCCAATTCGAAAACAAATACCTTGCAAGCGATGACGATCATCGCCGAGTCACGAAATATCGCAGAACATCCTGAGTCAAGAAGGGTGCCAGATTGTGGGAAATCACTGTCATCGCATATTGTTGGCACCTAGCATGATGGCTCGTATTCAACAGGCGTTGAAATCACTGCGGCGCGAAGAACGCTGATTTAATGCAGGGGTGATTCAGAGATGTACCAAAGCACAGTCTTCAATGCGTTACATTTACTCCTACTTTGGACCACCGATTTGCTCCGAACATCCGACTCTCGTGTCCGTGTAAAGCACCCTTGACCCGCCAGTTTCCTGGTTTTACTGAAGGCCGTTGTATGCTGCTGTAAATCTCGAACGTTTGATCCTACTCATCATGACTCGCTCTGGTTCGCGAGGCGAGACGCATCTATCCTAGGAGTAAGTGTCTCGCCCTTTTGTAATTGGTTAAGGTACTACAGAGAAAGCGTCAGGGAGCCGGTTTCAACTTCACCAGGATAATGTCACCCAACTTGATTATTGCGTGAATATCGTCTCAAGACTCATGGTGCTTGTCTTCAA
Source organism: Armillaria borealis (assembly GCA_030435635.1). Lineage (NCBI taxonomy): Eukaryota > Fungi > Basidiomycota > Agaricomycetes > Agaricales > Physalacriaceae > Armillaria > Armillaria borealis. The sequence continues at coordinate 91,581 of JAUEPT010000021.1, read as the reverse complement.
ATAAGTATCCCGCTTTGTTCGATGCTCGTTTAAAAGGCACTTACTTCCAAGAGTCATTTCATCGAACCCCCCCAGTTCTATATCATGTCTTCTGCCGCTGCCCCTTCTATCTTCGGCTCCGCACCCGCTCCTCGTCGTGGCAGCGATAGCTCCGACTCTTCTCCCACCGCTGGAGCCATCACACGCACTTCCCACGGACCGGGTGGTGTTGGAAAGCAAAGGGAGGCTTTGAAGCTTCGCTTGGACCTTAACCTCGAAGTCGAGATCAGCATCAAGGCCAAAGTTAACGGTGATATCACCCTCTCCTTATTGTAAGTGGATCCAAGCTCGTATGGCACTACCGCGTTCTTAACTTCACTTCCAGGGAGTAAATGTTCTGCTAGTCCACAGAAGTCGAAAGGGCAATTGCCAGGATATCAGGTTAGTCTTGATTTCGTATCCTTCAGTCCGAGTCGGTTCCAATGCTGAGATGCTACAGGATTGAAAGAAATCATTCATAATTCTTGGGATGATCGTCAAGCATCATTACTGATACCAACCTTACCTTCTTTGTTGCGTTTCATGAAGTTATCTATAGAATTTTAAGCAGTTATGCACCTATAAAATGACAATATCAATGTTATTTGGGAATTCGAAGCGTCCGTTTGAATGAAGTCTTACTATCGTTAGGACGAGCTTCAGAAGAAGTGTTCTCAGCCAGAAGGCTTGTACAGAAATCTTTAGGAAACGCATGATAGCGGCAGAGTCTCGTATTCCGCACCAGTATCGAATAGATGGTAGACATCAGTCAAGTCTCAAAGTTTTTGCAAGTTCCAATTTCTCAGCGGCCTGTCCATCATGAAGGCTCCGAGAGTTTATTCGCATGACAATTCACAGGAAGTACTGTAGGCGACTCTTCACAAGACGAAGGAAATTATTTGAAGAGTGGACGGAAAGTGTTGCAATCAGCGCAAGAGCCAAGCGTTGCCATCGGAGTTTGAAACCATCTCTTCCGGCGACGATGACCGCATTTCGTTATCCGTCTACAGGTATGGCTTTTTAGAACACCATTTGTAAAACTAGTAGCTTATATATGTTTCTATAAGTTTCTCTGCGCCACGAATGGTTTACTTACACGTGATGGTGACAAATTTAAATAACGCGACAAAACTTGCCGCCTGAGACAGTTCCACTTTCTACCACCAACACACAACGATGCCGCCATCACGAAAAGGACGCTCTGGAGGATTTAGCCCGTATGCAATGGTGGGTATGGGCGGGCGTTCCAGCAAACCGGCTCCGCCCCCCAAGACATTCAAAAAAGTCACGGCCGAATTCAATGGCGACATCAAAAACCCGCCTGAAGGATGGGACCAAACCAAACTTGACGCGCCCAAAGTCGACACGCTCAAGTTTGGACGAGACTTTAGCATAAACGAGTGCGTATCCTCTTTTTGACCTGAAAGAAATTTTTGACGGGTACCACTATTAGCGCGGTCCTGGAATCCCTGATCGCCCGGCCGGTGCTGTGCGCGAGGCTGACGACGTTCCTGGCGGGAGATAACGAAACCGGGAGCGGAGTGCACGTCTCCGAGGGAGCGTTTGTGCGGTTCATCAGGCTGTGTCCAGAGATGAGGCTGATGAGGCTGGAGTCGCATACGTCCTTGGGCCAGGACGCGTTGTTGGCCATTCTAGAGTCGTGTCCAAAGATAGAGGCTCTGCATATCAGTGGACACGATCGAAGGTGCGTCTGGTGCTCCGCTAAGCTTTATTATACGTAAAACTAATAGATATCCCAAGTCATGGAAGGATAGACGACAAGGCGCTCACGGCCGTCGCTGCAGCATGCGACGCGAATCCGTCCTTTGGGGTCAAGCTGCGAGATTTGACGCTCCACGACCAGAGTGTGTATGAGAAGGGTGTCAAGAAGCTGCAAAAGGCGCGCCGGTTGGTTATTGTGAGGACGGGCGATACACCGCGTCAGCATGCGTATTCTCGGGACGCGGAATATTACGCGTATCGTGGAGGTAAAATGGTATTTGGGGCAGTAGAAACGAGCAAGTATCAGTGGTGGTAGGAAAGGAAGACTGGATTGATTAGCCATCTCCGCTGATAGTGCTCAGGTAACAAGCATAAGCTAATCTACCTCGGTAGCTCAGCGTAGCTCTTTGTAAGTAAAGTAAAACGTATAAGGGAAAATCAATCAAGACGATGAGATACGAGATTGCGGTAACTGTACTGTGACGGTGTTGATTTTTCTTTTTTATGGAAGTTGGACGCGCCCTTCACTTGTATTCTGCCCAAATTCCGCCGGCGAGACGTACGCATGCTGTTCGCCAAATATGTCAGATATGAGATGCGAACCAACACGCGATTGGGTTTTTCTCCTGTTAATCATAGGGGTGTCAATTATCGGTACAAATATGTAGATGGTTGCGCAAATCGATCCCTTTTTACTTCAACATCCGGGCTATCGGGGGAAGTTGGACACATGCGATGTCCTCAGACTGTCGCCATCAACCCTAGCCGCAGGCGTGTCTTGTAGGTACTTACTTTGTCAGTCGGTCAACGGACCTACGTACACAGCGCTCACTTACGTCCCCACCAGGATGATTTAATTTTGTTCTCCATCATTCCGCGTCGCCAATTAGGTACACCATTGCTGCGAGCATACGTCAACGCGCCCAGATCTAAATCCCTAAGGACGCGAAGGCGATGTCGCTAGTGTCGCCTTCAAAGAACACTCGACTAATTTCCAGCGGGCAGGTGACATCTGAGGCACAGACTTGATTATACCCACAATGCACACTTTACGAAACGACGTGAACACCGCTCGAATTTATGCCCCGAGCGATATTCAATCTCTAAGTCCCAGGTAGCAAGACCTTCCCGCTCTTGTCCTGGTATAAAAGGAGGGGTGCGTGCTGGGCTTTCAGTATCAACACAAACCAGTATCATCATGCCAGAGTCTACTTCTTCTCGTGCTTCCTCTCCTGGCACTCCTGCTCACGGCCAAGCTGCCGCCATCCACAAGCCTACTTACGCTCACGCTGTCACCGCTAAGCCGTACAGGGAAGCGCTGAAGCTTAGGCTGGACCTCAACCTCGAGGTTGAAATTTCCATCAAGGCCAAGGTCAATGGTGACATCACCCTTTCTCTCCTGTAAGTGTATTAGTTCTCGTATTCACCACGACTTCTGACTTACTTGCTCCACAGAGAGTAAATCGCCTCGGTATTAGTTTACCATAAATTTGACAGTTGCTGTACCTAAGAAGGTTGGTCTCTTCCGATTTCGTCTTCATTATGATGGTTGAAATTCGTGCTACTAGCTGTGTCTTTTCTTCTGGTAGTCTTCGATGCCGATCGTGAAAAGAGGATGATGGAATCGGGGAAAGTGAAATGCTCTACTTGTACTTTTGTTAGACATGCTCGCCTTCCTACCAATCCATTATTTCTACATGCAAGAACTTCAATTAGTAGTAAGGGGTAATTGCACTCGCCATTTCGTTCAAAGACAGTCTCGTTACCGGAATGAGTCAAGTCCAAGTCGTCGCATGGTTGGGCGAAAGCATCGTGATCACATTTAGACCGTCTTCGAGAATCAGGCCAAGTTACATCGACCCTAGAAAGGAAACTATCACGGTCACGGGACATGTGTCTCAGCGGCTGGAAACGCGATCGCGCCGCAAAATATGGTGGATATAAGTAATTTACGGAGGTCAGTTAGTGAAATATTTGCACCTTCATATTATTTCGTTCTTATGGTTCAAGGCTCCGCACCCATAGAGTCGACGCATTGGAGGCCCTAGCTCCACCACCATCAGTCAATGCACAGCGATATGAAGCCCAGAACGTACATAAACGAGGCTTGACACATAGTTAATTGAACTTGAAGTTTGAGGCAATTTCCACGCGCGCTCCGCTAGCCATCACATAAAACAAGATTCGATGCTAGTAGTCCTCTCCTAGTTCGAAGAAGTTGTCACCTATCTTTGTTCATCAAGAAACATGCATCATCTCGAGTCTAGATGTCTGAACACTTACCATAGAAATGTCGGGGTAGTCTGTACGCCGTTGTACAAGGGGGCGGCCTCATTCAAGCTGTCAAGTTGCCGAACAAGGTTCGTACCATTCGAGCGCTGTATGAGCCTTCGTTCGAACAAGATAAAAATTAATTACCACTACATCAACTTTGCGCCCCTGTGCGCTCAGGCAAGAAAGATGACAGCCAGCGGTGCGTACGTACCAGTACCATTCGAAACCGAAAGGATAATACATAGGCAGAATTGCAGTGCCGACGCCAAGCCGACGCAGTGAATAAGAGTTAAGGTACGGAAGACGGGACACAAATCCCCGCCGCCGGACCTCGACTACGGGGACCTGACGGCGAATGTCACAAAGATGGTCAACGATTGTCCTTGTCCTTGAGCCGTGAATGAATGGGCAAGCGGTTTCACCAGGGAAGGAGAAGTATCGATGTCGCATGTACTGGTGTATTAGACTGGGAAGCCGCCCTGCAACCTACAAGGCGGCCAATGATAAATGAACAAAGTCGCCGGAGGACCTATTCTAGACTTTGTTTCCCCGAGAAGCCTAGGCATCCGGGCCGTTTCTTGGTGCTCTCCATCGTGAGCTTCATGGAACAGTCGGGTGGGAATCCCGCGCAACAGTGTACACCGCAGAGCACTCTGATTGACAGATATCATGATGTAGGCCAGCCGTTACGTAGCCTCAGGCGGTCCTCCTCCTCGAAATTCCAGTTCACTGACAAGACGACGCGCCCACACCGTCGTTCACGTATAAAAGCCATTTTTGTCAGAGCATTACTCCAGACACCACAACTATCATGTCTTCTCCCCAAGCCGCACCTAAAGTCGCTACCGCTGAGCATTCTTCCATCCTCGGTGATAAACACGTCGCCAACGCCCACGTCCCCGCGGCAAGGGTACTCCACCCAAAACACAGGGAGGCGCTCAAACTCAGGTTGGACCTCAACCTCGAGGTAGAAATCCACATCCAGGCCAAAGTTAACGGGGACATCACGCTCTCTCTACTGTGAGTGAACTTGGATACACCGGGGTTCTTCATCTAATTGAGATTGCAGCGAGTAAATGTCTAGTCCGGGGATAGGAACAGAACCCGGACCGAGTGTTGCGTCGTTGGGTTGGTCATTTGCTTCAAAATCTTTTTCGTGCTAAGGTTCTGTCTCTTATAGGACTGATCAAAACAAGAAAATTCCATTAGCCATACTCATCGACGAAAGACCAGTCTTAATACCTTTTGCTATTCCCCTTCCATTTTCTCAACAAGGACCTCTGCTTCGTTCATTAGTACTCTCCTTTCCGATTATCTGGTACCAGCCATGAAGTAATTACCTAGGGAAAATCAGTATTGTGTCACGTCCAAATTGAAGTACCGTCACATACTACCAAAGCAAACTTGACGCCGATAATTGCCGTTGTGAGTACGAGACTCGGTCGGAACCCGCATAAGCTGTTGATTCGGTGAAGTGACGCAGAAGAGAGGGGCAAATCTCAAGAAGAGAGGAAGCGACTTGTCCCCAATGGAGTGGCGCACCACCAGGCGGTCCACAGAGCAGTAGGGTAGGTGCACCGTGTATGATTGTGACTGTAACGAGAAAAGAATAATAATCCGTGTCGAACCACCCGAAGAACTGATTCAAGAAAGCATAAGGCAGAACTCCAGAGAGCGATTCTTAACGTGAATGAAGAAAAAGAGTTTCGAGTTGGACGAACGAAAATGCATACTTGTCAAATGAACAAGTTCAGTTCTTCTTCTCAACATAAACGCTGGCGCCTTTGGCCCATCTTCCACCCCCGCCCCAATCCTCGCGAACGCCCCACACATGATTTTCGCTCAATTGGGGGGAAAATCCAGCTTGGGGCTTGCTGGCACTGGACATTTTTCCATAGCCAGCTACCACGCTGCTCCCTTCCCACTTATGTACCTTCGGCTCCCATTGGCAGCGCATATGATATGCAGGACTCGTCATCTCCACCAACCTTGAGAACGCACGTTTGAACGCAAACTGCTCGTCTCTGCCTGTAAAAACCCGTCAAATCCCCAGTCAACGGGAAGGAAGGAAGGAGGGTGAACATACTGGAGAAAATGGTTAGAGTTTCCAGTGGCACCCGGGGTTCTTCCCGCTCACTGGCATCAGAGTGGCGGTATGAGACCACATTTGGGCGGTATTTCTCCAGACTGACAGACTCCGCCAACATCACGTCTGCATTGTCCGTCTCACGATCAATGTCTATCTGGAAGAGATCGTCCAGTTGTATGTCTGACATGCACACTACTCTGCAGCGAGCTTCGTACAGAGCGTCGACGAGTGATAAACCTCCTAGCCTGGTTATTTCCGGAAGGAAGACGGATGATTGGTATGTCAGTGATGACGATGGTGTGAAATGTGGAAGAAAGAATGAGGTAGTCTGCTGGGCCAAGGGACTATAGATGTTTGAGTTCTCGTCTGTCGTGAAAGGTTGAATGACTATACCTCTTCACAAAGTTGCTGAAACGAGAACATGCATGTGTCTCCTTGGGATGATATGCGCGGGACATGAAGCTGACGGCCGAAAATGGTAAGGCTGCGAGATGACAGAGTCGACCTGGGTATCCACCAAACTCTCAAACTCGTCTTTTTCTGCATTAACAAACCACATCTTCCGCCCCGCTCCAGCTCTCATAATTCTCCAATCTTTGCTCTCATCGTCCCCGACATTGACAACCTCGCACCGGGCCCTCAGCGCGCGGCCAAATGCACCAAGCCTCTCCCGCTGAACTCCATTGACGTATAGATCCTCTGGAACTCGGTTTGATGTTCCGACAACGACACCACCCATGCGCCAATACCATATCAGGACGTCCGAGAGAAGAAGCACTGGAGACGTCTTGAAGCTGAACTTCGTCGACAAGGAGAACATACGATGCGCATAACATCTTCGAGGCGACGACATATGGGATAGGAGCTAAGTACTGGGGTGAAGAGGAGGGTTGTCGCAGGCGATGCCAGAACGAATCGACCCTATCGATGTCGACTTTGAGCATCTGGCGCACTTGATTGCGGATGGATTCGGTCCACGTCGTCGTGTCGACGTCACTATCAAAGGGTTCAATATCGCGCATTCGCTTGGCTGTTTCCTCCCATACGCCACGGTAGAGTTCAAGTACGAACTCATTGTAATGCTTGCGAGATTTGTAGGGCGTCGGTAGCGATGCGAACCAGGTATCGGCGAGGAACGTCTTTCCTGAGCCAGGTGGACCGGTGAGAAATAAGCCTTTGGGAGATGTCAGCTGTTCCATCTCAAGGGCCAGGTCCTTGGACTTGATGAGAGCCTTCATGTGTACTGTGGAATAACGAAATGGGACATCAGCCAAGGGAAGGGAAGAGCTTTGCGCTGGAGTATAATTGCGGAGGTCTTTGCTGAGCCTTCTGAGCTACTAGTAGGAAAATGAGGACATTACAAAAAAATTGTCACGAAGTCGCGCACCTTCATGACAGTTCTGACTTGACCTTCGTCCCATTCTAATCTGCCAGAGTCGACCAGGGCATTGTATCTGTCTAGCAAGTCTGTTTGCACAAGCTGGGTTGGAGGATAACGGGGCCTCGGAAGTGTCGCCCTCATCATGACGACGGAAACAGAATGAACGATATTGGTTCAAAATGGCAGCGACCAGTGGACGATAGAGACACAAGATTTCAAAGGTCAGTTGAGTTGGGTCCTGTAATGATGGTGGTGAGAAAAGAAGGAGCTACGGAAGTTCGGTCCGAAATTCGCGTTTAGATCTTCGATTACGCACAGCCACCAGGGTCCTTTGCTGGTCAAGTTCCACCGTCAGCACAACTTTTCTGTCCAAGTATGCTGAACAAATCCCAGAATATTCCCAAGATAATTTGTATGCAGCATGATACTCTTTCTCGAGCCTTGTTTCTACTGTGGCAGCTCGATTCTCAGCGCACTCTGAATGCAATTCGGATCTCCTCCATTCCATGAATAACGTGTAAACCTTTTCTAGCCGTTCATATCTTATGTGACGAACGCTGATGAAGTCGATTGTCGAACAACAATGTTGGATCTGGATCATGCTATAGTAAGTAATGTGGTATGGAAGAGTAGGCACTAAATAGTACGAGTCTGAGTCGTTTAATCCTTCAAGATCGTATATATATCGGAGGGGAATGCAGGAATAACACGTTCCGTGGCCATCATAATCATAGTCATTCCGGGAGTAGCAGTTTAATTGACTTCTATCTCTGATCTCTTCAGACTTTTCACAATTTGCTCGTCTCATCTTAATCAGTAGTTAGGCTTACGAGAGGATCGCCATAAATCTGTGCAAGCTGACGCTCTTTCGGAGGGACCAAACTTCAAACCTGGCTATATGGAATTTCCCTTTCGTGACTTTACATTGCTGGGGCTTTACTGGTATACCCGGCTTTCCATTTACCCACTCAATGTAATCACCTCCAACCGAGACGCCTCCAGAACCTTTTCATTTCATCGCGTGCCTCCTGGAGAGAGTTAGGCATCGAGTTGGGACCTTGTAATATTGCAAGAATTGCGGAGCAGACTTCAGAAATTTACATGAGTGTATATTGGGGCCTGTTTAGGCTTGTGAAACCTGGGCCTGCTTATGAATTTCCCATGATGACTTTGTCTCCTGTTTTGTCTGTCGTCGAATCAGTATTGGTTCTTGAACAAATTTCAGTTCGTATCTCTAACCCTAAAAGGAACTTTAAGGAAGGAAAGCTACCCGATATGGATGAGCAGGACCTGCAGTGCCGTGGTAATTCACACCGGGGATGAAAGCCCATAAGATTCAAGGAGTCGGATTAGAGCCCATGTGCTCCGAATTGTCCCTCAGGAGTCAGAGCTCAGTTGAATTTGAGCGGGAATATCTTACTTCAAGCTCATAGTTTCTAGAATGTTGGACATCGCGGCAAATTGCTCCATCCTTGAGTTTCAAAGTGGACATTCTAGAGTGCTATTGGAAAGTCAGACCGCCATGGCAATGCGTACGAGAGGCCCCGAGCGCAAAAAAAAACCAAGTCACTCCGATAAACTCAGAGTCAGGTTCCAACGTTCAAAGTCGACCCGAACTTCGAATGGATCCAAGAGAGTCTGGGTCTATTACTACATGTCTCCACGGCGCCTCCTGGTTTTTCCATTTCACGATGGAACAGCGACCAAAATGACGACATCCAGCCAATCGCGTTACAACTCACTTGCGGAGAACGTAGAATAATGGCCAACAATGGTCTCACACGAATTCTGGACATCTTTTGGTTTACCATACCTGTCATCGGGCACAGCTACACACGGGAAGACTCGGGTCTCCGTCAGCAATACAGAAAAGGTGAAAAACGCACCTCCGTCTGCTTAGATTAAAAATTGCCGTCAGCATTGGTACCTCAGTATTAGTAGAAGTTGCGAACAAAGCACAAGTTTCAAACCGCGAAGTAATTTGGAGAATATTGCTATAACGCGTGATATCATGCCTGAACGGGATGCGGCGTAGCGATGCCTTGATCAGATTCGCCACCGAGAGAGGCGGTGTAAGTCTAGAATAGAAGATGATTGGCGAGCTTCAGCAGCGAGGCTTCGCGGGTTAGTATTCCAATGCCTCGTCGTGCAGCAGTTTCAAAATACTCACTCTCTCTCGGCCCGCCGACTTACGGCACCTAGTTTTCCGAACTTCTATCCGAGTACGCCCGCCGCCACCTCCCAAGGCTCAAGCCAATCCGATGCATTGCTGGACGGTCTCGAATTACCCCTCACCCAACTCCACTAGACAGATGTCATTCTGGGAGGCTATCGTATTTGATTTGTAACTCGTGTACAGCTCGTGTTCGCAGCAAACTGAATCCTTCTGCGTTTATGAAATGTAATGGTGCCCGATGCACGACAGTCCCGAGCAGCGAGCTTCACTTGGAAATTTCTACCTCTAGAACGGGTTATGTTACTAGGAACGAAAGAGCGGGTTACCTGAACAGTAGTTTTGGGGTGCAAATGAATATGCCAACGTTGTTCCCAATCTGTAAGCAGAGTTCAATGGTCATATAAAAGGGCGAGGAATCCAACGCTCACTCTAGCATCCACAGCTACATCATGTCCTCTCAAGAAACCGCTACCAAATTCGCCGCTGCCGAAGGATTCGCCACTGGTGACAACCAGGTCGCACCCGCCTCCAACAGGGGATTGGGCCGTGGTGGTGCTGGCAAGCAAAAGGAGGCTCTGAAGCTCCGTTTGGACCTTAACCTCGAGGTCGAGATCGCCATTCAGGCCAAGGTCAACGGCGACATCACTCTTTCGTTGCTGTGAGTACTCTTTTCCGTCCGCGCTTTTCATCATCTGAAACTGTCTTTTAGTGAGTAGATGTTTCTTGAGCTCAAATCAAGGGAATGCGCTCGCTGTTAGGTCGTCATGTCCGTATTTCTTCGTCTGTGGTCCGCGTTTCTTGCTGATGCTCATGACTTGAAGGGTTTCTTGCGCAGATGTTAACGATTGATGAAAGTGACAACATGCCGCGTACATACACGGATAGGGAATGCGCCTTTTATACCACTGTAACCCCGTATATAGTTGCAACTTCCCAATACCTTTTTTGATCACCATTCCACTGTGCGATGAGAACGGGGACATTGTGTTGCACCTGACGGGAGGTATCCCTTCGTAGTCGCGCGCTCGCAAGTGAAATGAGATCTGTCTGCTGGAAATCAATGTGGGACGCTAAAATATCTTCATATGCCGCTTGTGTGCTCGCCCTAAATTTATGGCCAAACTTTCGGGTAGATGTGACAAGTTCCGAAGACAATGAAAACTGTGTTTAAATCGTGAGCACAACACCATATGAGAAATAGCAATGGTACTTGAACAATGATTGATGTAAGTTGCTTGAGCTTCGTGACGCTGAGACGGTGTGCAGCAAACATGTTGCATCTGAGTAAGCCCCGGTTCAAAAATTTATAGCGAAAGAAAGCACATAAAGGTCAATCAAGTCTATTTCCTCTCTGTGACTAAACAATCAGACGTCAGGTGTTCCGGGCCATTTAAAGCCGTTGGACGCTGCACTCACACTGTTCCCCCTTAGATTGGTCGCATTTCGGGTAGCGCGCAATGACCAGAACGCAAGTATCGCTGTATCGATCTGGTACGAGTTCGCAAAATAAGCCGAAAATTGCAAAGACGAAATATTGGTATTAATGGCGTTTTTTGATCTCCTTCGAGAAGGTCTGTAGCATCCTTTAGCTAGGCTCGCTCTTGTCTAATCGGTAGGTGTTCTTAGGCGCACTAGGGCAATTGAAGTGGCATTCAAGCGAGACAAAACTTGCATCACGACTGAAGGTGATTATACATCCAAATTGCTTTCCTTAGGTAGTCAATATTCCTGGTAGAGATCTATGTTGATAGGCTGTTGAGTATGGACGAAAATCGATCGCGGCTGGGAAGTCCTGCATGAGAGCTTGAACCATACATGTTTCGTCATTGAGTCCGAAAGCGCTAGTCTCTCCTCGGGAGACAACAATATCAACCTATTGGATAGGGGAGGACGGTAACCGGTTGATATGCACAAAGCATCGGAATTCTGATGTTCAATTGCGAGCTTCACATGGCCGATCTATCTAGGACCCGTCCGTCACTGGGTCATTAGGAGATTCTCGTACGAGTTTATCTTTTGCTTCACTTCCGACGACTTGCCGTCGTATACTATAAGCCTGCCAGTGTATCTCGTCGTTAGTTCCTGTTGAATCGGTTTGAAAAATACCGCATTTTTTTGGTTGCCTAGCCGGCACCACCGAGTCTCGCGATCCTAACCTTTGGCACTGGAGAAAAGTCGGGGGAGAACCAAGATGGTGGTTGCGTCTCAAAATTGATCTGATACACAGCCACAATACGACGAGCACGCGATCGCCGACTTACTCTGAACCACTACCACGACCTCTGGTCCCCTACACTGTGACGAATCTAAAGCATGTATCGTGCTCTTCTTACTGAACCATATGGTGTGCATTCACCCAGTTCGTAGGTCGTACATGCATTCATATGGGTTCTAGTCACGCTTCTTGATTCTAGGACTGTTGAAATGCGTATCCCATTGTGATGGACACACGATTCGACTTTATTTCTAATTAAGGATCTATTCCTAGTGCTTCCCTGGTCTATCATAACTGTTCAGCATGTCAGTTTCAATACCGCGGGAATCTCTTTCTCATATCCGTGTGACTTCCCCACGCTTATCATCCATGTAACCAGTTGGCCTATAGTAGCACCAGGTACTCATGTCTTCATTAAGACCGCTTTTCCCTCGTCAAACAACTGGTTCAGCATCTTGATCGAGGGATCGAAGTTATTTCCGGCTATCTCTGGTCGTCCTTGTGCCCAGGTATCAAGACAGCACACTTGCTACATATCTTTGGACCATGTTCCGGCTTCCCAGGTATATAAAGTGTTATGGCACGGCCTCCAGCATTATCTGTGCCCATCTCTCGGTGCTGTCCTGAATCATGTTCGGAGTCGTCCCTCTGAGCGTTGCTCTGTTCGCAGTCTCTTCCGTGGTGACTGGGAGTCCTGCTCCCCGTGCCATGACCGTCCATGATCAGCGTGATGCTGCTCCCAACCGCTTCGTCAAAGCGGACGCGGCAGATCCCCAGGCCAATCTGAATTTCCGTATTGGTCTCACGCCAAATAATATTGCTGGCCTTGAGAAAGCTTTGTACGCTGTCAGCGAACCAGATAGTGATCTATATGGGCAGCATCTTAGCTTCGAGGAGGTCTGTCTGTTTCTCCTCGTGTGTTTATATACCTATTTGTTCACCGTTGCCTAGGTCAAAGCCTTCAGCGCGCCAACTTCAGGGGCAGTGACCGCCGTCACTAGCTGGCTTGCGGATAACGGGATCACTGACGTCAAAACCAGCGGTGCTTTCGATGACTGGCTGACTTTCACGGCTCCTGTGGAAAAAGCCAACACGCTCCTCAACGCCCAGTACGAAAATTTCGTACACATTGAAACAGGGGATCGCCTCATCCGTACTTTGACTGCTTCGATACCGTCAGACCTGACCGACTTTATCGAGGTTGTGCACCCCACGACATCTTTTGGGAAACTCACGTTTGGCCCGAAACCCATGGTGTCTATCCCTCTGACGTCTAACCTGACCGAGCGAGCGAATCCTGCACCTTCGTCGTGTAACAGTATCGTCACACCCGCATGTCTGCAAGCTCTCTATGGTATTCCCGCGACTCGTGCTACTCAATCGACTAATCACTTGGGGGTCTCTGGTTTCATCGATCAGTTTGCTCAGGTAGAATTTCTGTATCTTTCGTCCATACCAAGCTAATGAGTGTTACAGACGGCGGACCTTCGAACATTCCTGACTGCATTGCGACCTGACATCGCATCGACGACGACGTTTACTCTGCAGACTCTCGACGGTGGTCAGAACATTCAGAGTGCGAGTGAGGCCGGAATTGAGGCTGTAAGGACTAACTTCGGATGTTTCTTGATGGTCGTGCTGACACTGGCTCAGAACCTTGACATTCAATACACTGTTGGCGTTGCCACCGGCGTTCCGACCTTTTTCATCTCTGTTGGCGACTCTTCAACTGACGGTGTTGATGGTTTCCTTGATATCATCAACTTCCTTCTTGCCGAAGCTAGCCCACCACAAGTACGTTGTTATCTGCTCCGAATCGCATAGCTCAATAGCATGCATGTAGGTCTTGACGACCAGCTACGGTTTCGACGAGACGGATCTCCCGACTAGTGCTGCAACGTGAGCTGCTTTCAAGGCTGTACACATAGGAAAAGATTTATGGTGCTTAGACGCTTGTGCAATGCTTACATGGCCCTCGGTGCTCGAGGCGTGTCGATTCTCTTTGCATCAGGTAAGATTTGAATTATCTCGCCTGATGTTGCTTCTGAATGGGTGAACATAAATTTAGGCGACGGTGGAGTAGGGGGCGGCCAGCAAGGTTTGTTTATAGGCGCTTTCCGTTCTCATCAAGGTCTGAGCATTTGCAGGCGAAACTTGCACGACCTTCATTCCCGCATTCCCTGGAGGTTGTCCATGTGCGTATCAAATTATTCATGACGAACCACTTGTTGTGAGATTAACGCTTTTATATAGTCCACACGTCTGTAGGCGCAACACAGGGCGTAACCGAGACTTCCGCAAGCTTCAGCAGTGGAGGTTTCTCCAACGTTTTCACTCGCCCGTCCTATCAAGCCACAGCTGTTAGCACCTACCTCACGGCACTGGGTAGCACCAATGCCGGAAAGTTCAACACCGCCGGCCGAGCATTCCCCGACATCGCCGCGCAAGGCAATGATGTTGAGATCGTGGTTGGCGGACGAGCAGGCCTGGTTGGTGGAACCTCATGCTCGAGCCCTATATTTGCGAGTGTGATTTCCCTTATCAACGATCGCCTGATCGCAGCGGGGAAACCGGTACTCGGCTTTTTGAACCCCTTGTGAGTGGAAGTCGAGGTCGTGAGAGCAGGAACTGATACAAATTAGCTTGTACGCGAACCCAACCGCGTTCTTCGATATCACTACCGGTAGCAACCCGGGATGTGGGTCTTCTTTTTCCCGCGTTCGATATAAGATGCTGATAACCATAAATCAGGTGGCACTAATGGGTTCCCTGCACGAGCTGGATGTAAGTGGTTGGACATCTGTTGTACGAAACAAGACTGACCTGACATTTCAACCTTTTTAAGGGGATCCTGTACGTCGCGTCCACTGCCAGGCATATATTCTCTATTCATTAATTCTCTTTTATTCTAGGTTACCGGCCTCGGTACACCCAACTTTGCTGCATTGTTGGCAGCGGCAGGTTTATGAGGAGTCTGTTCGCAATTTAACTTGTTGTTGTAGTGAGAATTTTAAGCAAAGAAGTTTTGAATCCACTCACGGTGCTTCGTGCTTCGTCTCGAAACGCCTACTATCCATCTAAATTCATATGCGACACCTGAACCTTGATCCCTTTCTTCAGAAGTAGAGGAAACCCCGCTTTCACAATTACATCCACTTCCTCATTCTGAGGTAAACTGAACGTCGTCAATGTCAAGCGGACTTTTTTGAGATTGTGCATTGAAGGTCTCGCAAGCACGGAATCGAGGGCAGTCCAGTTGAACTCGTCAATGATCGAAGTAGAAGGAATGTCACTGTCAAGCCAGTCTACGTATGCATCAATCGAGACTGTCTCGAGGATGTCCGTGGTGATCGTGGTCAAGGTTCTTGCAAGGTACGACCAGCAGTTAGTTTTGGTGATATTCACCCTGGGAATGAAATGGATGAAACGGAGGTTCTCGCAAGAGCTGAGGTCGAAGATTTCCGGCGCGCGTTCTGTATAAATCAAATGTCAAGGCCAAAGCTGGACCATGTAAAGGTAATGGCATACCAGTATAAGAATCTTCAATGACCAGATTAACGACGTGCGTGAGCATGGAACTTGCTCTTGGTCGAACACCAAGACGGGCATTCCTCAAGTGCAGTGCCAGGCCCCATATTGATTGTATATCCACCACAGAATTATGACTCAAAAGATAGTCGACAATACATTCGCATACATGAATGCTACATGTCCGGAGTTGGAGACGAGGGGCTGTCGAAACAGGTAGACCTAAGCCACCTGTACAACGACCAACATCACCCTCTTCGTCATGCCAGAGGGAGAGAACTTCGAGGGATTTTACAGAAGGGCTGCAACTAGCAAGGAAGCTGAAGAGGATGTGGCACGAATCAACAATAATCCCGTCCAATCGTATACACTCCAGATGTGGGGAGCGCATGGCGCTGATAAGTG
The DNA here is from genome assembly GCA_030435635.1 of Armillaria borealis. Taxonomy (NCBI): domain Eukaryota; kingdom Fungi; phylum Basidiomycota; class Agaricomycetes; order Agaricales; family Physalacriaceae; genus Armillaria; species Armillaria borealis. The sequence continues at coordinate 75,773 of JAUEPT010000021.1, read as the reverse complement.
AATTGTGCAAGGCATCAGAAGCACGTTGGATTGCAAAGGCATGGATCTGTCTTCCCTCATCATCATATCCGGGCTCGCTGACGAGGGAGATGCTTCGAAGGTGACTGAGCGAGGATAGTATGGCTGGCAAAACTGGGTCCTGGGCTATCCAGGACATTGATATATCTTCATCTTCCAAAAAACCGGGATCAAGGATATCCAGGCGCTGCGGGAAGGAGACGACGTCAGGATAGGTCACCAAGACTTCTTGGAAACGCCGACACGACTCTGTGCTGTACAGAAAGATCGTCTTGAACAGAAGAGGTCGGCTATGCGCCCTGAAGGAACGACAAACGGAATTGCAGCTAATCAGTGGAGATAGGTTCCATTCATCTTCGAGATAATTGATGATTTCGTCGATGAGTTCTTGTGGTAGCAACTGAATCGACATGACAGTCACGGAAAAAGAAACTTAGCGTAAATTTCGGACTCAGAGTCTGGTAAATTTGTCAAAACAAAATCTCTATCAAACACCTCCGCAGGCGCAACCCCCGGGCTCTCCCCGTCTCTTCCTGGAGGCGTCGTTGCCTGAAATCTCGAAGTTCTTCAACGCAGTATATGGTAACATTGGCCGGAAGTCATGGAACGGCGGAGCTCCGCGCGGAGAAATGTTCACCATCGCTTATCGCGTCCTTTCCACCTTAAGGGTTGCCCGTCTTCTCCAAAGCTAGGTCGACCGACCTCACTACGACCAGCACTTTTTTTTGCTCCTCGAATTGAGACAGCCGCGACGGATCGGCAATTCCCGGCTGTCCTACATTTTCCGTGCTCGCAATAATTTTGCCATGATTCGTCTGCTCTTTTCTCGACCACGACTGTCCCACATACCTTCCCCCCTCCCTTCTTCACGCTTAAGCCGTCTCAGCACCAGGAAAATGGCAACAGCGTCGACACCTGAATTCGTATGTGCTTTATCTCTCCTTCAATGAAACAGATCACGATTCGTTCTTGGCAGAATAAAATGCTCTATGCCCCTTTGGCGGAAATCGACCCAGAGGTTCAAAATATCATTGACAAGGAGTCATGGAGACAGCTTTCTGGTCTTGAGCTAATTGCTTCAGAGGTACGTTGTTCCGACGGTTTGAAATGCGCACATAAGCTGAAAGAATACGTAGAACCTTACCAGCCAGTCTGTCATGGAAGCGAATGGCTCCATCCTGACGAACAAGTATTCAGAAGGTCTCCCGGGTGCCCGTTATTACGGTGGTAATGAATATATCGACGAACTAGAGAACCTTTGTCGCAAACGTGCGCTCAAAGCCTTTAACCTTGATCCTGCAAAATGGGGTGTTAACGTGCAGCCTTACTCTGGAAGTGTGCGTCTGCCTTTCTCTTCCTCCAGATCGTATCTAAATTTCTTTTGCGTTTAGACCGCCAAGTAGGTTGACTTTGAACTCGCAGGATATTTCTTCTTAAGTCTCATTTAGTTTTGCCGCCTTCACCGCCCTTATCCAGCCGAACGATCGTCTCATGGGTCTTGGCCTTCCTGATGGTGGCCATCTCACTCACGGTTACTACGTGCGTCTTGCTTCATAACAAGAGTGACTACTATTTTACCTGATATCACTAGACTGCGAAGAAGAAAATGACCGCCTCCTCCATCTACTTCCAATCATTACCGTACGCCATTACCCCCGACACGAACCTCATTGATTACCCAGCTCTCACTGCCCAAGCTAAGATTTTTAAACCAAAAATGATCGTCTGTGGTGCCTCTGCGTACCCTCGTGACTGGGACTACGCCGAACTCAAAAAGACCGCCGAGAAGGAAGGCGCATGGCTCTTATGTGATATGGCACACACGAGCGGTCTTGTCGCTGCACAAGAACTTAACAGCCCGTTTGACTATTGCGATGTAGTCACGACCACAACGTGAGCAGCCCTGCCCTGACTTGCTTCACACATTGACGCGTATATGTAGCCACAAGACGCTCCGCGGACCCCGTGCTGGTCTCATCTTCTTCCGGAAAGACCTCGAGAGTGCCAAGGACCTCGAGAAACGCGTCAACGAGGCTGTCTTCCCCGCGTGTCAGGGTGGTCCCCACAATAACGTATGTTCTGTCACTTTTATTACGCTTTCCTGCGCTCACTATCTTCAGACTATCGCCGCTGTCGCCACTGCCCTCCTTCAAGTTGCCCAGCCTGCATTCAAGGATTACGCGAAACAAGTTATCCTGAACGCTCGCGCTCTCGCCGCCTCCCTCTCCGAGCATGGCTACAAGCTCCAGACTGGCGGAACAGACAATCATCTCGTTCTCTGGGACCTTCGTCCTCTCGGTTTGACTGGGAGCAAGATCGAAAAGGTTTGCGATCTCATGGGCATCACCATTAACAGTGCGTTCATTGCTCTTCCTGAGAAGCGTGATGCTAATCACTCTAATAACATAGAAAATGCTGTCTCTGGTGACGCTTCTGCGCAGGTCCCTGGTGGTATCCGTCTAGGCACCTCCGCTTTGACTTCACGCAACATGGTCGAGTCGGATATCAAAGTCGTCGCAGACTTCTTGCACCGCGCCGTCCAGCTATCTCTTACCCTGCAGAAAGAGGCTGGAACAAAGATGCTGAAGGACTTTGTACGTGTTGCGACGACGCAGGAGGATGGCAAAGAGGGCTACGCCAAGGTGAAGCAGTTGAGGGATGAGGTACGGACTTTTGCGAAGCAGTGGCCTCTCCCGGGTGTGGATGCGGCGACGTTCAAGAAACCTGAGGGTATCCATAATGATTGAGAATGATGCTCGCTTTTTTGATGATGTTACGACTTAGATAGAAGATTCAACAATCATTGTATTTGTAGCCATAGTACGTACTGCGGACATTCAACATCGTCCGAATGCTATATTAGTTGTGGTCGAAGTGGCCGAGTTTTAACTTAAATTTTGGTTAAATTCATGAACGGAAAAATCATGATTATTCACTTCCATCTTCGTTTCTACAGACCATCCTGTTATACAGACTAGCACCCATAGTATTAGGATTCTCTCCTGCCTTTCCTCATTCGTCTGCTGTGGTTGCCAGGCTGCTGAGATCGTATTTTCGGGGCGTCTTTATGGGGGGAGGGGACAGAGTTATTTCATACTTGAAAGCGTGGCCGTCGACTTCTGAGTTCATTTCCTCCGAGTAGAATCCTTTTCCAAGGAATCCAACGTATCCTGTGTAAGGCAATATATTGCCACAGATGACTATGTCGCAATGCCATCCAACGGGTTGGTAAATACGCAATCAAGCCCACACAGAGGAAGTTACTTGATTACACTGTACAATCAGGTCATATCGGTGGTGTATAATATCTCCAAGTGTACTTAGATCAACTTGTCATCAGCTTAGAAGTCGCGATAAAATAAGAATTTATGTTATGAGAAACGAAAGTGCAAGGGTCATCCCCACTGTTGGTTACAGAGAAAAAAAACTTCAACAATCCCTGAATTTGTTTGCTGCTCTTCGAAAACTGCCAAATGGAAGTTTCCGCAAGATCACAGCAAAGAAAAAGGGGGATCCCCCGACAACACAAGCCAGTACTGCAGTAGCAAGGTCATCGCACCTCCGTGTTGCAAGCAGAGCACAAAGGACAAGGGCGGCAAAAATTAGATAACCAATACGGGAGGCGGTGCCTCCGTAATAGTGGTTAAACTATTAAGAACAGATACTACACTTGATCTAAGCCAAAAGGCCAGAGTGGTAAGGAATCAGAATGTCGAAAGCCGCTTTATATATGTCTAAGGGAGCGCGCACGGACCATGTATTTGCGTGTCCTGTTTGGATCAGAAGCTGCCGCCCTGCCTTATAATTTTCATCGCCGATTCAATTCTTTTTTCAAATCTCTTCGACGACTTATCCCTTCCATACATGCTCCTCTGGAGCAGAAGATTGTACGGGAGATATTGTTCCGTCGTAGATCTACTCCGACTTCGCTTTCGCTAGCAACACTACGCTTACGGGCTATGATGGATTTCTAGATAGTGGTGAAAGTTACATCCTTCACACATGTACTTGGTTATCTGATCTGCAATGAAGAAGTATCTTTACAATGATTCCCGCTGAGCTTGTGGATGTGATCTTGGATCATCTGCGTGACGATTCTGAGACTTTGAGGGCGTGCAGTCTCGTCTCCAAGTATTGGCTCCAGTCGAGCCGACGCCATTCTTTCCGTATGGTTGTAACGGCAGTAAACCAATGTCAATTCATCCAACTTTGCGCCAACACCAATACCTTTATTCCGCATACCTTACGCAACATCGACCTTGTACTGGAATCCCAGCCAGAGGCATTCTCCCGAGTCCTTGAATCCTTTCCGGTCCTACAGGATGCAACTTCTCTCCGCATAAAGTTCGCAAAGTGGGAACCAAAGCTATCCACGTTGTCGAACAAATTTCCTAGCATCACGAATCTCGGCTTGAACAAAATTATCTTCGACTCCCTCTCCCACGTACTCGATTTCATCACGTCTTTTCCTCATCTCCAGTCGCTTTCAATTCGCGATACGTCTTGGACGGATCCTCGTGAAGATATACGCCCGCTACCTATCAGCCTAACCCATTTAACCCTGTGCGATTGCTGTCAGCGGGACATCTTCGACTGGCTGTATTCCCTCGAGTCCATCCCGTTGATACCGCACATCGACCTTGGCTATTCTGTGCGACCCGCAGACACCCAGTCCATCGGAACGTACCTATCCCACCTTGGGGAGGCATTACAGATGCTCGCCTTTGGGTTCAGCTCATTTGACGCTGGGGGTGACGCAGGTGCGGTCCGTGTGTAAATTTCGAGATCTTCCTCTAACTTCTGGCTACCAGAGGACTTTTACCTCTCAGCAAACTTGGGTTTGAATACCGCCTTGCGCCATCTGAGGATCGATTACTTCATCAGTAACACGGAGGTATCACAGGTGACGAGTGCTGGGCCGTGGATCGTAAAGATCCTACACCAACTAAATTCTGCGGCACTGGACACGGTCGAGTTGGGGATAGCCCCTTGGTCGGTAGATGAGTTGGATGCACAGGATGAGCCTATCGACTGGGTGGACCTGGATCGGCTCTTCTCAGGGCGATTGGCAGGTGCACACCTGAGCTTTCTGGTATACGGCCACGCTCATTTTGAGCAAGTATGTAAAGGGTTGAAGGACAGGCTAGCGTCGTGTAGTCAGCGAGGTAATCTGTTGATCGAAAGATCCACAGCTCCGCTTCTGTTGAGGAGCACCGTCGGGTAATAAAACATCCTTCCTTCCACCACGATAGACCTCCTATTATGAAGTTGCCAAAGTCGGTTACTACCTAGACGGACTATCTAGGACGTCGGATGAATACTATTTCTTCACGGACTTAGTTGGTTATAGAGTCCCCCATGGTGCTCGAACGACATGATAGTAAAAAAGAGGCGTAACGACGCCCTGAAAGTACAATCTCAGCAACCTGGCCCGGGACGCTCGTTGGCCTGCCGTTGATCGTTTGATCACTCGGGCATAAACGAAACCCAAGATGATTTTGACAGATGTTTTCAGGTTCTTTGTACTGAGCCAGCCATGACCTCCCGGTAGAAACTCTCGACGCAAGAGTCCAAGCTGGTCCTCGCGATTTCATCATTCGTCTATGTGAGTTCTGAACATCTTTGGTCAACAAGCACCTTTGATGAAAGGAGACACTGACAACAGGTGCTCGGAATAAAAAACCCTGGCATGCCAGGTTGTAGCTCGTCGTCTGTCGAAGAGATGGGCACCGCTAAAAATACCTTTGAAAAAGTGACTGCTTTAAATGCGAAAATTCCGTTTCGTACCTCGGCGCTACCGGATCGGTCCCCAACGCCATCACGCGTTCGCGACACTGTAGCAGATATCAAGAACGCTTGTTCGCTGATATTTTAGAAGCCTAGAAGGGCCACCGGCACAGACCAAAATGGATGCAGATGCACCTGGCAGCACGGGACGGAAAGAAAACACATCAGATGTCAGCTACGGCAGCCTGACGGTGTCAAATAATGTCAACTGGACGAAGTTCAGGTGTACACTATATGGAGGCTTCAAGAACTGGACTAGATCATGCGTATCAGTCTTTTTGTCATTTGAGGCGTCCATGACGGTTAGCCACATTGTTTATATCACAAATATTGGCGCGTTTACCACCTTTCTTCCACGTAAGCGGAAAATTCGATACTGCCTAAGTAGCGATGTGAACATTAGTTGAAGAACAGTGTAACGGACAACGAGCGTACTTCTCATAATCTCGCAATCCAAACGCCCTAGCTTGTTCATTTCGGGCATACCATCCACCAGCAAAAACTTCTGAAAATACTCTTCTATATCACCGCAGGTTGGCCACTTATTGTAACAGTGGTCGTCATATTCGGGATCGCTAAAGTGGTGATCAAGGCATATCCCCAGTCGTACTAACATTAGGGGCCCTTTCAGTTCATTTTCGTTCATACATGAGGATACACATAAGGTCATTTAAATAAATCAATTACCAACCTGCTTTGGTCGCAACAGGCCAAAGAACTTTCCTCGTTTCGCTTTCGCCTCGATGCTCTCCCTCACCTCGTGCTCGATCTCCTCTTCCGAAATATACCCACCAGTGGAATACCACACAACAGTTAACATACCAATAAGAGCAGTGAGAACACAACTGTCCATATTGTCAACACAAGTAGATTCTCAGACGGAGAAGAAAGTATCACTTACCCAGCCATAGCGCCGATACCTTTTGAATGCCAGCCAAGTTTCTGCGGGAACGGTCCCAAGGCCAAGCCACTGAGATCAGTCGCTGACTCATGTCCTGCGGCATTCCCAGAGAAGGGCGTGTTCAAGGCCTTGCAATTGTCGTATATTGCCTGCGGGACCGTGTTGCGCTGTTGAGCCACGAGCGGGGCTTCAATTAGTGTCATGGCGAGACCGGCTTGGAGATGCCATTCGATATGGCCTGATTATGCTGGTAAAAAGCGAAGCCAAGAGGCAACGGTGAAGCTTACAATGAAGGAACCATGTTCCGGGATTATCCGCGACAACACGAAGAGTTATGGAACTCATCGAGGGGACATGGACTGTATCGCGACGCATAGGGTTCGCCTGGCCTTCAACAATAGGCGGATTTAGAAGGGGGTCGTCAGATGTGTAGTCTTCAGAACGTCCAACGATCATGGGCTTGTGTCCGTGCAAATGGCTGGGAAGATGGTACGTAAATCGCGTAGAAGAGACGTAACGAAGCTGGACTTACAACGGATGCTTCCCTGCATCTCCATTCTTAATGGTGATGTCCACAACGTCCCCGTAGTCGACCACGAAACTGAGAGGGGTATACGCACTCTCAACGGTAGCGTTGTCCCCCAAACTGAGTGCACTGAGCATCGCAGGTACTAATGGGGAGGTGTACGTGATCTGGTTAAACATGGCACGATTCGTCCCATCGTCCATGGTGTCGAAGATAACTTCTAGATCGATCGTTTTGTTAGCCGTGGGAGCTGCGATGACCTCGACCGGGACTAGTGCAGTATCATTAAGATCGGCGTATGCATCAAGAAATCCGAGATCGGTAAGGGACGCGGACGGCGAATATGTGATGGAAGAAGTCACGTCTGGGGGTACACATGAGATCAAGAATTCTGCATCAATCATGAGGGAACTTACTGGGGTTCAATGAGTCTGGAACGGTATCGAACATCGTAACGTCCATGTTCGCGTGGATAGCCCAGTTACTGACATTGGTATCATTACGAGCTGTCACAAGAACAGAGTACCGTTGAGCGACAGTGATGCTGAGTAAGTCAGCGGGTGACTCTTCGATGTCAGTCTATAAAACATAGGTTTAGTACTAGCCCTTTAGTGTCAAGTCAAACATCTTACCCCATCGACCTCGATCTAAACGGAGTAAGATCTATTAAGCGCGAACATTGACAACGAAGGGAACCACTCACAATGCGCATTTCATGTCCATCAATCCAAAAGTAGAACATCGAGAAACCGCCCGTGTTCAAGATCCTAAGGCGGTAGGTCTTTCCTGCTTCGAATGGGAGGGTGGCGTTTTCATTGAACCCGACGGCTGAGGTTACTGGAGCAGGAGAAGTTCCCGAAATGGGTCCAAGATAAGACCCGTTTTGAGCAGCAAAGTAGATCAAACCAGAATCTACCACATTGTTACTCAGATAACGTTACACGGGGCATATGGTCGTGCTTACCGGGTACAGGTTCGGCACCACCAGGGTTGGAAATGCTGATGAACTGTTTCAAGAGGTCGTCGTGCTGCTCGTGGTACCAATCGGCGAGAATGATGGTGAATTCCTCGTCGTACGAATAAACTTCTTTCGAAGGATGAATAACGACGGGCCCCCGCAAGCCGTCAACATATTGACCCTGAAGAATGGAAATTACGTCTGGATATAGTTGAGGCATATCTTCGGACTTGCCTTTGCGTGACCGTGCACCCAATATGTTCCCCATTGACCGGAAGAGTTAATGGGCACGACGTAGTCAAATTGTCCGCCTGGTGGAATGCCGCTGAAGACGGGTCAGTATCAACAAGAAGCGTAGCAAGGACGTAGACTTACCATTCGCTGACCTGTAGGGCACCGTCCATCCAAGAGGTAGAATTGAAGAACATGCCATGGTGATGAAGAGTAGACACATCGTCCAGCGAATTTGTGGCATGAACGATAAGCGAATCGTTGGCGGAAACGTCAATCACCGGTATGCTAGAGTGGAGTTAAACAAAGATCCAGGTCCAAGAAAAAATCAGTACTCACGGCCAAGTATTGTTGATGCCTACGACGCGCCGGTTGAACAGGCCGTCTGGATTGGCATCCTCGACATACGTCATGTTCCACCAGATTTCTTGGACACCAGCGAGAACGGGAGAAGCAAATAACAATGAAGCCAGTGCAACAGGCGACCACATCTTGAGCGACACTACCACCTGGGAGTAGAAGAAAGAGCGGATGCAAGGCAGGTCCGAGGTACCATTTAAATCCGGTATTATTTAAAAGGAGGTGAACATAATGGAGCACGGGTCAGTTCGTTGTAAGGCGGACATTGACAGATGAGTTATTTTTAGATGGCGAAAATTTTATCTGATAGGCCCACGATGCATATCAGATAAGGATAACGCCACCTATTGGTGCATCCGGGCCTTTCGGGCCTCGACAGGTCTCGAGGCCCCTCTGAGATATCTGGTTATTGAACTACTATGCCACGAGCTTCGTGGCCAGCGGGAGAAGTGGAAGATAGGAGAAAAACTGTGATCGCGGATGTATCTCGCAAAATAATGATGGGACAAGAGGGACAAGTAAAGTTACAAAGTGGCTGGGCATCATGCATCTAGGAGGAAGATATTTTATTCTGGGATCCGAATTCTGCACCACCCAGGACCCTTCCAACCTTCAAAACTGCCGGACATTTCAGGGCGCTATTGTGCGGAAGTCAACATCTAATCATAGAACCGATTTTCACATCTTATCAGATTTGATATGATGAGGCATTTCAGGGTTTCATGTGACACATATGCCTCAATCTCGCGCCGAAAAGGCTCAAGTCCGAAAGGGTTAATTTAAATGTACTGATGCTTCGTACCTTCCCCCCACCCTTTCCTGCTTCCAGGTATTCGTGGCAATGGCGAAGAGCGTATTCTCCGTCCCTATTTTCTTCATCGTTTTCCGTGAAACTTTGGAGGCGGCTATCATCGTTTCGGTTCTCCTAGGTCTTGCTGAGCAGATAGTTCAGGATGATCCAGGCCGAATTGGTGTAGCGACTACACAGAAGGATTCACACGGCTCTAATGGTAGCCCTCGCGTCGACGGCGAAGACGCGTTGCCTGACCTGTCAGACGAGGATGATCAAGTCCACCGTCGTCGCCTCATCCGCAAACTGAGAATTCAGGTAAATCGTCTTTATAGCCTTCAAAGTCGTTTTATCTGATGCCGTAAAGATTTTCCTTGGCGCAGGACTCGGTTTATTCCTCGCCCTCGCTATTGGTGCTGCGTATGTCTTCCTTTAACCCCGGCCAATCATGTTTTGGACTCAAATTTGGATAGGTTTATCGCCGTCTGGTTCACTCAAGCGTCCGATTTATGGTCCAAGTCTGAAGAACTATGGGAAGGTATAAAAATCACCTCTTTTTGCTGTGGTCCGTTCACTGATCGGGTTTCTCTCCAGGTATATTCGAACTTATTGCCTGCATCATGATCTTCGTCATGGGAGTCACCATGCTCAAGATGGATCGGGGTAGGAGCCCTCCTTTTATTTTTACTACTCGTGCTGATTGGCGGCCTTTAGCTAAGGCAAAATGGCGCGTCAAGCTTGAGCGCGCTTTTGAAGGAAAGCGTATGTCGTTCTTTCCTCCCGGTTGACTTGCATTCTCAAGATTCGTTCAGGAGCCGACGGAAAAACCTCGACAGGAAAATGGGCTCTCTTCATCCTTCCCCTTATTACTGTCCTTCGTGAAGGTAATTTGCTGTCCATTTTGCCCCTTCAGTTCTCTCACTAGAAGTATGCAGGTATGGAGGCAGTGGTATTCGTCGGCGGCGTTTCTCTTGGACAGCCTGCCACAGCCATCCCGCTCGCTGCAATTGTCGGTTTGATATGTGGTCTAATCTGTGGTTTCTTGATCTATTTCTTCGCCAGTCGTACCAGTAAGTATACTTTTAAAGATTGATTCTAGCATGGAGACTGACTATATCTTTAAATAGCCCTTACGATTTTCCTCATCGCTATGACCAACCTTCTCCTCCTCATCGGAGCCGGTCTTTTCTCTCGCTCAGTTGGCGCCTTCCAGGAAAATGCCTTCAACCATCTTCTCGGGGCGGATGTTGACGATGCAGGTGGAAGCGGCCCAGGATCTTATCGAGTTCAAGGAAATGTATGGCACTTGGATTGCTGCAATCCCGAAGACAACTTGAACAATAACGGCTGGTCGGTGTTTAATGCCTTGTTCGGTTGGACCAATAGCGCAACTCGTATGTTCTCCGGGTTTCTAAAATCTCGCCGTCCTTTGATTTGGGTTAATCATTCTAGTCGGTACCGTGCTGTCCTACGTATTCTATTGGTTGGCCGTTATTGTCACACTCGTGTTCCTTAAAGTCAAAGAGGTATGTTGCATTGGTACTATCGTTTTGCCGATCACGAACTGACTATACTCCGTAGGGTCGCAGCAAGTTCTTTGGATACGAATCGGCCACGGGTGCTCGTCGCCGACTCAGGCGAGAAGAGAAACTGGCCGCAGGAGCACACGCCAGTGAAACGTCTGACAGCAAAGAAGTCAGGGCTGAGAAGGACGGGCAGGTCCTTCCCAAATAAATCAGTTCTTCTACGAAGTAGTACATGCAATTTCTTTTCTTAGTTAACGGTTTTTTTATTGAAGTAATGAAAATGTGATGACCCGAGTTTTCGTAAAGGCACCACGAGTTCTTTATGCGCGTATGGCTAGACTACCTTCGGCTAAGAACTGGTCCGATTGGTTATGAATTCGGCAGGACCTGCGAAAGGTGAGTCCGTCCTTGACTTAGATTTCTCGTCGTCCTCAACGTCGAAAAAAAGTGCTAAATTGAGATAATCAAAAGAGTTTTTTTTCGACCTTAACAATACTGAGAGTTGACTGAGAGCAACAATTTTTTTGATAGCATGAGAGAAATCTATGGTCCTCGGACGCAATGCCCTACATTATGCTGTCGCTGCCAAGTCCGAGTCCGTAAAACGGATCCTGGAGATAACGGGCTCATTCTGATGATGGAAAAGACAAAGTAGACAATGTGGAGCCGCAGGAGCACGAGTAGCCTCAGGACTAGATACTGACTTAGAATTTTCTCATGGTACCGGAAAAAAAAATGTTGCTTTCAATGTTCGTAAACCCGAAAAATACTCACTTTTTTCCCATATCAATTTGGGCACCTTTATTCGACGTTGAGGAGCGTTGAGTTGGCGTTGAGGACGACGAAGAACAAAGTGCAGACTAACCTTTGGCAGGTCCTGCCACCAGCCGCTTCCAGCCGCTTCGCGCAAGTGATAAACATGGCCACGTGGCGATTCATGTCTGGTTACGACTCCGAGCCAGGACCGGCCTAGCGTATGGCAACAAACAAAAAAATTCACGAATCGACCAAGATCAAGACTTTCCGAACGCCTGAGAATTTCCAATGTGGACTTCATGATTTTTGCCCAACTTTTGCCTCGACTAATCCGAAATCTATTTATAGCTTCTGCCAAGAGTGTGCCCTTAGTTGCCCTTAGGCACAACCGAGGCAGGCACCGCTGGCTCTGTTTCGGCTTATCAGATGAGATTGGAATGATATCTGAAAATAGGTGCATTTAGAATGGTACCAGGACCAAAAAACGGTAAGATTGGCCGCAGGTACCTCCAGGGAGAAACTACTGTAAGCGAGCGATACCATCCCACATAGAGCATTGTTAGAATTTTAGGACATGTCAAGGTGGAGCGTCAAGGGGAACTTCTTGTATTCACGTATCGCCGCAAGAAACCAAACAGAAGCAGTTGCCCTGATGGGCAAAAGCGCCGATAGGATGAGAAACCCTCAGCCATACGGACGGAACAAACCTGGAACAACTCAAATGTCGATTTGGGAAGCAGAGTCTCGCGAGGTTCGACAGCGTGAGGGTACCTTGGAAAAACTAGTGGTCCACCTGCGCTTCCACCTTCTGAATCGTTCGGTCCCAGCTGCTTTCGCGTTCTCTATACTCCGTCGCGGACCTCATTGCAATGGCCATGGGAATCGAGACGTAGTCGAGCGAAATGACCCAGGGGTGTTTCAGGTCATGTTCGTGGTTTTCCCGCAGATCCTTGAGTCTTGACTGCTCCCAGATGTTCGTATATGTCATTATTTGCCACCGCGATCAGGAAGTGAGTGTCCCTAGCGGAAATCATTGTGGGGCCATCACCTAAAACAAATGAATGAATGTCAGATGACGCCACGCGATATGTTTACAATGGAAAACTTGCCATGCTGTATACACTTAAGTTTCTGGCAGCGGGGTCGATGAGAAACCCAGGCTTGCTTCTGGTATTCTTTAGAACAATAGAAAGAGGCCTAGCACCCTTGGCAACGCTTTACTGCCCTCTTTGAATTGTCTTTGAAAGATTGATTCCATCAGGCGGAGACTGCAAGGGAGCGGGTTGATTACTTCATTAGGACGGCCGAGGATCTTGAGACGTACGTCCGGGTCTGCACACTTGTCGAGTTCCTCATCGACCATCGCACTTCTGATGGCCCATAGACTGTCCACCGCCTCCTTCAACGCAAATCATGCATCTATGATAGCCTCGGGGCCTATCCTTCCAGGCCGAGCGCTATACCCGCTAGGTCCTGTGAACTTCCCATTGATCAATTGATCAATTGATCACTCGGGCTCAAAACGAAACCTTAGACGACATTGACAGATGTTTTCAGGCTCTTTGCGCTGGGCCAGCCACGACCTCCCGATAGAAACTCTCGACCCAAGAGTGTAAGCTGGTCCTCGGCATTTCATCGTTCATTTAAGTATACGAGATCTGGACGTCTTTGGTCAGCAAGAGCCTTTGATAGAAAGAACGCGCTAACAACAGCTGATTGGAATATACCTTGTTATGCTTAGTAACAACTCGTTGTATGTCGAAGAGACGGACACCGCTGAAGATATTCAAAAGTGACAAACAATCATGTCTTGCACTACTTTCTCCGTTCACCTCTGCATGCCCTCTGGTTCGAAAACCCCATTTCGTATCCAGGTTTCGACGGAGTTGTTTATCATATCAAGAAATGCAAGAGAGATCATAGCATGTACCGTAGATGCTGCAGGCTATTGAGAGAAGCAGCGACTTTGTCAGGAGACGTCGCATACAGGCTGCGGTAACGGCGCTGACGGTGTCATCATCGTGCAGGTTGCCAGTTCAGTACAGAAGGCCCATTAAGATAAACATAATAGTCTCCTGCCGGGGAGACCCCGTAACAGATGCCATAAGAGACACCCAAATCTTCATCAAGCATGATGTGAAGTCGGGAGATTTTATCACAGATAGAACCTGAGGTGTTTGGAGCCCTTTGACTCTTTTCAGTACGTAGTCGGTGTGAGTCGATCATGATTCCAACGTAGTCGTGAAGGATGAAGGACGCGTCGTTCGGAGCCTCGACGACGCAAGTCTGAAGAAATGGGATGATCCAGCAGGATAAGTCCGGCCAAAATATTGTTACCAGACCAACGTTACGAGGATTGTCGAGAGCATGGTGGGCAAAAGCGTAAGCGATGTGGGGAGAAGGGGGAGAAGTCTAAGACCTAAGGAAGCTAGCTTCGAAATCGCACGTGACACACGCCACAGACGCGCCAGGACGCGCGTCGCGTCAATATTACCTTGCAGGATCAGAACACACAGAAAAATAGGACATCTAATTACCCAAAGAGTCAAGACATACTCAGACTCACACAAGATAGAAGGTCTCTAAAGTCATGTCATTTACATATAGCCAGACAACAAACGAGAAGAAAATTGATGACCTAGAAATTATCCGCAAATGCAAGAGCTGAGGCCCTTTCAGATCGAGGCTTGATGCAATACTTGAACGGTTTTGGATGGCTTAAAAACCAGGCATGAATACGTCTTCCGCACGTGTAGGGGAAAACGACAAACCTGACGATACCTGACGTGCTTTCATATACAGGCACAATAGGCACACCATTTTCCACGGCGTTTGTGATATCAAAAACCGCGAGAGACATTGCGAAACATATGAACAGAGAAGCTTCAGCCAAATGAGATCCTGCACAGTATCGTCGTCCATAACCGAAGCACGCATGCCGGGGGTCGCGCTGCACCTCTTTCCCAGGTGAGGCTATAAATCGAGAGGGATCAAAAGCGAATGGGTCGGGATAAACTTCGGGGTCATGCAGTATTTGCCTGACAACAATGATCAGGGTCAGAGGAGGGCCGTTCGTGCGGACAACAGGGAAGACTTACCAAAGGTTCGTAATGATTATTGAGCCTTTGGGAACAAAGTACCCACCTACAACGCCATCTTCCGTGGCTGTATGTGGAAAACCTTTTATCCCCGTGTTAGTAAATGCCTGGATGGAGAACACGATGGGATGTCATACCAATAGGTGCGACGTTGTTCCATCTCAAAACCTCCGAGACGATAGCGTTGATATACGGTAGATTTTCGCGATCCGCAAAGCCTGGGAGCCTATCACTCCCAACAACCTCGTCAATTTCTGCCTGCGCCTGTTTCTGTACATCTTACCAAGACTTCGATGATAAGCCAAGTTTGGGTAGGATGACCACACGCACCAGGGTAGAGAATCATGGCCAGATAGAAGGCGTATTGCGCTGATACTGTAGTACCCGACCCGGCTAAATACATCATTCATAAGTTATATCTGTGGGAGAAACTGCTCAAAAGAAGATTTGAAAGCATACCTCCGTACAGGGAAGCGGCCGTGTGTTTAATATCAAGAAGTTCGCTAGGTGATAAATCTTCTTCATCCGTGAGAGCCGAGGATAAGAATGAGGGAGGGGCGACGCCAGCATCCTGTCAGCACCTGCTTCAGCCCTGACTAACAATCAACAAGAATGATCATACCATTTGCTCCTTCGTAAAAGCAAAAGGGACCTCAACAACATCATCAAATACTTTGGCCCACTTCTTTGCTAGACGTTTGAATCCGGCTCCTGGCCAGTTCTCCGGGAGGTGGCGGAGGGCAGGGAAGCTGTCGACCAAGAAGGCGCCTGGGTTAAATTCAGTAAGTGCCGGAGGTTCGACGACCACACCAGCAACTCGCCTGGTATAGTAGCGATACCAAAGTTCGTGTTTGAGGATTCGATAAGCTCCACGAAGGGGTCATTCTCCTCTCGTACATCGATGCCATACGTGACCTTCAATATGATAGATCCGGAAGTTCTGCGACCTGCATGATCACAACCGTACAAAGAAGTTTCAAGCAGAACTTACTTGCGCAGACTCTCATCCAACTTCTCAGGATCGGCCAGAACGCGTTTTAAATGTCGCCGTGTCTCGTGTTCTTCCACAGGAAGATACTTCTGAATTGAACTGATCGTACCCATCATCTTCGAGATGAGCTTCCGGCAATTGCGAAAACGCGAGTTATACCGAATAAGAACGATTGTGTTTGCATATCCAACGAGTTCACCAGCCATCTCTAGTCTCGGTCTGTCAGAATAGATGGCGCCTTTTTTGTCAAGTTCGGCAAGGATTTTGGCGTTGTTGACAATGATCATACGCTTCCCCATGAGATTCACAGAACATATGGGGCCTGGTGAGGAGATAAGAGGAAGTTAGAAAAAAGAAGAACAGAATGGTCAAGTGGACGAACCATACTTCCTTCCCCATTCAGCGTAAGTCATCCAGTCGCTGTGCTTTGGCATGTCAAAGATATTCTGTAGAGCATGAATCTTCGTGGCAACTTTCTCAGACAAGTCCTTACCCCAATCACAGGCCAGCCCTTGGGTCCAGGCGGTAACATGTTGGATTTGCGACTGCGAAAAAATGCCAGCGCTACCAGCAAGAAAGCGCAGCCATAGAGTAAAGCAGCTGTGAGCGCCATAGAGAGGGGGCTAATTGAGAATCAACTTTTTATTGAGTTCAACGCGTGTTTAAATGCCCTGCCGAGACCTGCGGGCTCCTCTAGGTAAATGCCGCAACCAATCAGGTCGCGAAAGAACGATCTATGATGTATGGGCATTTATACATGTTTCATATTGCCGAAGCCGCCTTCGCAGAATTCTCGCGCTGGCTGTCAAGGAATGCAAATACATATTGTCACAGTTTCACGTATAAGTCTACTGGGCGACGAAAACCTATGCATGGCTCGTCAGACACCGGAAACAGAACTGTGCTGCTACGGAACGCACCTCCTTCACCGGTCAAGCCAAAATGCCGTGCAGGACCGAAGCCTATGCGGGACAAGAGCTGCTCAAAATCCTCGGGTCGTATTTTCAGTGTAGCCGCTCTGTCCCTCAAACTCTTGTCCAGTCTTTTCGCCTTCTTGTATGAGTCCCACGATTGGGGTTCGAGGACAAGGGTCCCTCCCGGCCGAAGAAAGGTATGTGCTCGATGGAAAAAGCGCTGAAGTCCTTCATCGCCTTGATTTAGATGGATCCATTTCGATATTGAAAACCTGGGAGAAGGATAAGACGAGCACAGGAGGGCGCTGAACGTTACACACGCTATTATGATATCGTATGGCTCAGAATCCTCCGGAATCTGGTTGTTGACCCAATCCGAGGCGCGGAACGAAACATTGTGCGGAAAGACATGCTTGCCGCGATTGCGGTTGGGCGGTATCGGCAAAGATCCGAACATATGCTCAAATGATAGAGGAAAGTAATCCGGCAGTACTTCCTGTGCTGAGCCGTCCGTTTCGGGTGCTGAAGGGGATTGGGTAGACCAGACGACGGTCCGTCTCCTCCACGCCGCCCGGACCAAAGATTCGTCTATGTCAACGCCGACGACCTTATGAGCTCCCCAGGACTGAGCTATCTTCGTCAGTTCAGCCGTAAGCGACACTTTCAGTATAACGCGACTCACCGATTTCGCAAGTAACATAACCCTCATTGCATCCAACATCTAACACTCGCTTTCCAACAAAGATATCCTCAGGCAGCAGGGTCAGTCGTGGATCGTTCACAAAGGGTCGTTTAGAATAGTAGCTAAACAATTTCAGTGAGCGAGCACTGAAGACGACGAAGATGGACGAACCCATGATAGTTCCCATGAATCGGAACGTTCGAGTCCATTGCGTGTTGCCTTGAGATTGTATCTTGTTTTGTCGTAGACGTCGACGTTGGTAATTATTACTGCCTAGTAGGTGAGACGTCGGCAGAATAAAATGGAAATGGTGGTTGGGGAGGAAGAGGTACACAGCCACGCGTTAGGTTGTAGATCGTTGTGGGTCCGTGTTCCCGAACTTATTCTATTACCTGACGCGTACGCATAACAACTATAACCAGGTGTCGTCAACCTACAAAGAAATGCAAAGACAAAATGTAGTCTTGCGAGGGAGTCGCACGCGATTCTCTTAGAAATCTTGCGCTTGCTCATGAGTTGCCCATGAGAAAGATTGCAGTCCGATAGTTCATTCTCTGGTTGCATTAAGACATATACTGAAGTTGTAATTGAGAGCGAGCATCATCCGTCTGGTGGAGGATCTCAAGAGGAATGGGCATGCTTTCCGAAGAGCCATGATATTATGCTACATTGATTGGCTATTGTCAAGAGATGTTCGCAAAAGATGTCCAGGTGTCGATGTATATAACACTACGCGAGCAAGAAAATCTTAAACCCTGCAACGAAATCTATGCGGTGCTCAAGTCAAGTTTGAATAAACAGTATAACAAAGTCGGGTTGTTACAAACGGGGCAGCTGGACGTCGAAATAACCGCGTGTACGATACAACTGACCACGAGCCGTCAGTAGATATCCAGTAGACAAGAAATAAATGCTTACCTATAGCAAAAGATGTGGCCACACATGGTGGCAGTGACATCTCGGCATGGGTTTATCCCGCACAGACGGCAATGCAGGCGCACGCACGAGGACGTGCTCTCCCTTTCGCCACTAACGGACGACGCTGAACTGTCTGGAAGGGAAAACGATCCGCTCGGACCACCGCTGTTGTTCGAGCCTGAACCAGGAGCAGTTGAAGCGGGCGACACTGGCGTACGACCACCGGACGAATTTGACTTCGAGCCCAAGCTCTTGTGGTCAGATACCATTTTGAAGGGCGAGAAAATCAGTGCCGCGGGAGATCGTTCATTCTTTGCAGAAACTGTTGAAGGCGTTGACACCACTGGAGACATGGTGGGGACTTGCGCAAGACCAGCTGGAGATGTGACGTCTGGCGAACTGGGTAATATTGTCAGCATCTGAGGACATCAACGCATAATATTAGTACCTGTAGCCGTCGTCAGCAAATGGAGTGAGCCACTCTTCAGATGCTGGAATGTCTCCGAACGGATCGTACTTTGGAGTTTGCGACCGCTTCATAATGTATCATAAATTAAACAGTGGTATGTGGGAAGCTAAATTTACGTACCGAGGCCGAACAGGACAGACCGGATGTCTGAAGGTGGGGGAGGTCAGGCACACGATCGACGTGGATATGGGGCAACAGAGGTTCGTGTACGTCGTCGACAAGTTTTTGAACCATCAGAGCTGCCGAAGACGACGCGAGGATGTCGTCCTCGTCTTCTGCTTCGCAAATTGGCTAATCCAAGGATCAGCAATGGTACTCTCATTCAATAGGACTATCCATACCGAAACCGTCCCTTGAACAGGACTCCACAGAGGTGAAGTATATTTAAGGAGATCGTTGTTGTTGTTGATCTAGAATGCTGTAAGTTCGGAAAAATATCGCTAGTAATGTAAACCCACATTGAAGACAGGACTTAGAGGTGATTTTACGGACATGAGAGCCGAGCGATAGGGCACTGTGAGAGTTTGGTCGGAACGAGAGGGCCCTGGAGAGTTCGACGCAGTAACAGTCTAGATAATATAATATAATATATATTTAGTCGATCATAATGAGGCTGTCATGAGGGACCCACACCAACCATTCTCGGCACCATTGGTCCCATTAGCGCTGGTGAGAATATGCCATGAGGAGGCGGCATGGGCAACGTCAGTGCCGGGGACACAGGGGAGTGTGTAGCGACGTGCTAAAGTTCAGATGAATCGACCTGCTGGACCGAAAAATAAACAGGGCTTACAGTGGCATATGCATTCTCACTAGCAAAACCAGTCTTGCACCGCAGGCATTTCGGATGTTGAAGAGAATTGGCGTAATGGTTCTGGAGCGCTTCGACATCAAAAAATTGCCGGTCGCATTCGACACAGTGCGCGTCTGAATGGACGATGGCGCAATGCTACGTCGTTTTGGAGTGTATAAGCTTCAGATTCATCATTCAGGAACAATACCGTACCGAAGTATAGTCTGCGTCATTTGCGAAGCCTTCGTCGCACGAGTGACATTTTGGGTGCCGTGGCGATTCCTTGAAGTGTTTTGGCATTTCATGATCATACATCGTTCTGCGGCAGGTATCGCAAGTCGACCGCGGATGGTTCTCGTTGTGGTGCTGAAATCTACTGTGAAGTCGTGATAGCATTTGGAATGTCGAAACGCTTACGGAGTCGGCCAAAGCTTGGGTCCGGAACCCTCGTCCGCAAACGGAACAGTTAGGGTGGTTGGGAGAGCCACGGAAATGCTCGTCCAGTGAGACCTGCGATTTGAAGGGTCGACCACAGTCCACACAGTCGAACATTGGAGGATGTTTTGCAGCCTTGTGCTAGAAATAGATGAGAGTCAGAAACGTAGCATCGAGGCAGGGCAAGGCACGCACAGATTTCAGGGATAGTTCGTCTATAAACCGTCTGTCACACTGCTTGCAGTACGGATGAGGCAAGGATGAGGATCGCATATGATCCATAAGAGCTGCAGCTGTTATAAAAGGTCGATGGTCACAGTGAGAACAAGTGGGCATTGAGTCAAGGGGCAAGCAAGAGTGACTCAATGTAAAGGCTGTATGATTCACACCAGGCGCCTTGCGCCAATCTCATGGCCATCGCAGAAACTCGTGTTTGATGAAGTTGACCTGGAAATCTGGAAAGTGATCGGAGTAAAATAATTTCAGTCGAAGATCAAGAGGTTTTGCTCTGGGGAAGATTTCGTTCCTGTGAACCATTGCATGAACAATACCGAGTAAAGCTTAATAACAATGACGAGATCGCTGTGATTGGAGAACGTGGTCGCCGCGTGCGTGACCATAGAACCCACACCCGGTAACGCTGACATGGAATCATTGCAAGTAGACCTTTGGAAGCGCTTCCTTCAGCGGAGCCGCATATAACATACTAGTACATGTCTCCGTACGATTTCAAGGCACGAAGTTGGGACCTGAAACATGATGAAGCGATTTAGAAGCACAGAGAAAGCTTAAAAGAGAGGAAAGCAAGCTTACCTTGGTATTTCCCCTTCCAGAATCGTGGACCCCAGTCGGTTTATCTATGTCCGAGCCCGCAGGAGAACTTGGAAGCAATGAATTGGTCCTGTACTATACAACAGACGCGGCTTGATGAGAGCCGTTCAAATGATCACGGCTAATTCAAGAAGAATTTATAAGCATCCTTCCATGCTTGCTTAGCATCCTTTTCGATGACGTCCTAAGAAGAATGAGAAACGCCGTGTACCCACAAGAAAATACGTACCCCATGACATGGGATGATCCTTTGGAAGTCCCATCCATCAACAGTGTTCGCAGTCTTTTTCATGGCCCTTGAAGATGGTCTGAGCGACGTTTTTTAAACTAGTGAGATAGCTTACTCTTTATCCGTACCCATAGTCCAAGTAAATCTTGGATGCAACCAGGACTGAGGTCCTAACGATCCGATGATTGGAACTTTGCCGGAGGTGTCGCTTTTGGAGTACTATGAGTAAATATGAGAAAGGCCCGGCATTCACGATCATATATAATAGACCTGTTCAGTCCCAGGAAGGTTGAGGAGCAAGTCCGCTTGGATCATGCTTTTTGAGGGTTCATGAAGGAACGCGACATCCTTATTGATAAACCCAGAGAAATAGCTGAGAATATATCAGACTATTACTGGACGCGACAAGATTTTGCAGACCAGTGTTTAATCTGCAAGCCAGTGAGCGTTTAAAAGCGATATCGAACAAAACAGACAAACCTCATCCTCAAAGCCGTATTTTGTATCCGGAGCATCTAGCCCCCAAGCTAGTTGCGAGACTCAGCATCCACAACTACACCACGTACAAGGTCTTACCGCCATCGAATTTGAGGTCCTTGTTATCGTGCCTCTTAATGGCATCTTCAGGCGCGATTAATTTAGCACACGGATAGGCGGTTTTGAATTCAGCTAAACCTAGTCAACACGATAGATGCTGACACCGATTAGTATACTGACTCAAGAACATGTGGTGAACAGCATCTGCTCCAATGATGTACCTAGAATAAGCAGTTATTAAAGTGGGGGAAAATTTAGGATGGTATGAAAACTCACTGAACCGTTCCTAGCTCATTCAGCTTAGTCCTGGTCTCGTCGTCCAATGGCGTAGAAGCTAGGACCCAAATGCCGCCGTTCCGCAATTTGATAGCAGTCGAACGCCCACCAAATGGCATGCCCATGCGAGAAAATGGCCTTGAGAACCGCTAAATATTGTGTACTATAGGATAAAACGGAGACAAGTACTTGGAAAAGGTCCAGACATCTTTCGTAACCTGCGAGAGATGTTGAAGTCGCCCAAACGTGAAAAAAAGTCGCGGCGTACCTCTCGAATTACTAGTTCTGTCATTTAAACTTTAAATTGGATGTTGTGTGGTGGTAAGAAGGAAAGAATGGCGGATCCATCAGGATCGAAACCAGCGACTTTACCAACCTACGTCACCAAACGTCATCCCGACTTAATTCGAATCTTCCCGATTAGGAAGGGAGCCACGTGTCGCGATTTGCTTTTCCAAGTTTTCTTTTTGCCAACATTTTGCTCTCATCGACATCTCATAAGGCTAAGCGACATTGAAGCGCAAGGACTTGAAATAGGCGGTGTGACGGTCAGGGTTGCCGTCATTGGCGGGAACCCTGACATTCACTCCCTCCATAGAAAATGCCCTTCAGACTACTTAACCCTGCTTAGCACTACCGCCATCACTGTGTCCTTGGTGCCTGTATGCTCCATGTGTTCTTTGTTCTGTGGCAACTAGAGGACAACTAGAGGACAACTAGAGGAGGTTGGTAATCCATTTCAATGACATTACTATGCATCTTCACGTATGAACGAAAACAAACTTAAGGGCCCTTGTTATGTTCGTTTTTGTAATGCTTGCCCCAATGCCGTGAGTCAGGTTTCATGTGGCTGTGACGAGACCACCCTATCCTCATCCATGGACATCCCCGAAGATATATTGGAAGAAATTCTCAGCCATCTGAGCTCGGATTTCCCCTCACTGAAGGCATGCTTGCTTTCCCATTCCTCTTTCCTTCCTCCAACCCATCGACTCCTTTTCTCCAATGTGAAACTTCGCCATTGTAGGCAAAATAGCCATACAGACATCTGTCTCGATTTCCGAGAAACTCTGCTGGCTTCAAAGTACATGCAGTCGTCAATTCATACCCTCGTATTATATCACTGGTATCTGATAGAGGATATCAACTACCAGTGCATATTTCCCTCCCTATTGGAGCTCATTCCCGACCTTCGATGGGTTCACATATTTCTAGGGACGAACAAAGCAACTATATTTGGAGCCGACTTCTTCCTTCCACCCCATTCAATATCTAGTGTTCGCCATCTCATATTAGATGATATAGTCTTCGAGACGTTTGCCCAGATGCTATCCTTGTTCGCCAGTTTCAGCGACCTTGAGGTCATCTCTGTGTCCAGAATCTGCATTGATGACCCTGGTGCCACGGACCACATTCCAGTTCCATCGCATCATTGCGTTCCTTCTACTCTAGAACTGAGTATGAGTGGTGCATCCCTAGAGTGTCTGTTCTCGCCCCAATCCACAATATCCATAGCCAACCTCTATGTCCTAAGTGTCCTGGTGTTTGACCACAATATCCTCGACGTAGCATCCCTTCTCTCCCTTAGCGGTTCTTCTTTGGAAGATTTAACGTTTATACCTGCAGGGACTGGCACATATTGTATGTCGTGGTTCTGAATGTCTTGTATATGTGTTCTCATTTCTCATCGTAACAGCTCAAAATCACGTAGACCTGAGGCAGCAAGGCCGCCTTTGCAGAATATCCACTAGCCTTGAATTTGATAGTCACTCATGGACTCCAAAGGATCTGGCCGAACCTTTCCCATGGGCGCACCAATTCTTCAAGACACTTCTGGCATCGGTAGAAGATATTTTTATCGAAGTTGATTTTAGCCCATATGATGCAATTCTGTTACCTAAAAAATGGAGGGCATGACAAGAACTGGATCATATTCTTGCTAGCTATCCATGGAACTTTACAGTACGACTGGGGATATGCCTTGATTACTACTTCAGCGATCCCGAATATGATGACCACTGTTTCAGTGAGTGGCCAACCTGCAGTGATATGGAAGAGTATTTTCGAAACTTTTTGCTGGTGGATGGTATGCCCGAAATGAACAAGCTAGGGTGTTTGGATTGCGAGATTATGAGAAGTACGCTTGATGTCCGTTACGATGTTCTTCAACTAAGGCTTACATCACTCTTTAGGCAGTATAGACTTTTCTGCTTATATGGAAGAATGGTGGTAGGTAGGTAGGTAGGTAGGTAGGTAGGTAGGTAGTATTACATGGCAGTGTCCACACAGTGAACGCCGGTTCCAGACATTACATGCACAGCGGTGGTGATCCGTACTACTAGTACAAACTACAATATACATGATGATGAAGGTCTGGATTGGTGACCCGCAACATGCCTCGCAGTGGGTGAAGACATGGAGGTACAGTACTCTACTGCTATGTATGACTGTACCACTACTCATTGTAATACTAATCTACTTGTCAACTCTATGGTATGTAAAACTCTCGGGTAAAATTCTATGTAGCTTTGTGTGTTTTAGGTGTATTCTTCGTTGTGTAAATCATTGTCTAGGGACGAGAGAGAGAATAAATAAAATAGATAAAGAGAAAAAGAAAAGAAACAATGGGGGGGTCCCGGTAGCACTGTGACTAGTTGGTGAGGGCCAGCGCATCTGCGTGGCAGGTCCGAGTCCTATGCTTTTTTGTTTTTTCAACTAAATTTGATCATAAGCGCGACACAACAGTCCAAACAACCAAAGAGCTATGTCAAGCAATAAAATACATCTCTTCCTTCACAAACGCATGTTGTCATCAACTACCTGAGATCGTCCCGGCATCAATACCTGGATAGATATTGCCAAGGCGGTCCACCATGGGAAAAATAGGTGGCAATCTGGAGACAATGACAGGAATGCTTGTCAATGCCGTTTGAAAGGCAGGGTGACCGGTGCTTATACCAAGCGAGAGGTGCTTGGATATCTAAAATCCTGCTCATCGTGAATATGGTGTGTTAACATTCAATCACTCAGTGTTCGCTTGGTACGCCCTGATAAACATACGCTGAGCTACGAAATTGAACATCAGAGGAGGCCACAAACATTCAGTGCCCCAGTACCAATGTCCAGACTAGATACGCTAATGGGCTAAGCTGGTGTCAATGACTGGCACATTGTCAACTAAAAGTCCTCTGGCAATAGCTGTCCGTAATGCTCCTGATTCGGAACTAGTACAAGCAGTCCAGGTAACATTGTGAACACGCACATGTACCACAGTAAACATGGGACCGACAGTGTGCTTGAGAGATTCGGAAGCACAACTGCCGGCAATGCTACTGAAAATGGTGTCCTCAGCATCAGACTCAGAGTAAGCAAGCTATCCAAATATAAACAGGATATGAGTAATGGAAAAAGAAAATGCGGTGATACACCATCTATGCGTTCACACCTAGATTTTGCGAATTTGTAACAATACAATTGCATATCTATCCTATACTAGTGATAGTAAAAGGACTATAGCTGAGGCTTCGAGCTGATAGTTACAGCAGTATGCGACTAGTGAAGCCAGGACTTAGATGCAATACCACTAGTGGGTTAAATCTACCAGCCGGCTGTACTAGTGACTTGAATACTAGCCGGACTAATTAATATAAGGCCACTAGTAGATGAGTAATGTGACTAGCGCACCAAACAAGAAGCAGAATACACAGATCTCGTGAAGTTCAGTCACTAGCAGACCGATCGGGGCAGAAACACCTAAGTCAGGTTAACTAGTCATGCAGCAATCTCGAAGCAGGACTTAGAAATGAATTAGCAATGGATTAACGTTATGCCCAGATCCAACTAGTGCGATCAGATCTATTACGATCAGCATTAGTATAGCCCGGCTGCGCTTTCGATCATGGCTGACTACGGTTGCGAGCACGAGGATGTGGCTAGTCATTCATCTCCGGCACTAGTGGCACGTTGCTGGGTCGAGAACGCGAGATTAAACTGCTAGCTGAGCTCCGTGGCTCACTAGTTGTCCAATAGCAATTTCTAGACTGACTATTGCATGTCTATGCGTGATATTCTGGGCCTAGCCAAGAAATCAGTACTGAAAATACCCCACTAGTGTAGCTGTTTGTGTCGCTTTGTACCTTTCTTTACAGTATATAAGTAGTAGAATAGCCACTCACATGGGAGGAAGCCATCCCTGCGATTGTGAGTGACTAGCAAGAGTCTAGTGCCCCCAATTAAAGGCTTTTGTGCTTAACCTTGACGAAGCGGCTACTAGTCGCTAAGTTACCTATAGAATTGAGTGAATTGAAGTCCCTTTTGAGCAATACTATTGTGTCCTGCAAAGGCCAAGAGTGTTTCGAAGTAATTCTTGCAATTTCTCGAAGTTAAAGTATTATTCTTAGGCCAAGAGTGCCACTAGTAAGCCAAGAGTGCGAACTAGGCAAGTGCAGATCACTTGTAGGAAGTAGTACAGGGCCAAGAGAGCCATTATTTTGACACCCCAGAATTAGGCAATGATACATTAAAACCTATGATTACAGGGCAACTGTATTGTAATAAGATGCTGTAATTGTAGGTCGTAGTAATCTATTATAAACCTTTGGCCACAGGAGCTTTTTGGTACAATTTTTAATAGGCCTGGACCCATGCTTGATTGCATAATGCCGTATACGTTGAGCTCGCTGCCTGGCACAGTGAGCGCACTGTCAACCATAGATCAGGCTGGGTATGCCTGTGCGCTGATTACTGCTTTTGCACTTCAGATCTGTTGGGGGATCTAAAGCCAGCTTTGATTTAATTTCGCTCGTTTTGACCATGTGTAGTTGCCATGGCTGAGCGCTTCTTTTGGGATCCGCTTCTCAGACATGCGACTGGTAGATTTTCCGTTCTAGTGACATCCTTTCCTTGGATATGTTTTCCTGTGAACCTCGACTTTGGCAAATTTTATGTTCCTATGTTTTTGACCTCAGAAAATGTTGAATTGGTTGGGACAGTACCGCAATCTGTATTTATTTAATGTTGTAAGAAAGAGACATTTACAGTCTATCCAACCAATAAAATAACTGCACAACTAGCTCCAAAGACTCACCGGCACCCCCAACCATCCGCTGCTCTTTGGAATGGCAGCCTCTCATAAGCGGCGGTGCATCTCCTGTAGGATTCCATATCACGACAGGCATCTATGATTACCTGCATGGTTTCCTTTACGCCACCATACATCAGCCTGTCCGAGAGGAGAGAACAGCAATGGATGGGCATCGTAATAGGGATAGCCTGGAGAGACATTGGTGAGTACCTTCCTCAGCACCTTTGGAAAGGGTACGCATGAGATTGCAGAAATACAGCTAGCGGTGAGCCTGGAATGAGAGGTAGAAGCGGTGGTGGGAGACGATTCCAACAGCAAGCAGGGTCTCAGGAAGCAAAGTGTTTGAGGAATGTCATCGTCGTGTCGAGAGGGTTAGGAAATTGAAGTCTGCACACAACGCCGGTCCTGCTGGTTATGGTTGGACGGGGAAAACTTGATAATAGGTGAGACGCTGGTAGGAGCGGATAGACGAGACCATAGCACGGGGAAGACATGATAGCTAGAAATATTAGACATTTGACTGTAGGCAACAGTGTGAGTTTAACAGCTGGGACTGCAGCATAGGATGTCGAACTCACCAGTCGAGTTGGACTGGCTGAATGTGAGCTGGCACTGGCAATGCCATAATTATGATAGCATAGCATGGATGCTGTGCTTAGAGAGCACAGAAAACGTGAAAGGAAGGCTAGCGAAAAACTGCAGGATTTGGAAGGGGCCCGATTGGCCATGGTCATCGTCAACAGTACGGTTCACGGCGACGACGAACGGGCCTTGATCAATGTTCGGGAGATGCCGGGTTTCCTTTTTAAGGCTCAGAACCATCGGAACGGAAAGACCAAATGTCTTCCGCCATGCGTACTATATACTTGGAGATTTTACAGACCATCGGGATCTATCTTGGTATATTGCTTGTAGTTCCATGCAAAATATTACCCCTGAATTACAAGTTCAGAGTTTCGGTCCGACAACTAAATCCAAAATCCAAACCCGTTGAACTTCTGTGTTAACGCCAGACCACTCTTGCACAACTCTGTAAACTTTGGTGAACCAAAAATATGTAGGATAAGATAATTAAGATACTGTGTAATCAAATCATCAACCAAAGACCTCTACAGACGTTGATAAGTAGGTAGCACAGGAGAAATTGTCACCGTTTGAAATTTTGGAGATGCATCTTGATTGTGTTTTTGTGCGCATCAAGAATAGTTGTCACTACAGTACACCTTAAGCAGATATGGTCCAATTTTCAGTACTTCAGTGCATATACATATGATACACATATTCTCTATAGTACATGTACGTGAAAGCCGAACGAATGGGTAAGGGATAAGGTAGGCAATCGTCCTGACAATACTTGCTACATACATGTATCCACAATGATAATAGAGTGGTACTGGATGCGGAAATAGAAACAGAATGAAATCAAGGGTCATCGAGTACAAGGGGTGAGCAGTGGAAGAGCAGGTGGGCACATCATGATTCCGTTGATGATCATTAATAGAGCGGTGAGAGAAAGAGATATCGGTAAGCGCTTGAGGTCTAGCATAAAACATTAGTTGCTAGTGTTACGATTTTTCCATTTATCTTATCTTATCTCTCGAGCGCCTATCTAATCATACCTTATCTTCGGCGCTCATCGCTTATCTACCGGACAACCGGACCGCGGCTGCGTCATAGCCTACGTCATCGACACGACTCTAACGAATGACTATCGGACCTTTGCTACGGCTCGCGACCATCGCTCCCCTAGCACGACTTCTATTACGTTTGACGAACCATTACCTTGCGGTAACCACGGACATTGACCTATTCTTAGTATATGACGTTTAGTATATAAGTAGTATAGTTCTCGACTGTATATCCTTAGTCTCGAACTAAAGTTTATCTACACTTTGCCAATACCGCGATTAGCACCAATTGACTAAGCGCTAATACGAGTGATTGACCGAACGCGAGTCAGCTCTATTACGCCTTACGTTAATAAGGTCACGTGTCAGGCAGAGCCTAACAATTAGTTCGAGACTTCCTCTCCTCTTCCTCCGTATCCACTACGACCAAGAGGACCCCACTCTATGAACGAAGATCAGTACACTGTCGCCGTCACCACAGCAGTAGGAGGAGCCCTCTTACTTTCTCTCTTCGTAGGGCTACTAGCCCTAGCCTACGAAGACAACCTTCGCCGATTCCTGGGCGCCAGACGACACCGCGCCCCACAGCAATACCCTTTCCTCCCTGAAGGCTATGTCCCACCATACGTCGCCAGATGGGCACCAGACCCCGACGCCCCGCAACAGATACGCCGCACCACGGGATTTGAGCCCGGACGAGAACACGCCCGTCGATGCTCGATCCACCCTCCCGCCTCCCCCCCTCCCTCCTCGCCCGAGTTCCCTCCGAATAGGGAGGCACCGAGGCAACAGATCCCCAGAAGTCCAACACCTGGTCCCAGCGGCAGCCAGGATGCTCGCCCAACCTCCGCCGAGGAGCACGGCGCCTTTCTACGGGAATTCGTACGAATTCCAGAACCCGCCCCACCCTACGAACAGCTCTATGAGCCGCTCCCGAGACCAGGTGAGCGCCCCTTTCCCCGTCGCCCCGAGCGGATACTCGTGGCAGCAGCACCACGTCCCCGGGTATCAGATGCCCGTCCTCGTCTCCAACATGGAGATCCCTTTCCCGTCCGGGCCTACGTCCCGCCCCACCTACGACACCCCCGTCCCTCCGTCCCAACGGGTCGGTTCCCGCCAGACGACTCATCCAGCGACGCCGGTTCCCTGGACGGACTCGCCGAGCTCTTCGAGCAGCGAGACCGAGACGATCAGGTCGCCCTCGCCCGGGAGCGAGAGCAGCCACTATCAGACTCCTCGACTGCTGTCGAGGTCCCTATCTCCAATCTCCCCGAACCTCGCAACAGAAACGATCCCCTCAACGAGTTCGGAGGAGACTACGACTGGCCCAGCCTGGCCGACATTGACCAAGAACTACTCGGTCCCGAACGATCCGCGGCGTGGGAGATACGACGACGAGATGTCAAACTCCGCGCCAACCCCCAGCTCATACCCCGACCCACGATGGATCGATACCTCGCCTGCCAGCGAAACCATCGTGTGGCCCAAGAGCCACTCTCCCCTGAGGCCTTTGAGGCCCGCATTCTCGCCAACAGAGAACGCACGATACACACGCCCGAAGCCGGTCACCGCGTCCATGGCCTACGGCCAAGAACCGTCGAGGAGCAACTTGCCCTCGCAATCACCCTCCTCCCGCTCGCTAGGCAGCTGGGAGACCGACCCGACCTGGACAGTCCCCACCAGGTTTGACGACGAGTCAGGTGGAATGTTCGGTACATATTCCACTGACCAACAAGGCCGAGGAGCCTTCCTTCCCTCACCTCCCCGACTCCCCGACTCGCCCCCACGCAACGCCTTCGGCCGGCCAATGGCTCCCAGAGCACCCGGCAACCCTTGGTATCCCGCAACCTATCGCGGACCCAAAACGACGTTCCTCCTGGCGGGGGGAGACGCCGAAAACGATGTCCCTATCGACGTTGAAGAAGGAGGTTCCAACCAACGTCAACGACCAGGCTCCGCCGAGAGGAAAAGGGCGGAAGCAGTGCTCAAATCCACCGAGAAGAGGATGCGAGCGAGGCAGCTACGAAGGGAGTACGAGGCTGCCCAAGACGAAGCAATCGGCTTCGACAAAACTTGGGGCTTCCACGTTCCACCACCTCCCGACGACGACGAAGACCCCGACGACCCCCACGGGAAGAAACCCGCCAGAGGACGACCCTTCGTCCCCAATCCGCAACGCCCGCTCCACGAACGGAGCGACCGCTACTCCGTCCCGCGACCTCCCCCTGGCAAAGGGAGGAAATTCCCTCAGCCACAACCGGTCGGCACGGCCCCACCAGATGCCGCCTACCTCGGGATCAAACCCATAATGATCCAGACCCCCAAGTCGTTCAAGGGGGCGCACGATGATATCGAACGATTCATAGGCGACTGTCTCGCCTACTTCGAGGCCTTTGCCTCGTACTTCCTCCACGACTCGCAGTTCGTGACGTTCGCCGCCTCCCTCTTCGACGGCGCGGCCAAGGACTGGTGGGTATACAAGCGCCCCGAGTTCTGGGCCGCCAATACCTATCCCGCGCGATTTCGGTACCCAACTTGGGCCGAATTCGTCGCCCTTATAGAAGAACGCTTCCGAGACCCAGCGTCGGAAGCCATCCACGAACGAAAGATGTTCGAGCTGCAGATGGGCAAACTCCCCGCCACGCAGTACTTCTACGAGTTAGAGAGAGAGGCCAAGTTGGCCAACAGACGCAACGACGAGACCGAACGCGGAGTACTCGTCAAGGCTGTACGCATCGGACTTCCCGATTCGTATACAAAGATCATCGCGGATTTCGGGCGCGACATTCCCGAAACGTACCCCGAGTGGAAGGCGCGCGCCTGTGCCATGTACGACGAGAGGCAGAAGAAGTGGGCCTTCGACCAAGGCGCCGGGATCAGTCGCGACCAGCGACCTCCCCAGAAGAGTGGCACTACCGCCCCAGCAGCTACGCAAAAGCAGCAGGGGGCGCGACAAGTTTGTCGACGGGCAAACCGTCGAGCAGTGGAGCCGGCCGTGATTCGCACGGCAAGTGGACGATGCACGGAGGCCAAGGGATCCCGATGGAGATCGGCGAGATGAGGGCAAAAGGATTGTGCTTCAGATGCGGTAAGCACGGACACTTAGGTCGGGACTGCCCCGACAAGAAGACTCACCGAGATATCCGGTCGCTACAAGTTAGTGAGCCGGTGACGGAGAGCAAAGTCGAGGAGGTGAAGGAGGAGGTAAAAGCAGCGGCGGTCTAGGGTCCGATTCCCCTAGAACCGCCAAGGACTTACATACTGGTGCGCGCTCGTGTTCCGCTGGACGGTCTCATTCTTCTTTCGTAGGTACTCCATTCAATCCTACTTGTATTTCAACGCATTCGAATATACCCGATACGATTTTCCCCGCTTTTAACGTCTCTCGCACGACTAGCACCCCAGTTTTAGAATCACCCAACCGATACGCCTTACTACAGGTAGAAGGCAACGACACTGACGACAACGACAACGACGACTTGGCCTCAATCGCCTCTCCAAACGAGGACGGGGACGTGGCCACAAAACCCCACGACGCCTCCGACATTGAGGCTAACCACCGCTCGAGTAGCCCACGCGCCGAAAGGCAACAGGCAAAAGAGTCAGGCGATAAGCTGCCCACCATAGTAGCACCCATCGACAATGCGAGCTTGCCCCGCATGACGGATGGGCCGATAGGACGACCGTCGAACGCGATTGAAGGGAGAATTCCCTTGTCGCGGGATGCCAAGAAGACACGATCCGAAACTCCGATGAGTGCGAGGGCTGTTGTTCGCCCCGGGATGGGGAATAAAAAGGCAGGCAGCTGTTAAGACTGACGAATCAGGGGCCGAAACTGGTAATCCCACGTTCGCGGTTCAAGCTCGCCCCTCCGTTCCCGATCGATCCTTCGACATAGGGGACGGTCGTCTGATACACTCTGACCGGGACCGTAGCATCCCGCCCCTGAAGGAACAGGGAAGGGCGAAGGTGCCTTCATTGCCGCAGGAGGAAGCTGCTAGCGCCCAGGCGGTAAAAAGGGGGCCCCAGGTAACTATCATCGAAGTTCCCGACGAAGAAGACGATACGGCGTTCCAGATCTGGCTCGCCAAAGAAAGCGCCCCGACTATCGTCAAAGCGCAGACGACACCGACAACGGAATCCCGAGCCCCTCCCACAGATGAGGGTCGGTGGTTCAAGCCTTTCGAGGTAGACTGGACACTCCGTGCCATCCGCGAAGCTCGAACCGACAACGCCGCCCGTGCTGCACTCTTCGTGTGGACACACAAAGACCGCACCCCCGAACTCACCCCCGAACTCCTCGCCGCTCTACGCCTCGGAGGAGAGACAGCCCGGGAGCAGCTTTACCAGCTCCGTGAACCGCCTCTCTACATCCGGAGGGCACGATCCAGCGAAAGGGACTTCATGATCGACGTCCAGCTAAACCCTTGCACAGGGACGAAAACTCTCCTAACGAGAGGGTTGTTGGACAGCGGCTGTACTTCCAGCGCCATCAACCGACGATACGTCAAGGAACACCAACTTGACACCCGGAAGGTAGCAACGCCAGTACGCATCTACAATGCCGATGGAACCCGCAATGCGGCGGGTGACATCACCGAGTATGTGGAGTGCCGCATGAAGATTGGTGATCACAGCGAACGCATCGACTTCGCGGTCACAGACTTGGGGTCCAGAGATCTGTACCTCGGACACGACTGGTTGAAACGTCACAACCCGACGGTCAACTGGAAGACGGGAACAATTCTGTTCGGACGTTGCCAATGCGTCAAGAATCCATTCCCTCTCCCCGACGCAGATCCCGACGACCCCTGGGATGAACTCGAAGACGGCGATCGTATCCTCGCTGTCAACATGGAAGAAGAACTCGAGATCCGCGCTGTTCATCACGCCAACGATCTCGCCACCACCGCTAACGTAGAAAAACCCCAACAGACCTTCGAGGAGATGGTACCGCCCGACTACCGCTCCTTCCGCGACTTGTTCTCGAAGGAGAACTTCGACGAACTTCCTGAACGGAAGCCATGGGACCACGCTATCGAGTTGATCCCGAATGCCAAGTCAACGCTCGACTGCAAGGTTTATCCCTTGAACCGAAACGAACAGGAACAGCTCGACAAGTTCCTCGACGAGAACCTGGAGTCTGGTCGCATACGCGATTCCAAATCCCCCTTCGCCTCGCTGTTCTTCTTCGTCAAAAAGAAGGACGGTTCTTTGCGTCCAGTTCAGGATTATCGCAAGCTGAACGAGATGACGATCAAGAACCGATACCCGCTCCCGCTTATATCGGAGCTCATCGACAAGCTCCAAGGGGCCAAGTACTTCTCGAAGCTCGACGTTCGTTGGGGATACAACAACATCAGGATCAAGGAGGGTGACGAGGAGAAAGCCGCCTTCCGAACGAACCGAGGCCTGTTCGAGCCCACCGTAATGTTCTTCGGACTTACCAACTCGCCTGCAACCTTCCAATGGATGATGAACGACATCTTCAAGGATCTCATCTCCAAAGGAAAGGTCACGATATACCTCGACGACATCCTGATCTTTACCAAGGATCTAGACGAACACCGACGCATCGTACGACGAGTACTTCAGCGCCTGCGCGAGAACAAGCTGTTCCTCAAAGCAGAGAAGTGCGAATTCGAGGTCCTCGAGACAGAGTACCTCGGCGTTATCATCAGCGAAGGGTCAGTACGCATGGACCCCGTCAAACTCGCCGGCATAGCAGAATGGCCGACACCGACAAAGAAGAAGGAACTTCAATCCTTCCTCGGTTTCACCAACTTCTATCGCAAGTTCATCAAGAACTATTCGAAGGTGGTACGCGCGTTGACCCAACTCACGGGTAAAGCAGAATGGACATGGGGCAAAGCGCAGAACCAGGCGTTCCAACAGTTGAAGAAGCAAATGGCTGAGGACATCATCCTCGCCATTCCGAACAAAGACGGACGCTTCAGGGTAGAAGCAGATGCGAGCAACGGAGCCATAGGCGCGGTACTCAGTCAGGAGCAGGATGGCAAATGGAGGCCGGTAGCCTTCATGTCCAAAGCGCTAACGCAGACCGAGCGCAACTACGAGATCTACGACAAGGAGTTGCTAGCAATCATGCTCGCGCTCAGCGAATGGCGTCACTACCTCATGGGTGCCGCTCAGGACGTGGAGATCTGGACCGATCACCAGAACCTTCAGTACTTCCGCAAGCCGCAGAAGCTGAATCGACGACAAGCGCGCTGGGTAACAGAGTTGGCGGAATACCACTTTGTACTCAAGCACAAACCCGGCACCGCCAACGTCAAGGCAGATCTCCTCAGTCGCCGCGTCGACCATGACCAAGGCGAAGATGACAACGGCGACATCGTAGTATTGTCACCAGAGCACTTCCGGTGATACGCGGTCCACGCGTTCACACCTAGATTTTGCGATTTTATAATGATACTAGTGCATATCTATCCTTAACTAGTCATAACTAGAGGGCTATAGCAGAGGCTTCGAGCTGATAGTCAAGCCAGGAAGCTACTAGTAGAGCCAGGACTTAGGCGCGATACCACTAGTGGATCAAGTCTATAAGCCGGAATGACTAGTACCTCGGCTACTGTTACGAGCCGGTGAATAACGGCTACGAGTAGACGAGGGTAGCTACGAGTGCACCCAACCAGAAGCAGAATACACAGATCTCGTGAAGTCCGGTCACTAGCAGGCCGATCAGGGCATAAACGCCTAAGTCAGGTTAACTAGTCACGCGGCAATCTCGAAGCAGGACTTAGAAATGAATTAGCAACGGAGTAACCTCGCATCTAGATCCATCTGGAGCGATCAGATCAGTTACGATCGGGCACGAGGCTAGCCAGACTGCGCTTTCGATCACGGCGAACTGCGTTACGGATGCGGGAGCGTGGCTAGTCGTTTATCCTCGGCACTAGTGGCGCGTTGCTGGGTCAAGAACGCGACCTAAAACCGCTAGCGTAGCTCCGTGGCTTACTAGTCGTCCAGCAGCAGTTTCTAGACCGACTATTGCGTGCTTTTTCGCAGTATTTCGTGACTAGCCAAGAAATCTGTACCGAAAATACCCCACTAGTGTAGCTGTTTGTGTCGCTTTGTACCTTTCTTTACAGTATATAAGTAGTAGAATAGCCACTCGCAACGGGAGGCAAGCCATCCCTGCGATTGCGAGTGACTAACAAGAGTTTAGTGCCCCAATTAAAGGCTTTTGTGCTTAACCTCGACGAAGCGGCTACTAGTCGCTAAGTTACCTATAGAATTGAGTGAATTGAAGTCCCTTTTGAGCAATACTATTGTGTCCTGCAAAGACCAAGAGTGTTTCGAAGTAATTCTTGCAATTTCTCGAAGTTAAAGTATTATTCTTAGGCCAAGAGTGCCACTAGTAAGCTAGAGTGCGAACTAGTCAAGTGTTATCACTTGTAAGGAGCAGTTTCTAGGCCAAGAGTGCCACTAGTAAGCCAAGAGTGCGAACTAGTCAAGTGAAGATCACTTGTAGGAAGTAGTACAGGGCCAAGAGAGCCATTATTTCGAAGCAGTCATAGTCCCAACGAGCGCAGTAGCTCAAAACCAAGTCACATTCAGTCAATTGTGTCTTACCCACCCCACTAGTGCGAGTAGTACGCTTGTAAAACTCACTAGTAACGAATAAAGTGTCTTTTGAACAACATCCCTTGATTATTGAGTCTGCAGAGTGCTTCTATCGTACTCGAAACACCCGAATTCAATCAATTGGTGATAGTGTAGAGTTGTGAGAGGTTTAGTGTCGGTTGGAGATCATTTCCGCCCACTAGTCTTTTGTCACTCGCCGTTACCGAGCACATCACCGTGTTCCTTTCTTGTAGTACCCATGCCTCCAGACGGCGATGTGGTAACTGATCCCCTCATCATTGATGGCAAACATAAGCGAAAAGAGCCTGAACATGCTCGTTTGGGTGGAGAACAACCTGATGATTCTTCCTCGACAACCTCGCTGCCTTCCTCCATTAGGCAAGCAACCAAAAAGGTCAGGCACATGGTCAAAAAGGCAGGTACAGCACTTGTGAAGGCAGGAACAGTGGCCAAAAACCTTACACAGCACAAGAAAACCTCAAAGTCTGTAACAAGCCCAGGTAAGCTCTTCCTGACAGTCTTTATTCCTACTCACCAATGTCTCAGGCCCCGAGATCAACGACCCTGCCTCTGCACCTTGTGCTGATGCAGATAACAATAGTCTTCCCCCTCTCCAACAATTCCAAGATGATGAAGATGACGATACGACCCAACCGGCAACCAAAAATTCCAAGAACAGCGATGGCCATGAGGACATGGATGCAGCCCCTGGTGCAGACACATCTGAGGCCACTGAAGAGGCTCGTCTTGGTATGTCCGATAATCTAGAAGTGCTAGTCTATGGATGCTCATCAGTGAATGACAGAAAAACTCGTTAAGCTCTGGAAGGCTCCCATCTATGCCTTCTTTGCTCCTGTTCCTGATATTGCATACGACGATGACAATCATGTCTATCATGCGTTTCGGTGCCTGAACTGCCCCCACAAGATCTCTTGCTATCCAGATACGGCTGACACAGGTTCGACTGGTGCTTTGCAGCATCATATCCGAAAGTGCTGGGGTGACGACGTTCTTGCTGCCGCTGATGCAACCAAAGACTTGACCAAGTCATGCGAAGTCATTGATAAGGAATTGGGAAAACGCAAGCCTAAAAATGGATCCATTGTCTCGATGCTAAAGCGGTTTGGATCGAAGGTAATATCCTATTCTACACGTGCACATACTAAAACTGAAGTCTGGTAAGTCATTATTCAACAATGAAGAGTACCTTCTCACCTTTACTCAGTGCTGAGTGCGTGTGCTGGTGTGCCGAAAGCCTGTGGCCCTTCAATCTTTTTGCGGATCGTGGCTTCAAGCCCCTTATGAAAATGGGCCAGCCTCAACACTACATCCCTCATCCGATGACAGTATCCCACGATACCAAGACTGTGTTCATGTGAACTCACAATCATATTGCTAAATATCTACGAGTACATGAATAGTGACATATCATGACATCTACTAAGTGTACTGATGTAGAAGTTTGATGGCCTCTTGAGCTTCGCCACCAATGCTTGGACTTCTCCCAATCATCATGCCTATGTTGCGCTGATGGTGCATTTCGTTTGAGAGGATGGACAACCAACAAGAATGGTACTTGATTTTGTGGAGGTCCCAAAGGTCAGTCATAGATTCTGTACATCATTCACCATGCTAATTTAATGCTGTTAGTCCCACACCGGTGAAAATCTTGCCGACGTACTGTCCAAAATCATTCAAGACTTCACTATTTCAGATAAGGTTAGTAGTTTACCATCTTTAAAGGTGATTAGAACTAATATTTCGAGCATAGATACTGGGTCTCACCTGTGATAATGCTGTGAACAATGATACCATGGTTGATGCCCTTGCAACCCGTATTTCCAGCTTCCCTGGCCAAGCTCATCGTGTCCGATGCTTTGCGCATGTGGTAAATCTTGTGGCCAAGAGTCTCCTAAAGCAATTCGAGCCGGCCAAGAAGTCTACCAGTGACATGAGCGGTGATGATGGTGAGACAATCTTGAATGATTTGGCAGATGGTATTGACCTCGACGATGCTGAAACGACAGTGCCAGAAGACAACTCAGATGACTCGGATAGTAGTCAGGATAAGGATAATACTGACGGTGATACGCCGTCTACGCGTTCACACCTAGATTTTGCGAATTTTTAACAATACAATTGCATATCTATCCTGTACTAGTGATAATAAAAGGACTATAGCTGAGGCTTCGAGCTGATAGTTACAGCAGTATGCGACTAGTGAAGCCAGGACTTAGATGCGATACCACTAGTGGGTTCAAATCTACCAGCCGGCCATACTAGTGACTTGAATACTAGCTGGACTAATGAATATAAGGCCACTAGTAGACGAGTAACTGCGACTAGCACACCAAACAAGGAAGCAGAATACACAGATCTCGTGAAGTTCAGTCACTAGCAGGCCTGATCAGGGCATAAATGCCTAAGTCAGGTTAACTAGTTGCGCAGCAATCTCGAAGCAGGACTTAGAAATGAATTAGCAACGGATTAACCTCGCATCTAGATCCGACTAGTGCGATCAGATCTGTTACGATCAGACACTGAGGCTAGCCAGACTGCGCTTTCGATCGCGGCCAACTGCGTTTACGGATGCTGGAAGCAGTGGCTAGTAGTTTATCCTCGGCACTAGTGGCGCGTTGCTGGGTCAAGAACGCGACCTAAAACCGCTAGCATAGCTCCGTGGCTCACTAGTCCGTCCAGCAGCAGTTTCTAGACCGACTATTGCGTGCTTTTTCACAGTATTTCGTGACTAGCCAAGAAATCAGTACCGAAAATACCCCACTAGTATAGCTGTTTGTGTCGCTTTGTACCTTTCTTTACAGTATATAAGTAGTAGAATAGCCACTCGCAACGACAGGCAATGCCATCCCTGCGATTGCGAGTGACTAAGTAGTATCTAGTGCCCCAATTAAAGGCTTTTGTGCTTAACCTCGACGAAGCGGCTACTAGTCGCTAAGTTACCTATAGTATTGAGTGAATTGAAGTCCCTTTGAGTCATACTATTGTGTCCTGCAAAGGCCAAGAGTGCTTCCGAAGTTAGTTCTTGCAAGTTTCTCGAAGTTAAAGTATTATTCTTAGGCCAAGAGTGCCACTAGTAAGCTAGAGTGCGAACTAGTCAAGTGTTATCACTTGTAAGGAGCAGTTTCTAGGCCAAGAGTGCCACTAGTAAGCCAAGAGTGCGAACTAGTCAAGTGTAGATCACTTGTAGGAAGTAGTACAGGGCCAAGAGAGCCATTATTTCGAAGCAGTCATAGTCCCAACGAGCGCAGTAGCTCAAAACCAAGTCACATTCAGTCAATTGTGTCTTACCCACCCCACTAGTGCGAGTAGTACGCTTGTAAAACTCACTAGTAACGAATAAAGTGTCTTTTGAACAACATCCCTTGATTATTGAGTCTGCAGAGTGCTTCTATCGTACTCGAAACACCCGAATTCAATCAATTGGTGATAGTGTAGAGTTGTGAGAGGTTTAGTGTCGGTTGGAGATCATTTCCGCCCACTAGTCTTTTGTCACTCGCCGTTACCGAGCACATCATCTGGAGCCCACCGCGAGGGAGTTTCAGATTTGATAATCTCGTTGAATTAAGACATTTTATTTGACACTAGTCTTGTTAAAGAAGCATATTATTCGAACTAGCCTGTGTACTATCGTCTTTCTGACCCTTGCCATAGTATAACTATGTGCGGGGGAGGATTCTCAGACTTTATGTGCACTTGGGCTTCGGAACGGCTACTTGGTGGCTCATTTCCGATGTCCCCTCAAAGAATGATTGTAGTCTTTCCTTCGAAGGAAACGACTGTGCTGTCCAGTACTCATATAATTCTACCAATGCAATGCATGCCTGTACTTTCTGCTAGTCCTCGCGATAGAGCAGAACAGGAAGCGGCGCCAGCTACTGTAGACGTGCGGGATAGTCAGAAGAGTTCTTCAATGGAAATGCCTACGTCTTCTTCCGCTGTTGGAAGTGATGCCCCAATAGTATACCCTGGACTTTCGAACTCACAGTCCTATCAAACCGTTAGCAGACCGATCATGTCTGCTAGCACCCAAAAGACGGCTAGTCAAGGAGCGAGAAACGTTGTGAAGTGCCCTAGTAATAACTCTGTCAATGCAGACGATGCTACAGTGCGAGACAGGCGCTTGTTCTTTGGCTATAGCGTTAAAGACGATGATATTATAAAGTATCCATTGGATACAAGTTCTATATCGCTGTCTTGAGCTTCCAGCTCGATTGTAACATTAAATTATGCGATAATATGGCAACTAGCATACACTCATAAGATTTAATCTTTTAATTGTACACTATGAATGAAAGAAAAGCACAGTTTTCACAACCTAAGTGCGAGTTGTATGGACTATTGCAAGCATTGAAAGCTTGTCAGTATTGGCTCATTGGAATTCGCAACTTAGTGGTTGAAACCGACGTGAAGTAGCTGGAATGGGACCAAATGTGACTACCATGATGGATAGAAGACATTCCGATGTTTCATTTCACTCTTCGTCATGTGAAAGGAAGTACTTTCCCTGCAGACAGACTATCAAGGCGAGATCTGCAACCTGGAGATGAAGTCCATCCTGACTTGGAGGATTACGAGCTTGAGGACCACGGCCCCTTGAAATTTGAAGTCGCAGAAGGAACTAGTACACTGCCGAAGGAACTTGAAGAATTTAAGAATGAAATTGACAGTCGAGGCGGCTATATGTACACACTAGCCACTAGTATCGATGATTTCACTATAGAATTGAATGATGCACGCTCTCATGA
The DNA here is from genome assembly GCA_030435635.1 of Armillaria borealis. Taxonomy (NCBI): domain Eukaryota; kingdom Fungi; phylum Basidiomycota; class Agaricomycetes; order Agaricales; family Physalacriaceae; genus Armillaria; species Armillaria borealis. Next base: position 34,662 of record JAUEPT010000021.1, on the reverse strand, counting down.
ACTAGAATTAAGAGATCTATACTTAGTACAGGAGAAAACCGATGAAACTGCATGCGAGTTCTTGAAAGCGACTCCACTTATTCCAGATCTCGAGTATAAGTTCGATCCTAACAAGCGAGAGGACTATCGAGAGAAACAATGGACTATAGTGGACTAGCGCAGGATGAACACTTACCGCATGTCAGAACTTGGTTGAGAAACCTCAGATACTGCCCAGAAGGACTTAATGACAAGCAGTACTGTCGTAACTTCTTCTTGGACAAGGAAGGACGATTATATAGTTGCAGTACTGAAGGAGACCATCGACTAGTGGTTGATAAAGAGCATCGAATGTATATGATGAGATCGGCACACGACTCGTTAGGACATCGAGGCTTTTACGCGACTAAGTCACTATTGGATCAACGGTTCTGGTGGCCAGAGTTGGAACGAGATGTCAGTTGGTATGTCAAGTCTTGTCATTTATGCCAAGTTCGACAGAAGACCATGCTTCGTATTCCACCCTCTGTCACTCAGATGCCGTCGCTATTCCAGAAGGTACATTGCGACACTATGATCATGTCCCCAGCATCTAACAAATGCAAGTATATAGTTCACGTGCGCGACTCATTATCGTCTTGGCCAGAGGCTAGGGCGTTACAGAATGAAAACACTAAAGCAATTGCAATTTGGTTCTTTGAGGATGTGATATGCAGGTGGGACTGTCCCTATGAAATAGTAACTGATAACAGAGGACCTTGGGTCGCTGTTATACAGTGGCTAAAGGATAAGTACGGCATTACTGGCATAAGGATCACGCCTTACAACTCACAAGCAAATGGAAAGATTGAAAGGGGTCATTGGGACCTTTGTCAGGCGCTATTCAAAGCGACTAGTGGCAACTCAAGGAAGTGGTTTTACTTCCTGCTGCATGTATTATGGGCTGACCGCATCACTATTAAGCGTGGTACTGGTTGTTCACCGTATTTCATGGCACTAGGAGCGCATCCAATAGTACCGCTTGATGTAGTAGAAGCAACTTGGCTAGTCAAGCCTCCGAGTGGAATCTTGAGTACTGCAGACCTTATAGGCCTACGAGCGAAAGCACTAGCCAAGCATGCGCAACATGTAATGGAAATGCGACAGAAAGTAAGCAAGAATAAACTTGATACAGTACTACGCTACCAATGCGAGCACCAGGCCACTATAGTGGACTACGACGATTCAGCTTCAGAAGCAGAGGGATACCCTCAGCTTAATGATAATGATAGCAATAGTGATGAAGACGACGAAGTCCCCATCACTAGTCAACTCAGAAGCTCGAAAACTGCGATCGGAGACAGTTAAAAACACAGTATATTACTAAGTAACGACGGTGTAAGCTAGATACTGTATCTAGGCAGTTGGAAATCACGAAAAACGACAGACTAGTAATAGAAAATTGATATATGCGGTGACTAGTAAGGTTCCAGAGCGACTAGTACTAGTTAAGCTTGGAACCAGAAGCAACTGGAGCAGAGGAATCGGCCTCCATAGGCACAGGAAGGCGGCTCTCGAGCTGCTTGACGACTTGGCCATGGTGAGCAACCACAAACTCCCTGTATTTCAACAGGTACTCGATTTTGTGGGTGGTGGCAATGACATCGTTGCGAAGATCAGCCTCCCTAGAGCGCAAGACGCTTTCGGAAGGGTTGATATGATCCCCAGCAATGACTAGTGAAGCCGCGGCGTCAATAGTACTCTGACTAGCCTCGTTGTTGATAGCTAAGTCAGCCGCTAGTGAAAGAAAGAAGGTCAATAATGCGTCGCATAACTCACTAGTGAACACTTACCAGCGATGGTGTAAGGGGAATCCTTGAAAGCAAGGTCAGTAGAGGCGCGAGGGCGCTTCCTGGCTTGGTTAGCGGCCTCGAGAGCCTTCCCTTTGGCAATAGTCGCCTCGGCGGCCTGGTAAATGTGTGAAAATGAGTCGAGATCGAATACTAGGGGTTAGAAAGTCACCTGGATCGCCTCTGCGTGTTGCTCCGCCTTCTCCTTTTCCCTCTGAAAGAAAACATTTTAGACTAGTAAAGAATAAAACCGACTAGTAAACAAACCTGAGCAGCCTGAGCAGCTTTCTTGTTCTTGAGGAACTTGGGAAGCAGAACCTTATGGCCTTCGACGATGTTACCGGCAGTAGGATCGCGATTGACAATGACATCGACATCCTCATCGATATTCATCTGTTCAAAGTGCGAAATGACGGTATCAGCCTTGCGACGAATGGCAGCTGAAGGAATCAATACCGGGTCAGTTTCCGGTGGCGCACTGGAAGCATCAGGGTTACCCATGATCGTGTCCTCCTCAGTGGCTGCGACGATGCTAGCTTCTTCATCGGACGAGTCCTCGATGATGGCTCTCGACTTAGCGAGGCAGCGACTTCGTTTGGCAGGCTAGAAAGCAAAATAGTCGGTTAAGAATAGAAAGAAACAATGACTAGTGAAGTGCTCACCGCTTTGGAAGCCTTAGGCTTGCCACTAGTAACCGTAGTTTTGGTGGGAGTCGACTCAGCAGGAGTAGTAACGACTGCAATAGCAGCCGCAACAGCCGCTGCCCGCTTGTCGCGCTCACTATGGATGGTTCCGGTGAAAGTATGAATGGTATGGTAATCCTTGAATGTTGGAATGGTGGAGTGGTCTGACTGAATTCGCTCGAAGACCTGCTTGATACGAAAAACCACGTCTTCGTTCTTGGCATTGCCAATGACCGAAGCACGATGCTTCTCCACTAGCTCTGCCTGGATCACTAGTCAGTCGAAGATCGAAAATTGAATCACTAGTCCACATACCCCGATAGCGCAAACAGCTTTACACTGTTTGACAAGCGTCTCCAGCTCAACTTTGTGCTCATACAAAGTGTCGGTGGCTTGAATAGCCTCATTGGCGCGAGCAACAAGGACAGCGACATCGGTAGGATTAGACATGGCTAGTGATGATTTTATGAAAATATTTTGGAAAAATAGTTTGAAGAGTTTTGGAGTGATGAGGCTAGTCACGAAAAGAAGTCTACTAGTGAGACGATGAAACGACTAGTCAACGGGGACGTTGAATTTATAGTGTGGGGGAGGACCGTGCTCTTGGACTTAGTAAAAGCTCGACGAAAATTTCGTGAAATTTCCCAAGAAATTTCAATGATAAATTACTAAAGTTCAGACCACAAGTAACACTGCTCATGCAAAGTTCACCTGTCAAAAAGAATAACCAAGTCAAAGTGAAATGACTAGTGATGGAGAAATTGAGTTTAAGATCTAATTGATCGGCAATAGTACATCGCAATTGGACACTAGTGGAAATCCTAAGTCACTAGCGGACTTACATGTTAAAGAAAGCTTGCTAGTTACACTTAACAATTCACTAGTGTACTGCAAACTGGTGGAAACCTGCATGGCTAACTCGGAAACCTTGCTAGCATTAGAGGGACTTGGGCCCAATCTGGAAGGAAGAATGATCGCATCATCAATTTCTAGCTGAATGCGGATGACATGCATCTGAACGGCACTCTGAGTGCTCCCTACCCCACATCGTGCAGATATGGATACAACGAGATAAAAAGAGTTGCAATGGATGTAGAAAGGACTACTTTAGGACTAGAAAATTGTCCATTTAGCCCTCCGGACATTTTGAGAGAAGATAGATGCAAAAGAAGGGAAGCAACGTGTCTTCTTCAACCATGATGCACTAGAAAGAATATCTTAGTAGGCAGAAGGGTCAAAGAGGAAGTCAGTATGTACCCTGGACCGTTTGCTCATCCGGAGCTCCCACCTGTCAAAGCTAGAAAGCTGCAAGTTGGCAGGTAGCTCTGTGACAATAGTATCACAAGTGTACAGAAGATCGCGAGCGAAAGAAGCAGCGGAATGGGCCTTAGCCTGACAAGAAAGCTTCAGGATTTGGGTCTTAGAGTAACCAGAAAATCATTAGCAAGAAGCGACGGCACTAGTAGAGAGCTCACCCACCAGGAAGGGAGTGCTATCCTTGAGTTGTCACGCAATCTCCTTGGGCCTGTACTGGCTACGCTTGTCAGGATTCAAAAGGGGACAGAGTTGATTGACTCTGGCAGTGAAGTCGTCGAGCTACTAGTAAATGCAACAGCAGAATAGTTGATGAGAAGGGTGAAAGCAAGGAAAGTTTTATGAGAGTCGGACTTCGGTTTGATTCATTACAATTTCCAAGCTGAGCTTGAAATGGCTGTACCAGCCATGCAGCTAGTGCCTTCCTTGATCACACTAGCAGCTCATGCATGCGATAAGTATGAATGAATAGAAATAAGAAACAGTCCTAGTGAAGCAAGATTTGCACGGTCGCACATGAACCTGAAGATCATTAAGTGAATTTGATGATCATTGATGGCTAAGTGCCGAACGGACTTAGTGACTAAAGACGTGATCGAGACCTGTGACTTCGAAAGAATAGCAATGGGCCACTAGTGGGACGCACTGCTAAGTACAAAAATGGACTTAGGTGACTGAGGACAGTCACTATTTCAGTGTGGGGGAGATGATACGCCGTCTACGCGTTCACACCTAGATTTTGCGAATTTTTAACAATACAATTGCATATCTATCCTGTACTAGTGATAATAAAAGGACTATAGCTGAGGCTTCGAGCTGATAGTTACAGCAGTATGCGACTAGTGAAGCCAGGACTTAGATGCGATACCACTAGTGGGTTAAATCTACCAGCCGGCCATACTAGTGACTTGAATACTAGCCGGACTAATTAATATAAGGCCACTAGTAGACAAGTAATGCGACTAGCACACCAAACAAGAAGCAGAATACACAGATCTCGTGAAGTTCAGTCACTAGCAGGCTGATCAGGGCATAAATGCCTAAGTCAGGTTAACTAGTTGCGCAGCAATCTCGAAGCAGGACTTAGAAATGAATTAGCAACGGATTAACCTCGCATCTAGATCCGACTAGTGCGATCAGATCTGTTACGATCAGACATGAGGCTAGCCAGACTGCGCTTTCGATCGCGGCCAACTGCGTTTACGGATGCGGAAGCGTGGCTGGTAGTTTATCCTCGGCACTAGTGGCGCGTTGCTGGGTCAAGAATGCGAAGTAAAACCGCTAGCATAGCTCCGTGGCTCACTAGCCGACCAGCAGCAGTTTCTAGACCGACTATTGCATGCTTTTTCACAGTATTTCGTGACTAGCCAAGAAATCCATACCGAAAATACCCCACTAGTATAGCTGTTTGTGTCGCTTTGTACCTTTCTTTACAGTATATAAGTAGTAGAATAGCCACTCGCAACGACAGGCAAGCCATCCCTGCGATTGCGAGTGACTAACAAGAGTTTAGTGCCCCAATTAAAGGCTTTTGTGCTTAACCTCGACGAAGCGGCTACTAGTCGCTAAGTTACCTATAGAATTGAGTGAATTGAAGTCCCTTTTGAGCAATACTATTGTGTCCTGCAAAGACCAAGAGTGTTTCGAAGTAATTCTTGCAATTTCTCGAAGTTAAAGTATTATTCTTAGGCCAAGAGTGCCACTAGTAAGCTAGAGTGCGAACTAGTCAAGTGTTATCACTTGTAAGGAGCAGTTTCTAGGCCAAGAGTGCCACTAGTAAGCCAAGAGTGCGAACTAGTCAAGTGAAGATCACTTGTAGGAAGTAGTACAGGGCCAAGAGAGCCATTATTTCGAAGCAGTCATAGTCCCAACGAGCGCAGTAGCTCAAAACCAAGTCACATTCAGTCAATTGTGTCTTACCCACCCCACTAGTGCGAGTAGTACGCTTGTAAAACTCACTAGTAACGAATAAAGTGTCTTTTGAACAACATCCCTTGATTATTGAGTCTGCAGAGTGCTTCTATCGTACTCGAAACACCCGAATTCAATCAATTGGTGATAGTGTAGAGTTGTGAGAGGTTTAGTGTCGGTTGGAGATCATTTCCGCCCACTAGTCTTTTGTCACTCGCCGTTACCGAGCGCATCAACGGATTTATTGATGAGCTCACTGAGATGGACACATTCGAGTGTGAAGCATTTGAGCTAGAAATCAAACCTGTCTGTATGGCTTTGCTGAAGGTATTTAGCCATTTCAGGAGACGCTCACGAGAACTAACACTGCACCTAGATACGCAAGCTGTGCTTCAAGATCATCCATTCTAGTACCCTCCTCCTACCACGATGGAAAGACTTGTTAAAGTCTGAAGGCATGCCCGAGAAGATCCTACCTCGTGACGTATTGACTCAGTGGAACTCGACATATGACATGCTGCACACGGTGCTGCACTACCAAGTTGCAGTGAAGAAATTCTCTGCCAACATGGACAATGACTTGCGAGCATTTGAGCTGTCGTGGGAGGAATGGAAGGCCGTGGGTGACCTATGTGACGTGTTGAAGGTAACCATCACGTTTATGTCACCATGCTTCTTTCTTCTCACCACCATCTGCCCACTCCCCAAGGTCTTGAAGGATGCTATGCTGTACTTTTCACATGCAGGTACTCCAACTCTGGCCACCGTAATTCCAGCTATGGATGTCATCGACAAGGTATTTGCAACAGCCGCGGTGAATAATACCAAGTTTTCAGCACCAATTCGAGCGAGTCTTCTGGTTGCCAAGAGGACGTTGAACCGATATTACCAGCTCACCGATGACTCCGACGTCTATCGCATTGCCATGGGTGAGCTATTGTCATTTCCTCATTGATTCATTAACAGACTCTCCTTGCTAGTACTTCACCCCGTTCACAAGTTGGATTATTTCAAACAAGCAGCATGGGAACCTGTCTGGATCAACGACGCTAAGGCCATAGTCGAACGTGTTTTTACTGAGAAGTATAAGGATTGCTGTAATACTGGAGGAGATGAGATCATTGAAGTTGTACTGGTGCGTTTTACTGTTTATTTTTTTCAATGTTTCACTCAGCCAGCAACTAGTCATCTGCAAATATGTTCAACAACCTTTGTAACGCTCCACCAACGGTGGCAACCAACCAAGATGAGTTAGCGTGTTATTTGGCAGCCCCTACCGAAGCTGTGGGCGATGTGATTGCTTGGTGGTTTAAGAACCACAAGATGTACCCGTGTTTGTCTCGCATGGCACTCGACTACCTGTCTATTCCTGGTGAGCATCTCCTGTGGTCTTGGAGTGTTGACTACTGAGTTGTCTTTGTTCAGCAACCTCAGTAGACGTTGAGCGAGTCTTCAGCCGTGGAAGACTCCTCCTTCCTCATGTCCGCAATCGTCTCGCTGCGCAAACAACACGTGCACTGATGTGCCTCGGCGACTGGAGCAGGCTTGGTTTTGTCGAGGATGATGATGTTCTGGCCATCGCTTGCCTGCCAGAGGTACCAGAGGATGAGGGTGCCAAAGAAGGTGATGTCCTGATGCCCGAGGGATGGGACACTATTTTGGTTGAACAAGAATAGGTGCGTGATATGATATCTATGAGCTACAGGTCATAATGTAATATTCTTTAAAGGTTCACTACCTGCACATAGCTCTGCAAGAGCTTCGTCTGCTGTGTCAAGTGCATAATCATTGATATACCCTCAAAATACAAAGCTCAACTCAGTTCCTTACGACGTAACTTCTACTGTTTATTTATCTTATAGCTTTACTGTTCTGGGACTACGCCGCAGACTTGTAAAGTCTTGATCAACTATTCTTTTAAATACAAAATGCTCTCATGAGCTCCATCTAGCATATTTTTACATAGCAAAGTTATACTATGTTGTTTTAAATACATACAGGATGGGCAACCCGGCAACCCATACAACTGCAGGTGACCCAGCGTCGACCTGTTATTGACCCGTCGTTGACCCATGACCCGTCGTACGGGTGATGGGTTCATTCCAGTTCGGGACGGGTACAAGAAATGAGACCCAGACCCAACCCGAGCTGTACACTACTAATATATGCTCCATTAAAGGTGAAAATAATATGTTGTAAAAATACCTTAAGTGCATGTCCGAGGGAACCTACCTACCACCGGTATGTACCGGGCCGCAATTTCCGGGCCCCCTTGATCAGGACGCGTCGATGGATCCAACCCCGAATAAGGTTTCCTAGTGGATGGCCTGGGGAAGGTAATTTGAACGGAGGTAGTAGCTGCTAGCGGAGGGATTATAAGTTTACAAGAAAATGGAAAGACTAAGACCAACCCGGTTCATAACAACTTAACAGCTTCAGTGACGGTCACCGAGGTAGCCGGGGCAGAGTAGCCGCACCGTCACGGTGTTCTAACGTCACAAAAACCAACTTGGCCACGTGCCACTGTGACAGTCTCCCCGGCTAATCCCGTTGGACGCATCTCCAACTGACTTGCCAAAGGACGCGGTTTTGACGCGGTTTGACGCGAGAAACTACCGGAATATCGTGTGCTGCTCTCGACTCATCTCCATACCGCCTTTTGCGCCTCAGCAAGGTGACTCGGAACATTTTGACCTTGTAATTACTAATTAGCATCAAGACAGTGCCTTTTTCATAGTCAGTAAAATTATCGTGCGACGTATATAGCGCGCTATCCTTTTCATAGATCCCCTCGTGCGATAGGATCCAGTACCAGTGGAGCCTACATCTGGCGTTCTTGGATTTGTTGCAAACATCTGTTCACACCGGCGCCAACATGATATCATCAACGCAGCCTCTTCTTATTCACAATTCCAAAATAATGTATGGCCGTCTTTCTGCATGTGAACGAGGTGCTCACGGAGCATGTATTAGCTCATCAGGATGATAAAGGATTCTTTACATACCAGAGTCACGGCGATCAACGTCTTGAACTGCATCAGGAAGACCGCGAAGGATGCAATCGGTCAAAGCGGAGGGTCCCTTTCAATAGGAATCTTGCAATCATATGTTCTGTAGCTGCCCTTCGGTATGGCTGTGCCTCGGTCAACGAATAGTTGACTCGCCGATTTCTTGTCTGCAGTATACGCCCTTTGCATCCCACTCAAGAACGTTGAACGATTGAGGCTGCGTTGTAGCGATGCTAAATTTCCTATAGATTCGCCCGGTCCCTCTGGACTCCAAGCCTACTGCTTTCTCATTCAGTGCCGTCTTTCCTAGTGACTCACCTCGTTTCCTTCATGTTCGAGCCGTAACTGCTGTGGCTGACTTGGAATTCAGTCATCTTTTCGTCTTCCTAGAACTGTACTTACATTCCCCCCGAGCAGAAGCCTTAGTAGCAGAAGCCGTGGGGCCGGTGTATCTTCAATGTGGGTGCGTATAATTGGCGTCAAGGTTCAACAATATCGTTAACCAGAAGTTTAAATTCCAGAACGTATATCATACATCACTACGGCTGCCTGTAGCTTCAACACCCTCAATTTTCGTATCATCCAAAATGTATAGCCATCCCTGGACCGACCTCCATGGTATTCTCGAAGATCTTCTTGACGGCTGGGTGATTCAAGATGTGATTCTCACCGGAATACGTAGAATCGCTGACTGTCGCCTTGAACTCGGAAGGTGATATTCCGTACAGGTGACCCGCAAACCAACAACTATAGTCATTGGTCAGCACTTCCTATAAGCAAGCTTGATAGAAAACTCACGCGACGTGCTCTTCCTGCTCTTCCGCTTCGGCCGTCTTCCCTATTCGTCTATACATCCTGCTCATATGCGCCCTAGCCCACAAGCTCGTCTTCCAGGCTTCGGTGGAATCTTCCACCTCCTTGAACACGCGCTCCGCCTCCGCCTCTTTGCCAGGCTGCTTTGAATACGACGCGGCGAGGTACAGCATCGGGGTGACGTCCTTCTCCTCTGGGGCGTGGAACCTGCGGTACTGGGCAAGCGATGTCTGGATGAAAGGCTCTGCCTCGTCGATCCGCGTAGGCTCGCAGTACCGCATGAACTGTGCCATCTGCCATGAACACCCGTCGAGGATGTTAAGCTTTTTGTTTCCGTCTGTATCGACTTCGGTGGGCTCGAGCACGCCAATGGTGCGCATGTAGGTTGGGTCGGAACCGTTGGTTTCGACTTCTTTGATAAATTCGGCGAGGAGGTCGATGAGCGTGCTTTGGTCGGACGAGGAGAGGGACGGAAGCATGTTCACGAGGCGCTTGTTGACGACTGTGAAGCGGGTGCCGCCAATTGTGATTGTAGGTACAGGACCTGGGCGGCCGTTTGGGAAGACTGTTGGCTGTGTCATGATGAAAGGGTTGCAGGGATAAAAGAATGCAACTAAAGTTGTCCTTATATCTAGGAATTAGACTTGTATTCGGGGTCGCTACACGTGGGACGGCGAACTGATAGCGTGGAGACGAGACTCAATTGGAAGATTACATCCCTGCATTCCATTTCGAGCATAAGCTCGACGATGTCTCCACGCCACACATTCAACCGTGGAATATCTACGAGACGCGGACTTAACAAAGGCAAGAACCCCGTTCCCCGAATACTTCTCTGTATAAGAATCACTGAATACAGAAACGTCGAAGCCGACTTTTCGCGTATGTCAGTCAGCTGCCTTCCTGAATATTGCTGCCCACGCCACTTGGATTTCCGAGTAACCTTATTTCCTATGCCATACATCAAAAATATATTTCATTTACGCGGTTGACTCTTCGGTTACATCGACAGCACTTGGCTGACTGGCATATTCGTCAGACTCATCAGGTATGTATGGTACCGGAGAATTGTCGGGGCCTGGTCTTGGGTTGGAGAATATCCTCAGCAAACAGCACGTCGCCCTAAAATGAAATTGTTGAGATTAGGACACAGACTAAAGGCCTTACTCACCGAATATTTAACAACTTGCTTCAACTTCGCGACGCAAGTTTCCAGTCGGTTCATGATACGCTGCACCTCGCGCGCGCCATATGGCCTCCATTGCGAGTCATCAAGGGAAAAGAATTGTTGTTCCGATATGTACTGCTGACTTTTGCAAAGGTGCCCTAGTCGTGCTATGCAGGCAGACCAAGCTAGGTCCTGAGAACGAATACCTGCGAGGGTATTCAAGGTTTTTGGGGCGCCTCCAGTGCCTCCCCTTTCGGCACCTTTCGCAAGTCGCCCGCCGAGTATAGCACAGATAGTATAGAGGTTTCGAGGACGATGGATATAATCAATATGTCTGTCAATGGGAGCAGGAATGGGAGCGCCAGCGGGGGTCTTTGATCTGCTACCGTCAAGCATACGACAGATTATTGAGATGTAAGCCTGGATAACACGGCACCAGGGGTAATTGAACATAGTCTGTTCAGCGAATCGGAGGACGTCGAGGTTTGTGAATGTCTCTACTGCAGTGGTGTCATGAATATCCATGTTATGTTCTAGAAGAGATCCTGCATCGACGACACAGATTGCTGGCACATTATCGTCCGTCAACCAGTTACCACGGGTGTTTGGATCCAAGGTCAGTTCACAAACCACGTCTCTAACGTTGCTCCACTCCGGTGGTAAGATCTTCCAAGACAAGTTGATCCCCTGGGTTGTCCTTTCGGAGATCATTATGCGCACCAATAGTCGTATCACGTCGGAACGAATCATCCACGGTAATGGAGACGGACATATCTCTTTACTGGCGAAAGACAGAGATGTTACCAGTGGACAGATGAAGGAATAAATGGCAGCACTTTCACGGGGAGATAACATCTCATGGTCTGTGATAAGTATCCGGAGGTTTCTCAAGGCGAAGAAGACCATGCTAAAACAGTGATGCTGTATGAGGGACGAATCATCCCATCGAACCGCACGGAATGATTGGGTAGAAAGGGCGTAGTTGGTAATAGCCAGAAGTAGACGAATACGCCGCGAGATCTCAGAATCGCAGGGGTGGCCGTCAAAGATCTCAGGCTCGCTCAATATATCGAACCGGAATAGCACGTCCAACAAGTGAGTTTCGATGTCATCATAAAGCCCAAACCGTAAAGCGTCTTGAAGGGTCATTCTGCGAGTACCGTCATCCCGTGGCTGAGCGGGAATCCACGATCGTTCCTGCCGTGTAAGCATTTCCATGAACTTGTGACAGAATGGTTCAAACTCGGAGTTATGGACCGAATCCAGGGCGAGAGAGCGCCTAGAAGTTACATTGGAAAATAAAGATCTCCACAGGGACGGGTGAAGTAGGATATTTTCAGTATCGGTCTGTCGCGCAAGGTAGAGAAAGACATCGGCACCCGTTGGATGATTTGAAGGACGGAGGTCATCGTCGTTACTTCGGGAGATAATCGGGTGTTGGGCGCAAGAGTCAAGAGTAAACGCGGGATGATGGAAGGATGGTTGCGTGGTACCTCCGCTGAAAATCGGAGACGGCTGCGAAGAAGACGTTCGAGTAGTGTTTCCATGCCATCTACCACAGCAGAATATCCTTGATAGCTGTGAGGTTCCAGACATTCTTGCAAAAGCTCCCAGTTTTTCTCCAAAAGTCTGCTACCTTCAAACACAGTATGCAACACATCAGAACTGATGCTAGGCTGGAGCCCGCCAATGCATTGCATGATACATCTGTGAATCACAGGGTTGGAAGACATATCGTACAACCAACGAAGGGAGTGGACATCCAAGTTGTCGCATTGATTTTTGATGGTCCGAAGCTCCCACTCTTGAATGGAGGCTGGACGCCGCTTATAACGGGCCATCGATGTCCATCTGAGGAATTTCCGGTGGGCGATAAAGAGAAGATCCGTCAATGACGTTTGATAAGGACGTCCCGGGGAGAAAAGGGGCATGAGCAGGGCAGCAATGTATAGAACATATGCACCTCCTGTGACCGCCAAAAGCACATACGCGATAGAGCGCTCTAAATCCAGGAGAAAGACGACTAACCCTGCAAGGAAGATGGCAAGCGCAATGTGCAGTAGGAATGGAAGAATCCCGACAATGATTGGGACGTGCCATTCCTGAAAGCCGATATATCGGAATTGCCGAATCCTGCACCGATCCCGCGGGGACTCTGACGATGCCAGCATATACTGTCGTATCCATTGCTTGGCCAGGACAGCGACAAGGGCTGTGACCAAACTCAACGAAAGGCTCATAAACCACAAGCCATTGACGCAACGGTCAGAGGCGGAAGGAAAAAAGATGCTCGTGGGGTTCAGCGGCGAAGTTGAGACGGAGTCAACTGCAACGCCACTGGCAATGGCGCGTTGGATATTGACCATTTCAAAAAGCAAGAAGGCAGACATCTCTGAATAGTCTACCTGCAAGCTTTGGGATGTCTGCGCGACGAAGGTGGTCACCACGGCAGAAAATAAACCAGCCTGGTGCCCGAGTTTAGACATTTGCGTCATAGAAGAGGTCCGAGATTGAACTCACAAATACCAAAAGTACGTCTACATTGTCCCGAAGAACTTCAATTTTTGCCTCATCATAGGCTTGAGATTCATTAGCGATTATCCGCCAGACTTTGGCTGTGGGATCGCATTCCGACCCAGGCGCATCTTCTGGATAGTTTTGCTCGTAATCATCCTTGACTAACGTCTTGTTGAGTTTCGTCATATAACCAATCTGATAACGAGAAGCATACCTTTCCTTACTCCGGACCTCGGGCTCAAAAGCTCAGGACGATTTGTTGTCTCTGATGGGACAGCATGGGGAGTATCAAGCGAAGGGGGATATCCATATGGCATTGGCCCAACAGGCATATTCAATATCTTCTGTCCCGATAAATCCTGCGGCCAATCTCGAGAAGGCTCGGGAATAAAATAAGGATTGAATATCGACGAGACTGATACTCCAGCGATCTTTGAATTATTCTGAAGTAGTCCATGAAAATAAAAGGGACTGTTGTAGATTATCTGACTTAGCTGAGACGGTGGTGGCGGTGGTATGTAGGCGACAGATGGATTGTGGGCACCCTGAAATGGGCCGTATATGGGAGCAGTGCCTTGCAGAGGGAGAGCAGACGACTTTGGATCTGAATTCGACGTATTCAATGAAGATCCTGAGGAGTCGTCAGGAGAGCCCAAAAGACTCGGTAGTCCCCAGTATGGGGATTTGCCTGCTGGTACGGGAATAGGAGCATGGGGGATAAAGAGAGGCACCGGTGCGCCGCTCCCACTACTAGACTGTGGCGGGGGAATCCATCCGCCAGCATCATGCAATAGAAACGATGAGGCATCCAGAGGCCTGTAACGGGCATGAGAAATTTCGCCATCCACGGGTAAGAGTACACATACGAGGTGTTGGAGTCTGTATACGGCTCTTGCATCCTTTTTGTCACGGAGAAGTACCAAAGAACCCAGTAAAATAGAAAAGACTGGGGGTGCCGAGACGAGAAGATAGGCGCCCAAACCTCTGAACAGCGGGGTCCAGGAACAAAGCAGCTGCAGGGTCACGCGGACATCCGAAATCATATTAGCGCCAGCTACCGCCATCGGGGGCGTTGAGGTATATCGCCGCCGAGCTAAGTTCGTCGCTTCTAAAACGGCAAAAGCACTTGCCCTAAATGTTGCACGTGATTCTGTCGCGTACAAAAGTAACGAATACATAAACCGTAAGGTGTTATAGACCTAGAGATAATTCAAACACCGAAGCGACACTGCGCTGAATGCCACGATTGGGGACATGAAACCACGTCCAACTCACGTCCATCTGCGTAACGCTACGTTCAGCGGATCATTTTTTGTTCAAATCAATACACATTTAGAGAGTTCTAAACTAGCGATACAGTAATCAGGCGATATACAGATGGAGGGATGCATGACGATGATAGGTCCTAAGTAATTGCACGGGATAGTTGGGAGTCGGGAGGCGGGCGTGCTATCCTTGAAGGAGGTATTTCATATCGGGCGAGGGGGAAAGAGCATAATGAATAATAGATGGTGATTGATTAATCTAAGGATGGCCACGAGTCTCAGCGTCTCCCAGAATACGAAAGCCAAAAAGCATACCGCGAATGGAATACCGATTGACTCGTCAATAGCAGGTAGTGACCATTGTCCCACATCCGGCTCGTTCCTGGTAGAAATAACGAATCAGAAAACTGCTCCAAAGATGACAGGGAAGGACCGCGTACCTCTACATCTGCATCGACTCCACCAGGGAGGTCGGGTAGAGGTGCTGCAGATGCAAACACAATGCTCACTAAGAAAAAAAGATCAGCAATCGGGAATGAACAACAAGCAGAAAGACGCTCACAAGCAAGGAGCGCAGCTATGAGAGATTTACACTGCATGGTGATCGAAAGAACGGTCCAGATAGCGGGCCCTCGCAATAAGTACCTAGGTGGCAGACCATAATCGGACGGACGTTTGTGGGGAGGAATAGGATGCGGGGAAACAAACGCACTACCATTCTGGAACGGTACGAGATTGATCATTGATGGTAACGATCTTGCGAGCTCAAACCTAATCCTCCAGCTCCGAAGGTTCAAAGCTTGTTTTGACTTTCAAACTCTCCTGCTTAAGCGACTGCCTGGCCCATCGATAATAGCAACATTAGCGCGATGTCTTTCTGTAAAAATCTTAGTTTCAGCGGAATGAGTGGGAAAGGAACATTGCACGGAAGCGAATGACGACACTACCCTACCAAGCAAACGCCCCGAATAGGTTAAGCTGTTCTATTTCGAGATGCCAAGAGCGGTGAAGCCATCGCTCGTTCTCTGAGATAGAAGGCCTATGCAGGGACGAGACAACGGCGGACCCGCGAGGGGAGATGCTAATGAAATGGAGCGCGCCGTTATCCGTGTCATAAGGGTACCCCAGCTGAAAGACGTGCACTACTCGAGCATCACCGGATTAGGTGTAGGATTATGATACGAGAATCAAATCTCGGTAAACAATCACTCGAATCGAACATAAGCAAACATCGATGTATTCTTTGGAACGGTTGGCTAAAAGACCGTTGCAAAGGGCAAAAAAGATGGTACCAGTGGGCGGGCAAAGTTTGATTTTGGAGCGAGAACTAAGCTTTCAGGTGCAAAAACAGCCGTCAGACTGCGAGAGAGAAAGTTTTACAAAGTGAAGATGGAAAGAGGAAGGGCATCAGTTCTCACCATGCGTTTCATCGCGGTTGTTGTCACAGCCGACTGGCATGTCTCCCACTCAAGACGAGGAAAGCGATCGCTCTCCATAGCTGGGATTAGACCATAACAGACCGGAGCCTTCCGTTACGTTATAGCACGCGATGATTATTCCACAGCCTTTACGCCGGAGGCTAGCATGAGGGTGAAGGCAGTGGATAAGCATGTCAATTCTAAGGGCACTGTATCAGTCAAAAGTCGATGCGATTCACAGGAGATGAGACGGACGGAGGCTATATGCGACGCCAGAGTCTTATATGCGCCGACTTGTAGGGAGGAACGCTGGCGCACTGTCTAGATCGAGGTGAATCGCAATAAGTATCAGTCAACGCGTAGACTGTGTATCGAGGATGTTGTCGGTAAGCGAGAAACATGATTTTTCCGCCTGCCGACAACTTCTCTGGTAGGCAGACTGGTTCGAGTCTAGTCAACCCGGCCCTCCGTATGTCAGAAACAAGACGCTTATTAGCGAAAGGAGAACATATAGATAAGTTGGCCGATTCCACGGAAGCAATAGGCCGCACAGTTGCTACTGAAACATGATGCGACATGATTGGCGCAATGTATGCATGAGGGTACCAGCGCTAGCCCGAAATCAGCAAATCATCAAGGCGAAAGAACTGGTGCTCGTACCTCCTAGCCACAATTCGAAAACCCAACGTCGAAAGAACGTCTTATCCATCTGCGTGAAGCAGTGTCATGCCCGACTTGGCACCCTATCACCACAGTCCTAGATTGTGAGTCTAATGGGCAGCTGAAAACCTCTCCGGGTGCAAAGATTCGCGCATACATTCGAAATTTCCGTACGTATAAGTTGGGTACGAGATTGATCATTGATGGTAACGATCCTGCAAGGTTCAAGCTAAGGTATGCATCGACTTTCGGACTCTCTTGTTAGAACGACTGCTTGAGGCTATCGATAATGGTAACGTTTTCTGTGAATCCTAGTCTCAGCAGAACGCTCGCGCCAGTGGGAAAGGAGGATACATACCTGGAGCGAATGACGACACCAGCCTACCCGTCGAAAACAAGCGAAAGCCCCAAATAGGTTAACTCGTTCTATTTTGAGATGATCGCTCGTTCTTTGAGATACACAGATGGCCTATGCAGGGCCAGGTATGCGTGCGCGAAGATGCCCTAATGAAAGGGAAGCCTCGCTACCCTACCGATATCTGGCAGAAAAAGCCGCCGCAGAAACGAATAGTGGACGAAAAAGATTCACGAGCCTTGGCATTCAATTTTTGAATGTATTATCGGTAGCAAAGAACTGTAAGAATGCGAATTTCGGCGAAGAGGATTTTACAATGTGGAGAGGAAAAGAAGAAGGACATCATGTGTTTCATTTGCAGCACGATTGTCAACCAGATCTACAGCGGACAAGAGCGCAAACATCTTTCCTAACAAAAATTATATTACCAAACTGAAGACACAGTAGTATGAACTGGGTTCGAACCAGCAAGGGCAACCAGACAAGGGTCCTTAACTGTAACACCATCAGAACACGATAAACTAGCTTTATCAAGACACCCCCTATGTCGTCCCTGCGTCGTGGAATGGCGTCCGCCGGAGCTGAAATTCATGAGTGAACATGAGTCGGGGTCACTGGCTACTTGAAGGTGAGTAGCTTTCCTATCCGTCCCTACGGCTGAGGATGGCATGAAGGTGCAGGCAGAGGGTAGTCCAATTCTAAGGACATATCATCAGAGACTGATGCACTTCAAAAGAGATGAGAAGGACGGACCCTATCGCTAGTAAGCCTTGGATCGATATGCGTTGGTCTGTAGGGAATTTAGCATAAAAACGGCACAGCAGTCAGGGGTTGCATAGTGCGAGATGATCCACAAAAATGCCGATAAACGTGTATCAGAGTCGCAGTATATTGAAGGAAAGACGATTGCTTGAGCTTCTGAATACAAGGCGCGGTCATTCCGGGTAACGCGGAACGATTGGCGCAACATATACATGGAGATGCCAATAGACCTGGAAATACGAGAGTGACAAGACGCCAAGGCGAAACAAGCGACAGGCACACCTCCACTACTAACCGGAACCCTCCATCGCTAGCTGCAGTTCCAGCGCAGCCGTCAGTCAGTACACATCGCTTGAGGGAATTGGGTCGACTTTTGTGGCTACGCTTCAGCTTCATGAGGCTCAAAGACAAGTGGGTCCATCTAGACAGTCAAAGTCAGTGATATGCCAGCATCGAAAGAACAATCCACACGCCTCCATTCCCGTAATCCATACTGCTTGCCAACTTGCCAACTCCGCAAACCTGGTAATATTTGCCTCACATGGCTACAACTCGGAGTTTGTGGCTAGTCAAATCCTTCATGATATCTTCGAACTTGAATAGAGCGTAGTACGGAGACACGGACGTCGACGAAAAGTCCCAGATACAGTGACGCCGGGACCACGGTATGCATTTTCCCACGAGCAAATTCGCGGTACATGTGATCTCAACGCGTCATTTCCTCAAATTTCATAATCCTGTCTTGAACGTGTCATTCGTCTTCTCCAGCTTTTATTCATGTGTCACAATAGGTAATATCCTCCTTCTTGAATACTGGTCGGAAGCCAGTCAGGAATTTATTTACTACAACTTATGACACAACAAAATTGATCCTCACCGCTGTAGGGTAAGGACGTACTCTATCCATCCGCCGTCCGAGATACTAACAAGTTAGGTCCTACCCTGGGCTTTTGATTATGGCTCGCTCTCCTGGACAACAGCTGCTGTCCGTGTCTGTATAGCTTCCCGAGTCGTTCTCACCTCCATGACTGATTTCGACTTGGACTTGACGGCGATGTCCATGATAAGGCGAACAATACTTGTGATCAATGTATTGACGTATCTCTTTCTATTCTTCATTCCTGTGCGCACTGACCATTATCAAGAATTGGGAACATCAATCCAATTTAGGAAATTCATCCTGCCTTGCGTCTGCGACTCACTTTCTTGCAAAGAAGCCATGCAATTTAAGGAAATTTATCGTCAGGCGTGATGAGTTCCAAAACTGTCCTTCTATGCTTTGTATCTCAGGACTAAAAGATCTCAACCCCGAAACCTTGGAAACTAAGGGACCCCGAATCGAACGAGGTGACGGACCAAGTGAGAACTTTCCCATTCATCTAGAGCTCCTTGATTGGCGGACCTAACAAGTGAATCATTAATGAAGAGCATGGTAAAGAAAGAGGGACTTCATCCTTCCCCGCATAAAAGAGATTGACACGTAAATAGGGCTCCCATTCACATTCTCGACCTTGAGTCATTAACGTTAATGCCAAGAGAGCACATTCAAGCCAAAAGACATAATGGATCAATAGAGCAGGCCCTCGAATCGAACAAGGAAGTATTTACACATCTTAATCCCTGCTTGGACACTGAATCGAACCTGCAATGTACCCTTTTACACGCTAGTCCATATTCTGTTCCCTGAAACAGTAAGTGTTCAAGTTAAAATAAAGTGAACATGTGCTGACTGCAGAGTCACAAAGGTGGTGATCTAGCGTGTACCCCATGTCTGAAGCGGTGGATGATTGCTCAATGGCAAAAATAGTAGCAGTCATGAATTCATGCGTATGTTATGTATCAGCCAAGGCGCCAGCTGCTTCAAAGGAGCTACAGACGGAGACGCGTGGTCCTGTCGACACGAGCAGATAAATGACACCAGACGCATGGCACCTGCCAACCCTTACATATTCATCTCGCAATACAGAGGCGTCACCATGGAAAGGACAACACATGCACATTCTTTGTCGCAAATGCGAGAGTTAAGCAGAGCATGTCCTTTCCCATGACAGCTTCCTTCCCGTTCTGTCCTAAAAGAAAAACCGTTCCTCTTTGCAGGTATTCAACCCGAACTCATCCTGGACAGTCCAAATATCAGCAGCGAAAAACATATCGGACAGAAGGTGAAAAGGCAAACCGGGAGGCGATGACAGAAAGTGTATTTCGGGGATGCGAATATGAAGCAGCTTTCGGGTCAAAAATGACTTTTATACATCGCGATTCCCTCTAGCCGGCTTGAACGGCTATTTGAACTGATCTACCAAATCAGCTAAGAGGGAATGATGATATGCTGAGATTCAAGCAATAGGTTCCAGCGCAGCAGGAGGAGCTTGCTAAAAGATATATCTACTGTAACCCTCATGGCATGGCGCGAGCTAGGATCGAACGAGCTCTCAGGTGCGCGGTCCCGAAACGCCGTCATGTCATTGTGAAGTGTAAAGGCCGATATACATAACGCAACAGCAGGGTGTTATATGATCGACACGGGCGAAGTACAGAACGACGACTGTTTTGACAGAGACGAGAGAGGTATAATATGAGTGTTTGCCACAAGTAGGTCGATGTACCCAGTAAAGATTTAAGAAATGGAGTTAGAAACTGCGGAGCGATGACCCGTGACCCAAACTTTGCGCCAAAAGAACCTTTGCAAAACTCCCTCTGGCCAGATAAACTGGATACTGGTGACACGCTGCACCAAAGAGGGATTGGTGGTATGCTGAGATTAAAGCAACAGAAGCAGGGGCAGCGAGAAAAAGTATTCACAGCCATAGGCTATAGTAGCAAGAGCTAGAATCGAACAAGCACTGCACGCAGTCCCAATGCGCCATCCTGCCGTGGAGTCATATACATAACGCAGCGAAAGATCCGAGCAGGGTTTTACACCATTGACAACGAAGAAGTACGGGATGTCAGTGGGTTTGATAAAGACGATGGTTGCGTTCACGAGGAGGTCAGTGCCCAGAAACAAAGTCTTATGCAAAAAGACACGTCGACTCGAGCCAAGACAGTGATCAGCGAGCCAGCACCACCAAACGAGGAGGCAGTGATGATTGCGGCGTTCCTGACGTGCGGGAGGAGGAGCTTGATAAGAAGTGGACCCGAATCATGATGCAGGTGGAGGCAGATCCAAATGTGGACCTACAAGCAGGCTTAGCAAAGGAAAGGTGGAGGGGACGAAAAGACTCACGTAGACCCGGACGTCTACACTGACAGTGACGCCGACAAAGACACGTGCAGACACTAACCAGACTATTGTCAGCGGCTGATCATCTAATCAGCACAGAGATCCATGAAGGGTTGGTCAGGAACCTGTTGCAGCCACACAATTAGAACAACGTCAAGCAGAAGAAAGGCACTCGCACCTCGCCCTCCTCTTTCTCGCCCACCCCCTATTCATTCCGGCTCGACGGCAAGGGAACTGACAATATGTTTCCATCCCCTCCTACAATGGCCCAAAGATGAAAAGGCGGATGGAACATTCAACGCCGTCAGAGACTGCTCGCGTAGGTGACTCAGAAATATGTGAGATCAATCTGCCAGCAAGTCAAAGTTGGTGACCACCCTGATGTCGAAGGGACAAACACGCACCTCCGACCTGTGTATCTGAAGGTCTTGCTCTCCATTTTAGCATCGCAGCAGCGTGTTAGAACCTAGATCGAGCGGGAAGAGGAAGAGAAGCATTTATTTTCTCACGGTAAAATGTAGATGGCCTTCTGTTTCGCTGTGCTTGACTATTAAAAATCAAGGATTTAATGAGGTTTGCTCACGGACCAAAAATTTAAAAAAGGAGACATTCAAAGGCTTCATTCTCCTCCAGCCGACTTGAACGACTGATTTGACTGAGTCAGACTGACAAAGAAATACACCACTGGCGCTCTCTACCGACTGAGCTAAGAGGGTCTTGCAGCGTTGTACACGTCTAAGCGATGGTGAGCGCTTGTACATAGACATTCATGAAGAGCTTCTCAACGGTGTTATTGCATGAATCTCTGAAAACGAAAACATTCATTATTCGTTGATATCTGCTAAACATATCTGGTGCTCGAGTCCGAGTCTGAGAAAAAAAACCCCGACATCCCATACAAGATACATCACCCACCTCGAGCTCCCAGGTCGAGGATAATACTACATGGTGAAGGCGGCCATGGTCAGGTCACTAAATCACAAGGTTACATTGGCACGAGCAGATGTCATCCCATCCGTGAACGGAATACGAATAAAACAAACCATCATAGACAATTCACAGTGGAGGTCCTCGACTCGAACGAGGCGACCGAGTAGACGAGAATCTCGTTCACCGAAGAGCTGACTCGGACTTAGAACGGCAACAGCCAAACCACGCCAATGGTACCACTAAACAGAAGAAACTATACAAGCCCGACTATTAAGAGACCTGAGGTTAATTCGCTCACGGGCAAAGAAATTTCTCAGACGAGCAATGCAATAAGTCCCTCTAGCCTGACTGGTCACTGATCTACCAGCCGAGCTAAGAGGAATAGGTATACGGAAGAAGACGAGGATCAATCAGCTCTGAATGAGCAGTGGGACCGGATGGTTAGAGCAGTTCTCCATAGGTCGAGGATAATGCCGAACAGGAAAATGGGCATTGAATTACGAGATTACATGGAGCGGGCTTGGAGCGCACGAGTGGCTCGAAGAGAGTTAAACTCGCCCGCAGCTTGAAAGACCTACAGACTCGAAATTAGAGAAACCTCAAGCAAAAGAAGAGACACGCGTACATCTACTACCGATCCTCGCACCACCCGCCCGCACCCCACACTGACTCTCCCTCCCAATTTATCTCTTCCAACCGTTGAGTTGATATGAACTCGGCGACTTGAATGAATAGTTCTTCTTTCAGCCGGGAAGAATCGGACAGTCTGTGGTAGAGGCAGCCGCGGCGGACAAGCAAGCCGATTCTAAGAACATATCAGCCACCGAAGTGTTCAAAGGAATTGAGACGGACGGACCCTATCGCTGGTAGGCCTTTGCTAACCCTGAGCCTTATATTGATATGGGCTGGTCTGCAGGGAATTTAGCACAGAAAGCGTTCAAGCGTTGTGTAGAGCGAGCGAACGTGGACTCGAGCCACTGTGTACTGAAGGAAAGGTGGGCGAGGGGCTTGAATGAATGACAAGACCGCTGGCGAAGAGTCCGCGGAATCCATAGGGCGTCCATTCCGAAACGATTGGTGCTTGATGTATACATGGCGATGTCGAAAGGCCTAGAAATATGAAATGAGAAACATTTCAAGGCGAAAAATGACATGCGCACCCTTCACTGCCAACCCTTCATCGCTAGCTACAGTTCCAGACGCAGCCGTGAGTCAATACACGTTGCTTGAGGGAATACGCTTGGCTGTTGAGGTTACGATTCATTGGTCACAGAGACAAGGGGGCCAATCTAGACAACTAAAGTCAGTGGTACGCCAGCGTCGAAAGAACAATGCACGCGCCTCCATTCCCGTAATCCGTACTGATGGCTACGACTCGGAGTTTTGCGACTGATTGAATTCTCGATGATGTTGAGGAGAGCTTCGAGCTGGAATAGATCATAGTGGTAGGATGGAGGCAAGGACGTCGAGTAAACAAAGATCCAGACGCAGTGACCGGGCGGCGGGACCACGGCATTTTCCCACGGCCAGAGTCCGCCGGGACTCCGGACAAATTCGCGGTACATGTGATCTCAACGCGTTGGATTTCAAATAGCTCCTTCGACGTGTCATTCAATGACTCATTCGCCTTCTCCAGCTTCGTCGCATCCAAGTCTCACAAAGTATATGATATTCCTTCGTGAAATGGGGCAATGACATGGCCCCGGAGAAGCGTGACTCAAAGTGCTATCTGGATGGGAATTATACTGACCGGTCGACACCTTTAAATTTGACACCTTCGCCAAGTGAACACGATGATCCCTGCGTTCATTTCATTCTTGCTTGGAAAAATCAGTGCTGATGCAAAACATGTCCGGTCATGTGCCGCTCTCGGTCGAAGCGCTGTTTGTCCCGTTCAGGGGTCTGATACTGATAGGCGCCCGCCCCCATCATCTGATTGTAAAAGGCCCGCTCTGATTGACTTTGCCGTTGGCATCTGTGTATATTGGAGTACTAGTGACCAGTCTACGGATGGTAATTCGGTGCGTGTTTCTTATGTCAATGTACCGAACGTTGAATCAGCAACGATGCTTAAGTTGATTCAATGCACGCTGACTGGCAGGACCCGACGATCAAGGAGCTGGGGATTTGTTCGGACTTCGTAGATCTGGGCGCTCCGAATGTCATAATACAAATTATGATGACCGTAACTCCTTGAGGCTCCCCCACCATCATCCTTCCCTATATTCTGGTCAGGCAAGAAGTGCAGGACCCCCAACAATCTCTTTGGGCATATTAAGGATGTCAGAAACGCTGCCAACAGATACAGTCCATAAGGATGTCCAGGGTTCTCCATCCACGTACGCTAGTCGTCTCTCAATAAGCGCCCGAGATTGACTGACATGTCGTAGTTCACTTCTATTATCGCAATCTGGCTTTCAGAAGTTGGGCAATGACGACGCAGCGTCTCCCAGCACATCCCATTCACCTCATTCTTGGAATGCTGCTGCCGATATCTTAGGACCAAGCCCTAACTTGGCTCAGAATGACCATACGAGTTTTTCGAGTAACGTGGCGGAGTTGCCATCCCCTCCTTCACCGATTACGAGTTTTACGACGTCGCCCTCCTTCACGCCATCGGGGCAACACGTATATCCGATAGATCTACCTTTGATTGAACCTTCTTTGGACCGTTCCCCTCAACCCATCCAGACCACGTCACCCACATATGACTACTCCATACCGTCACAGTCTGCTCTAGGGCTACCTCAAAACACATCATCGCACGAGGAAGATGGTCAAGCAGGCTACATTCCCGGTGACTCGGATAATGACACGCGACCTCAGCCTTCTCACAACCCATCCTACTTTTTCACGCCCACTCCACTGTACCAGCCTCCAGTCCGAGTGCATCAAAACATAGGAAGTACTCCGCCCGCTCCTCCAGGTGGTACCCATGCAGTTCCAAAGCAGCAAACGACCTCGCAGAAGTCTCCAGGAGTTAAGATAGGTACGCTTCTTATCAGTATATGATAGTTGTGAGATGCTTAACGGTCACTCCAGTCCACGCTGATGATTACGAGCAGCGATATCCCGAAGACCCTCCAGGATCCGAATGCGGTCCCATGGCTAGGATCTGGCGGATATTCCTTGACGAGTGTCAGGAATTTGATGCTGGGAGAATAGAGATTCTCCGAGACAGTGTAGACGTTCTGCTAGTGTTTGTGAGTTTGTTCTCGTTCAAAGGCCCTAACGCCAGATTCTGAAGTACCAGCTCTCAGGCTGGCTTATTCTCTGCTGCCGTAACGACTTTCGTGGCGCAGACATCGCAAAGCCTACAGACGGACTACACGAAGATCTCTGCCTATTTGCTGTATGAATCAGTCAGTATACAGCGTGCCGTGGCCTCTGGCGTTGCGGTTAGCTCTATTCCCACGTCTCCATTGAACCCCACCACCACTTTTGTCGCATCCACATCCGATCGTTGGGTAAATGGCCTGTGGTTCACAAGCCTTTCCCTCAGCTTGATAACAGCTCTCGTCGCAGTACTGGCAAAGCAGTGGATGCGACAACACATGCTGGCGTCATCTGGCACTCCGCGGGACCGGGCGAGGATTCGCCAGTTTCGTTATATGGGTTTCGAGGCTTGGCATGTCCCAGTTATTATTGGGATCCTTCCGTCTCTGTTGCATATCTCCCTCACTATCTTTCTCGCGGGACTGGTGGTTTTCCTGATGGCCTTGGAACGTCCGATTGCATATGTGATACTTACAATAACGGGAGGTTCATGTGCATTGTATGTCATCGCTATGTTTCTACCAGTTCTCTACCCGCAATGTCCTTATCGCACGCCATTGACGGATCTCGTCTTCATCGCTTGCAAAGAACTCCTACGATGGACATTGAAAGAGCGATATATGCAGCCTTATCCTCCTTCCGTTCGAGAATTGGAACTCCAAAGCATTGAATCACAATCAGACTCCTTGGATGTTCAGTCCCTTCGTTGGCTGTACACCATGTCTTCCAATCCCACGGTTCACAGCTGTGTCATACAGAGCATTGGCGGGCTCCAGGTTAGCATCAACTCCGAAGAGTTGGATGCTTCTTTCAAGGGAAGCGGAATCCAGGAGAAACAACAGGAGCTCTTACAAGAATGTTTACAACCCTACATTGATCGCAGGTATTCTGTTCTGGTGGAGGGCATGGATACATCCGTAGAACGCCTACTTCGTAGTCGTCTCCGTCTTTCAGTGGCTATGCGTCAAAGTCATAATTCTCGCGTTCCACGTTTACTCTTGACTCCAACTTCGCATAGTCCCGGGCTTTCCTCTGAGGGAATAGCGCTGACTGCCGCTATCGCTTGCCACAATGACGTTCGTCCCCCCGAATATCCGTCCGGCGCCGATCTTTTTCTCCATCTCACGAAACAGCCCCAGCCCAACAGCATAGCTCTCCATCCCCTTTTGTGGAAATCATTATTTTCCGACACGATTTCCAACCACCTTTTCGATCGGCTGGATTCATCTGGTCATAATCACGCGTTCGAGGAATTCTGCAGTTCATTCCTGCGAATAATTGCGCGTCGGGGAATACTATGGAATGCTTCTCAGCCACAGGACGATGGTACTCGCACCGTAAATTTGCAGAACGCATTATACTTTGGGCTCTACAGTGTCATCGAGGAACAGCTTCTAAACGCGCTAGCGAGATTTGACAAATATCAAAATGATGCCAAAATGTCGCCACACATACGCTTGTTACTTGCTATCATGGACTATGTACTTTCCACTCGTTCATTTCCCGCAGTGCATTGGAGTGACCCTGACCCGCCGAACGAGTGCTTCTGTGAAAGGTGCCTGGGTATGCTCTTCTTTGCGGTGCATGATCTTCGAATATGCATCAAAGACTACGCACCCTTGTCCTCTCGCGAAAGCAATGCGATCTATTCTACTATAGAGCGGCTCGTAATGTCCCAATCTTTCGCAAGCAAGTACAAGCCCTGGTCCCACGTATTATGGGTGATACGATCCGATGTGATTCGCATCCTGGTGCGTATGACTATTACCCAGGTGTACAACCCCCAATCATCGGCACATAATCTGTCCTGGTCCATTTTACCTTCTCAATGGACAAAATTTAGGGACGTGATTTGTCGACTGTCTTTCTATCAGGGCACACTTGATGACCTGCCGCAAGACTTGTACGCGCTAGCGAAATGTGTTGTAGAGATGGGTGGTCTTCTAGCGGATGACATAAATCGCGGAGATGCCACTGCGCTGGATACTTTTATGGACCTCGATATCCTCGGATTTATAGGGCGGACAAAGTACATGTTTCCTTGGCTCCGCATCATACAGGCCTATATCTCGGCTGTATCCCGCAAGCTTGAATCAAACAACGCCGTAACAGAGAGCTCCGATGCTCATGCCGATTTCAATCCTTATCACATCAATGCCCATCTTAACTGTATTCATCACCCTGAAAACCTGCGGACTGTCTGCGCCATATTAGGCGGAAGGCTTGCGGGATCACCGGACCAAAGTGGAGATGGAAGCACACAGATAACTTTGTTGAAACTCGCTGGGCTTCGCTCGCTCGACCCAGCGTGGCCTTCATGCATCAAACACTTGGACAAACTTTCGCAAGACGAGCCGTTCCTAAGGGAACAACGGCTCTTGACACTCAAAGATGATACCAAGGAGGCACGATGGAAAACATACAAAGATCACGAAGTGCAGCTTATTATGGTGCGCCTTGAGGAATCTGCCGCCACACTAAGGAACTATTTTATCCAACATTCTACCACGACTTAGACCTCGATTTCCCATCTAATAGTTAGCCGAGTCGTCCACTTCAAGTCCACTTTTTATTACAGATCATTAGCTTATTCATTTCAGAGCGGCTCGGAGATAAACCCCATGTTAATAGTACCGACGAATATAGAACTACTTAGTGCTACCGAGGACTTCGTTGACTGTTTGTTGATGTCGATGCTGCGACACAGAATGGCGACGAACGGATTTTACCCTTGACTGCGCTTCGTTTGACAACTTATATCTTTGATAGGAATGCAAAAAAAAAGCACATATTTCTCCGTGGGAAAATACATGTTTCTTCCCCTTCCGGCTCTTTAATTAGTGTCGCCGATCGGCGGCCCGGCGGAATGGTGCTTGACTTCAAACCACAAGGTCGGGAAGGCTTCGACACATTCAAAAGTACTGGGGCTCCCTTGTGTTTTCCGTGGTAAGTACAGCATCTTTCCTGACTGAGAAGCTGCGGAACGAACTGCTGGGGCTGACGTTGGGACTCCAACGGGACTCAGTGGTAGAATGCCCAGTTGCAGAGACTCTGGTTTTCTCTGCCACTCGCGTGAATTTTCATTTGTCCAGCTAAAATCTCCATGAAAGCACGGGGCACAAACAGAAGACAAGCAAGCCATGAGTATTAGCTCCATTACCATCCCACTAGGAGGGAGATATGTACCCACCGATGAAAGTTCATTCGCAAACACGCATAGATATGGCATAGGTTCTAACCAGAGGTGCATTATCTCACTCAAATTTTTCTGGTTTTTCTTCTCATACCAACAAAGCATTACTTCCAGGGCAACAAATCCTCGAACGTATCTACTTCCTTGAGGTTCCGGGTGCACCGCAGATTGGAGGGAGCTATTCTTCGACTTCCTCCCTATGATGCACTCTCCCTATTGGCGCGCACGAGGCCTGCAATGAATAAGACGTGTCCTCTGACGGAATATTCATCAACCAGGTTAGTGAGAGAACTTATTAATAGGGTTTTATTTTTAACAGGCTATTCTTATCCTCAGTCATCTCCCGGGAGTAGTATATATGGCGGTGAAGTCGCCAGGATGTCTCGTCTTATCGCTGCTACGAAATGAGGCGTTTCTTTCTGCTTGCTCTTACCGCGGCGTCTTTCGTTCATGCTAGGGTATGGAATGATACCGGCGTCGGCACTATCGTCTTCGAAGAGGCGTGGTCAACTCCTGAAATTGCGGTCACAGTGGGGTAAGTGTTATCTCCTGAGAGGCTGCAGCAAATATTAATTTGAAAAAAAAAACTCATAGTGGTGCACCAGCTCTTGGTGCGTCTCATACTCTTTGACGCCTATAGCTAATCTGAGTGAATACCATGACAGGCAAAACCATCGAAGAACTCCATGCAAATCTCGTTGATGTTCATAATCACAGACTTGCACTTATGGATGAGTTTGGTATTGACTTCGTAAGTGACACCTCCGTCCTCTGAAGCTTCCCTGAGTTAATAAATGCGCACTCAGATGGTTCTCTCTTGCGTACAACCTTGCGTCCAAGGGGTATCCGATCCGGAAACAGCCGCCGCAATGGCCGTGGATCTCAACAACAATTTAGCGGATCTTATTTCGAACAATACTCTGCGGTTTGGCGCCTTCGCAGCTTTAGCTATGCATAACGCCTCTGTGGCTGCTCAAGAACTCAACCGGACCGTCAAGGAGCTGGGGTTCCTCGGAGCTTTGCTCAATGATTATCAACAGTCGGGACCGAATGACGGTATGTCTCCGTCTTACCCTCACGTCGCACGAGGTATCTAACGTGCATGTAGACACACTCTTATACTATGATCAACCGGAATACGATGAATTCTGGCAGATGGTGACGGATCTGGACGTACCAGTGTACTTTCACCCTAGAACGAATGTCGAACCTATTTTGTCGCTCGTTTATGGTCATGGCTTTGGTCTGGAAGGCCCTGCCCAAGAATTTGCGGCAACGCTATCGACACATATATTGGGATTATGCACAAACGGGGTTTTCGAGTAAGCACACTTCCCATTTGCAGTTGCATACATGTGCGATTAACAAATGTGGACAGCCGGTTCCCAACTCTCAAAATCATTGTTGGCCATCTCGGGGAGAGACTTCCCTCGGACTTATTCAGAACTGATGAACGTAAGTCTCGTAATGGTATGCCATCTTTCACGGTCTTGACTCATCTGTTATAAAAGAACTCCTTCGCCAAGTTCCCCTGGGAATTCCCATGCAGCGGAATGCCTCCTCGTATTGGCTTACGAATTTGTATGAAACGACTGCTGGGAATTTCGCAACGCCGTTGCTGCAATTCCACAAGTCACAGATAGGTTTGGATAGGATTATGCATTCGATTGATTATCCCTTCGCTCTAATCAGTGAAGGGCAGGAATGGGTCAATGGCCTAGCAGACTCGGATATACTGACAAGAGAAGAGCTGTTAGAACTAAAGAGGGGTACTGCGATAAGGGTGTTGAAGTTGGATGACTGAAATTGTGATGCGGGTGCACATCAATAGCATTGGTTGGAGTACCAGTTACAATTGAACGACCATCGTCTATTACGTGAGCTGGAGAAGGAAGGTAAATCATTCCTACGTTCGTACGTGAGTGCTTGAGGAGGGAATGTGGCTTGCAGGACGACGATGTGGCTCAGCAGAAGGCCACTACACCGCCATCTGGGCCCGAGCAGTCGGCAGTGTCAGAGTCGCGAACTCAGGAAATGGAAACAGACAATGAACCAGACCATAGCCTGGAACCCGATGGTAACCTCAATTAGCGATTTCGCGTTGTACATGAATGTGGATACATTCATATTCATTTCCTATTATACTTCTGAACGCAATATGAACCTAGTTCTGTTCCTTCTGCACCTTGCTGGCAACGAACTGGCACCTAACCACCTCTTTCTCATCAGCAAGTTCAACAAAACTCCCACTCATCGTCGTAGTATTCTGTTGCAAGACAATCTGCCTTTTCTCGTCAACAGAGAAGTGACCCCAGACGGGTGATCGCTGCAGCTTGAAAATGTTTGGATCCTGTGCCCGTACGAAGGAAAGCCAATACGCGATCAGCTCCTGTGAGAAAGCCGTTTCTTCTGGCGTCAGTGAGCTAAAAGTCGCGGAACCATTGTAGCTGGACGTCGTGTCAGGTCAAGGGAGGGTCAGGGAAGGAGGGGCGCGCTTACCCTGTATTGCTGCCGAGGAACATCATCCAATTCTCCGCCCCGTGACCGACGATGGTAGGATTGTCGCTCGTCGGATTGGGTTGGTTGTATCGGTAGGCCCATGTATTTATCCCTTTGCTGGAATACGCACTAGCCAATATTGGCCGCTTTTGCGAAAGGATATGTCAGTGGAAGCCACAATAAGCACTTGAATGTACTCACACAACATCGATTCAAAGATTCGCCTGTCGCCGCGGCTAGTCTTTGTTCCTCAGACTCAAAGTCCGAAGATGGGTACGCCTGAAGGGTAAGGGTTGAAAGAGCCACCAGAACGAGAGATACTCACAATGAGGTAGTCGCTGGTGTCTTGTTCGTCTAGTCCTGGAAATAGGATTTTCAAGGATGACGGTATATCGTAACCCGGAACATACGATTCATTAGAATCGGAGCTAACTTCGTTTAATTTCTTATTTTCAAAGGATACGACAGCGCTTACCCGACGATAAGAGGGACGCGGGTGAAATGACCCAAACCCAGGGACACTGTTGGGAATTCGGTGAAAGTCTTGCCGTCTATGACAGGATGAAAGGCGTTGTAAAGACCAGCGCTGATAGAATCTAAGTATGACAGCTAGAAATGCGGTATAAAATGAACGTACAATTCACCATTCGCTGCCGCATCTTGAGCGTGAGCAAGAGCGCTCACGTTAGCTTCTCTCAGGCATTGTAACTTGGAAGAAAGGCTGTCGGATCCGCATCCTGCTCGCTCGGCGTAAAAGTCGAACAAGGGCTATGGACAGATCAGTCAAAGCATTGGCGGTTGATAAGATGACTCACTCGCTGCTGTTCAGGGAATGGAAGAGGGGTCCTATAAGCGCTCTGTACGATAGCGCCAGAGAACAGCGATTCATCTTCATGCGCAACGAGATGGAGCTCCACCGAGGCTCCTCCCGCGCTCTGCCCGTTAATAGTCACCCTCGACGGATCTCCACCGAACGCTCGTATATGTTGCTTGACCCATTTAAGGGCCTGTGTCTGGTCAAGGAAGCCAACATTGAAGTCTCCATTGGCAGTGTCTGAGAATTCTGGGATAGCGAGGAACCCGAAGGACGAAAGACGGTAATAGATGGTGACGATGACGACATTGAGGCTTTGATGGACCCAATGATCGAATGGAAAGGTGGCGGGGTTGCCGTAAACGTAGCTTCCTCCATGGATATAGACAAGTACGGGTACTAGAGGGGCGTCGTTAGTAATATTTCGCACGCTATCGAGATGCATACAATTGCTTCCATTGGTGGGCGAATAAATGTTAACTTTCAGACAGTCTTCACTGCCCGCGCCTCCTGCGTCGCCGACTGAAATATAAAATGGTGCCTCAGACTCAGAACTACTTGAAGGACTAGCGTGTGGCATACATACCCAGAGTAGATCCCTGGACGCAAAAGTCGGGGTAGGATGTCGCGTCGAAGATGGCACCATTCGCTTCTGATGCTATTCGCGTCGTGTTCAAAGGGATGGGTGCACGAAATCGACGGTCACCAATAGGAGGCTCTGCGTAGGGGATACCAAGATATGCTACAGTGTCGGGGTATGAAAGGTTGCCACGGTACTTTGCGTATCCTGTGTCGACGATGAGCCTATCATTCGCGACAACAAGAAATTCGGCAAGCAATGAGAGACAAGCGACGAGTGCTGAGAGTTCTATCAAGACCATGATAGCTGGAGTCGGCATCCGAATTCTGCCAGTGGATCGGTTTAGGGGGAATCAAAAGTCTCTCGTTTCTATGTCGAGGTCCACAAGTTCATTCTATATGCTGGTCGAAGCTTCGGGCGGTTAAATGCCGGGGCAGTGTGATATGCAAAAGAGCAGTAAGTAATGGCCCAAGAGTCAGAAGGGTTCGTGCGCAGTACTCAGTCGTCAAGCTAAGGGATGTGCAGTTCAGCAATGAAGCTTGAAGACAAGTCTTAGTAAGGAATGAAGGCGAGACCGAGGGAACGCCGAGCCGCGCGAGTGGTGCCGGGCCCGGATATTATCGGCCTTGCATCGGCCGATGACCATTGCTTCTCTACGACCATCGTCGACGACGACGGAAATGCATGCCTCACAAATAATATGTGGTTACCTCGTGACGATGCGAAGATATCTAGTAAAGACGGAAAACAGACTATGGAATTGGTCCAGGGATTGCCAGCAAATGCCGAGCGGGGTCAGCTTTAGGAATCAAGTTGGACAGCTTTCCAGCCAAGTTTCCTTCGTCTTGGACTGGTCATCTTTTTCTTAGAATATTCCTTGGAGGATTTCTCGCGTCAAACGGTTCTGATGGGCTAAACATCAAGGACTAACACTGGGAATAGAAATGATGAAGCATGGATGCAACGACTCATTCTTAGGATATTCAGGATGTATTTTCTCTTCTCTCCAGCACATTGAGCTCACCTTCTTATATAGAGGTGCGATCTACGTGAATTTTCAACCCCTAACTTGCCCTAACCTGCTTTTCTTTCGGCAAGCACGCTTCTACTTCTAGGGCCTCATTTGGATCTGCCTCTAGCGTCTTCGGGCCTACATCTCAGTCAGTGTCGTCTCTGATTTCTCAAGGGAATATCATTACGGGGGTGTACGACTCAAGGCAGCCTGTAATCGTGAAACGGAGATTGTTATTTACATCGTTGGAACAGCATCGAATAAGGCATACCCAGAATCCAGTGACATCGGAACGTATGGCTGGTACTGACTGGTTAGAGCATGATTTGACATGGGACAACATGGGGTAGTACTCTGACAGCAGAGTTCCGAATTCGGTTTAAAAGACGCCGAGAAGACCTGGGCAGCTCCATAGAAAGCTGGAGGAATATTCAACATCTGTCAATCGCTGAAACGCGATGATTTCACTGCTCATATCGAACTCCACCGGGTAGGATAACACATGAGAATGAACGAAAAAGTTCTTCTCCAGATGCCGGCGTGATACTACGTCTCGGTATCTCGAGCCTGGGTTACTCCACATATCAATCAAGTTACTAGAGCAGCCGTAAGCGAACACCCACCTTGAGGTTTTCAATCCCTATTCCGTCGAGGATTAGTCCTGCCAGGATCATCTTCGGTCAACACTGTAGCGAGTGCCCCGAACAAAAATGGGTAATGTAATGGTGGACGTCAAGACACCCACGATCGAGGATCATAGCGAGGGTGAGTTTGAATTGTTATAGTTGTACGTACAGAGCAAGAGATTACCTCAAGTGCCCACAGACTTGTTGCAGTATAACGTGCTTTGAATAAACTATCTTATCACCTGAACGAGTTTCACCTCGAGAACTAGAGAGACGAGATCAACGAGCCACCAGGAAAGACGAGAAGGGGAGGGAAAGAGAGCCTGAATACATTTTCACGCAGTAGGCGATTGCTGAATGGCGAGCTCGGAGGTTTAAAATGTTTTATGTACAGATTATCACAACGGCTCTGTGTACGCATGTGCCATCCAAGCCACGCTTAAAGAACTCAGATCCATAACGTCGAATCAGAGTAAACACGTTGTATAGAGCAGCAACTACAATTAGGGATTGACTCGGGATGCACGCTGAGGAAAAACTTGGTTCAACATGGTACGGCATTGCACTCAGTCCAACGACCGGTTAACAACGGCGCGCTGTGGGCGAGGTGCACTACCCGAGAGTGTCTAAATATCTAGATCAAAAATTTGGATAGCAAATACGACTTGGAACGACTTACGTCGTCCGTCGGGGGTGGGGGTGCGCCGCCTCCAAGGAAGTTGACCGTGGGCATGGCCGAGACGGCTACTACAAGGCCTGACAGTCAGAGCCCACTATTAGGAAGAGGACAGAACAGATCTCACAAGTGAAGGCGAGAGTTACGACAA